>SJYG01000377.1:327184-390230 GCA_006410535.1 Litocranius walleri
AATGAAAATAGATTAAAGAAATAGATTCTAAGTAAATCTGGAGAGTATATTTAGAATAATATGTCAAAATGTAAACTGTATTTATAAAATGTAAATATATAGTTTTTATATAATATACACTATAAATTATATTTTATATAAACATAAAATATACCAGATTTAAAATTAAAATTTTAGGACTTCAAAGAACACCTAGTTATTATTAATTTTTAAATCCACTCTGAATACTAAATCACATAGCTGGAACTTCCTTAAGAGATTTTGTTTTATTTTATTGAAGTGTAATTTATTTACAATGTTATGTTAATTTTTACTATACAGCAAAGTGATTCAGTTATACTCATGTATACATTCTTTTCCATTGTGTTTTATCAGTGGGATCTTTTTTTTATTCATTCTGCACATAATAGTTTGCATCTGCTAACACTCAGACTTCTAATCTGCCTCTCTACTCCTCCACCTTGACAAACACAAGTGTGTTCAAGAACAGATTTCTTGTCTTTACATTAAAAATTGCCATAATTTGATGCACTGGAAATGTTCAGTCAGTAACTATCATGTGATTGCATTTATTTTACTTCATCTGAGGCCAGTTATTACCCAAATATGAACATCATCAGAACTAAAAATAAGAATTGTGTGAGTGTCTCTACACGAGATGACAATAAGCTACATGAGAATGAGCCATTTTTCCCACTCCCGCAAGGTCTTGGATGTATAAACACAAGTAAAAGAGCAATGTGGAAAGAGTGGCAGATTCGAAGGGGTAGGCAATCCTCTTTCAGAGCTTTAATTTCAGCTGAAATTAAAATATATATTACTGAACCTGAGTTTGGTCATTTGTAAGTGAAGGTAACAGTTCTATTTTGCAGGCTGGCTATGAGTATTAAAGAAGATGAAACAAGCAAACCACAGAGAATGGTTGGGCATATCCTGGTTGCACAATTACTCATTTCTTTGAGTGGTCTTCTCCTCATTTTCTTTCACTGAGTTTTTATAGACAGTCAACTTCAGACCTTGTAATGTCACTTTCCTTCTAATGGTCCTCTGCTACAGAAAGTAAGTTCAACACACTGACTGTAATCCATTGCTTTTCTCACATCTAAATAAATATCGGATCCAGCCCTTGCCACCACTCTCTCCCAAAGGCCCAGGGTAGCTTTGACTCTTGACAGTTTGTTGTATATGGTATGTTATACATCTGAGGTCCCCCAGTGACAACATTTTTGCACAGACTTACTGAGCAAATGCATAGAGTTGCTATTTTCTCTTGAATCTGTCCTGTTAGTAAGTGAACTCTTTTTCCTAAGAAAATCTATAGCCTAGCAAAGGACTTTTTGGTTGAACATTTTTAAGCATCAAGTTGGGAAGTGCTCCTTTGATGAGTGAACTGGGAGATGAGTGATGCTAATAGCTTTTTAGCAGAAAGCTTGGAGGCTACAAGCAGAGTTAGAGTTGGGTTTAAAGTTAAGCCATGTACAAAGGCACCACTCCCAGGAGTTAAAGGAAGTTCAGAATGTCAGCTCATTTTCACCTGTCCTATCTTAGGAAAAGATGAGTTAGCCTGTGGAATCATTTGAAATCTAGGTACAAATAAATACAAACCAGAAAAGAAGCATCCACTTAAAAGGCTTATGGATATATATGTGGTCCTGGAAGCCAATTCTGTGCATCAAGCCCCTTCAAGGACAGATAGATCTTCCCCTCTGGTGGTGCTGTTTGGTTTTTCTTTGATGGAGACATTCTCTTAACTTTCCTTTGATGACTTGGCTGCCAGTAACAGACATGTATTGATGGTGACTGCCTTTGATCTACGAATTCACATTTGTTTGAGTCTTGGAAGATGCCAGATCTAACCCAGGACCAATCTGTCATTTTCTCTGGAAAGGTTTACAAGTATACATGCAACTCATGTGTACAAAGTCAAGGCACACATTCTGGGTGTGGTGATTACTTTTAGATATGTATTCCATTTAGATCTTTCAGAAACACAAGTGAAATAAGTGGCTGTGATGCTATGCACATTCTTAATTATCTGCACATTTTATATTTATAATGTCATTTATTAAAGTATCATATTTATGGCATGTACACATGGGCATTCTTGCTCTGAAGCAACATTTTCTTTATCTTTTCTTCTTTTTCTCTTTTTCATTTTTAAACACATTGCTAGTTTACATATTTCTTTCTAGAGGGACCAAGTACTGTTGAATTCTTTCTCAGAGGAAACAAAGGCAAAACAAATTTCTTTTAACTGTATTATATATCTCCTTTATGTCCTCATAAAACGCAGGTGTTAAGATGCTCTTTCATCCCAACACCTGCATTTTATGATTCTTATGATATAATATATTTTATTTGTGACTCCTTAAAGTAAATTTAAATGCAAACAGAAGAAATGGGATTCATTTAAAATGAAAGACAGGATAGCAATATGTTTATCTGAACTAATATTTTTAAATACCTATCAACCCAGAAAAGATTCATATAGGCTCTAAAAGACAAATGAAATAAACAGTCTTATCTGCCATTTATTATGGATCACAACTGGAAATTTTTGATCAAATTGCAGTTGATCTCTTAAATGATACACATTATTATACTTGGATCTGAGTAATCTATGCTTACAAACCCTGACAAAACAATAAAGGCTCAATTTTTGTATAACTCAGGTGCTGTAATTAATTACACGTTCAAGAAGATAAAAGGAAATTGGTTATAACACTAACTGAAATTGGTTATAACACTACTCATAACTTTCAAATAATGATAGAATTATAAGTGAAACTTCATAATGAGTTTTCTTTCCCTTTTTAGTAGCATAGACCTAATCGAGAACCAGAGTCTCAAAGTAGATGCTGCGTTTATAGGGCTACCACTCCAGTATTCTTGGGCATCCTCAGTGGCTCAGCTGGTAAAGAATCTGCCTGCAATGAGGAAGACTTGGATTAGATCCCTGGGTTTGGAAGATCCCCTGGAGAAGGGAACAGCTATCCACTTCAGTATTCTGTCCTGGAGAATTCCAGTCCAGGGGTCTTCATGGAGTAGGACATGATGGAGCTACTTTCACTTTTAGGGCACAGAGGGATGTCAAGGGGAAAATACATGAAAAGAGAAGAATATTTTGTTAAACAACAGGTTTACTGAAAATATGCTTCTGACTAAATTACAAGACTTTGGGGAAAATTATTCCTTTGATCCACACTTCCTTTAGGGTAATTCAGAACTGAATAAAGACACAGAATGGTTGCAACTGGCTGAGAATAAACCTTAAACATAATGTCTTCAGTTTCATAATTACAGAAATAAAAGAAGAAGCCATGAGAGGTATCCAAAGATAATCTATCACTGGACTTCACATGGAAAATCATCTTCAACTCAAATAATTGTATTTTTAGGGTGAGTTGGTTATTTTCAAATGAACCTAGAAAAAAGTATCTCCCCAAAATGAAACACTACATTTAAATGAGAATTTCAGTCTTACCTTAGAGGCTGTGAACTTTTAAGCAGTAGAGTTCAGTCGCTCAGTTGTGTCTGACTATTTGCAACGCAATGAATCGCAGCACGCCAAGCCTCCCTGTTCATCACCAACTCCCAGAGTTCACTCAGACTCACATCCATCGAATCAGTGATGCAATCCAGCCATCTCATTCTCTGTCATCCCCTTCTCCTGCTGCCCCCCAATCCCTCACAGAATCAAAGTCTTTTCCAATGAGTCAACTCTTCACATGACATGGCCAAAGTACTAGAGTTTCAGCTTTAGCATCATTCCCTCCAAAGAACACCCAGGGTTGATCTCCTTCAGAATGGACTGGTTGGATCGCCTTGCAGTCCAAGGGACTCTCAAGAGTCTTTTCCAACACCACAGTTCAAAAGCATCCATTCTTTGGTGCTCAGCCTTCTTCACAGTCCAACTCTCACATCCATACAGGACCACAGAAAAAACCATAGCCTTGACTAGACGGACCTTAGTTGGCAAAGTAAGGTCTCTGCTTTTGAATATACTATGTAGGTTGGTCATAACTTTTCTTTCAAGGAGTAAAGTCTTTCCATTTCATGGCCACAATGACCATCTGCAGTGATTTTGAAGCCCCCAAAAATAAAGTCTGACACTGTTTCCACTGTTTCTCCATCTATTTCCCATGGAGTGATGGGACTGGAAGCCTTATCTTTGTTTTCTGAATGTAGAGTTTTAAGCCAACTTTTTCACTCTCCTCTTTCACTTTCATCAAGAGACTTTTTAGCTCCTTTTCATTTTCTGCCTTAAAGGTGATGTCATCTGCATATCTGAGGTTATTGATATTTCATCCAGAAATTTTGATTCCAGCTTGTGTTTTTTTCCAGCCCAGCGTTTCTCATGATGTACTCAACATACAAGTTAAATAAGCAGGGTGACAATATACAGCCCTGACGTCCTCCTTTTCCTATTTTGAACCATTCTGTTGTTCCATCTCCAGTTTTAACTGTTGCTTCCTGACCTGCATACAGATTTCTCAAGAGGCAGGTCAGGTGGTCTGGTATTCCCATGTCTTCCAGAATATTCCACAGTTTATTGTGATCCACACAGTCAAAGGCTTTGGCATAGTCAATAAAGCAGAAATAGATGATTTTCTGGAACTCTCTTCCTTTTTCCATGATCCAGTAGATGTTGGCAATTTGATCTCTGGTTCCTCTGCCTTTTCTAAAACCAGCTTGAACTCTGGAAGTTCATGATTCATGTACTGCTGAAGCCTGGCTTGGAGAATTTTGAGCATTACTTTACTAGCATGTGAGATGAGTGCAAGTGTGCGGTAACTTGAGCATTCTTTGGCATTGCTTTTCTTTAGGATTTGAATGAAAATTGACCTTTTCCAGTCCTGTGGCCACTGCTGAGTTTTCCAAATTTGCTGGCATATTGAGTGCAGCAATTTGACAGCATCATCTTTCAGGATTTGAAACCACTCTACTGGAATTCCATCACCTCCACTAGCTTTGTTCATAGTGATGCTTTCTAAGGCCCACTTGACTTCACATTCCAGTAAGTCTGGCTCTAGATTAGCAGTCACTCTCATGATTATCTGGGTCATGAAGATCTTTTTTGTACAGTTCTTCTGTGTATTCTTGCCACTTCTTCTTAATATCTTCTGCTTCGGTTAGGTCCATACCATTTCTGTCCTTTATCGAGCCCATCTTTGCATGAAATATTCCCTTGGTATCTCTAATTTTCTTGAATAGATCTCTAGTCTTCCCCATTCTGTTCTTTTCCTCTTTTTCTTTGCATTGATCACTGAAGAAGGCTTTCTTTTCTATTCTTGCTATTCTTTGGAACTCTGCATTCAGATGCTTATATCTTTCCTTTTCTCCTTTGCTTTTCACCTCTCTTCTTTTCCAGCTATTTATAAGGCCTCCCCAGACAGCCATTTTGCTTTTTTGCATTTCTTTTCCATGGGGATGGTCTTGATCCTTGTACAATGTCATGAACCTCATTCCATAGTTCATCAGGCACTCTATCTATCAGATCTAGGCCCTTAAATTTATTTCTCACTTCCACTGTATAATCATAAGGGATTTGATTTAGGTCATACCTGAATGGTCTAGCAGTTTTCCCTACTTTCTTCAATTTGAGTCTGAATTTGGTAATAAGGAATTCATGATCTGAGCCACAGTCAGCTCCTGGTCTTGGTTTTGTTGACTGTATAGAGCTTCTCCATCTTTGGCTGCAAAGAATATAATCTGATTTCAGTGCTGACCATCTGTTGATGTCCATGTGTAGAGTCTTCTCTTGTGTTGTTGGAAGAGGGTGTTTGCTATTACCAGTGCATTTTCTTGGCAAAACTCTATTAGTCTTTGCCCTGCTTCATTCTGCATTCCAAGGCCAAAGTTGCCTGTTACTCCAGGTGTTTCTAGACTTCCTACTTTTGCATTTCTGTCCCCAATAATGAAAAGGACATCTTTTTTGGGTGTTAGTTCTAAGAGGTCTTGTAGGTCTTCATAAAACCATTCAACTTCAGCTTCTTCAGGGTTACTTGTTGGGGCATAGACTTGGATAACTGTTATACTGAATGATTTGCCTTGGAGATGAACAGAGATCATTCTGTCATTTTTGAGACTGCAACCAAGTACTGCATTTGGACACTTTTGTTGACCATGATGGCTACTCCATTTCTTCTGAGGGGTTCCTGCCCACAGTAGTAGATATAATGGTCATCTGAGTTAAATTTACCTATTCCATTCCATTTTAGTTCACTGATTCTTAGAATGTGGACATTCACTCTTTCCATCTTTTGTTTGACCACTTCAAATTTGCCTTGATTCATGGACCTGACTGAGATTCAAACTCCTGACCTATTGACCCTAGCCTGCCTGCCTACCTACACCTAACCTCTACGCTACAAAAAGGATCTTCACAACCCGGATAATCACGATGGTGTGATCACTCATCTAGAGCCAGACATCCTGGAATGTGAAGTCAAGTGAGCCTTAGAAAGCATCACTATGAACAAAGCTAGTGGAGGTGATGGAATTCCAGTAAAGCAGTTTCAAATCCTGAAAGATGATGCTGTCAAATTGCTGCACTCAATATGCCAGCAAATTTGGAAAACTCAGCAGTGGTCACAGGACTGGAAAAGGTCAGTTTTCATTCCAGTCCTAAAGAATGGCAATGCCAAAGAAAGTTCAAACTACTGCACAATTGCACTCATCTCACACGTTAGTAAAGTAAAGTTCAAACTTCTCCAAGCCAGGCTTCAGCAATATGTGAACCGTGAACTTCCTGATGTTCAAGCTGGTTTTAGAAAAGGCAGAGGAACCAGAGATCAAATTGCCAACATCTGCTGGATCACGGAAAAAGGCAAGAGAGTTCCAGAAAATCATCTATTTCTGCTTTATTGACTATGCCAAAGCCTTTGACTGTGTGGATCACAATAAACTGTGGAATATTCTGGAAGACATGGGAATACCAGACCACTTGATCTGCCTCTTGAGAAATCTGTATGCAGGTCAGGAAGCAACAGTTAGAACTGGACATGGAACAACAGACTGGTTTCAAATAGGGAAAGGAGGACGTCAAGGCTGTATATTGTCACCCTGCTTATTTAACTTCTATGTAGAGTACATCATGAGAAACACTGGAATGGAAGAAATACAAACTGGAATCAAGATTGCCAGGAGAAATATCAATAACCTCAGATATGTAGATGACACCACCCTTATGGCAGAAAGTGAAGAGGAGCTAAAAAGCCTCTTGAAGAAAATAAAAGAGGATATTGAAAAAGTTGGCTTAAAGCTCAACATTCAGAAAATGAAGATCATGTTATTCGGCCCCATCATTCCAAGGGAAATAGATGAAGAAACAGTGGAAAAAGTGTCAGACTTTATTTTGGGGGCTCCAATTTCACTGCAGATGGTGATTGTAGCCATGAAATCAAAAGATGCTTACTCCTTACAAGAAAAGTTATGACCAACCTAGAGAGCATATTCAAAAGCAGAGACATTACTTTGCTGACTAAGGTCCGTCTAGTCAAGGCTATGTTTTTTCCAGTAGTCATGTATGGATGTGAGAGTTGTTCTGTGAAGAAGGCTGAGCACCGAAGAATGGATGCTTTTGAACTGTGATGTTGGAGAAGACTCTTGAGAGTCCCTTGGACTGCAAGGAGATCCAACCAGTCCATTCTGAAGGAGATCAACCCTGAGTGTTCTTTGGAAGGAATGATGCTAAAGCTGAAACTCCAGTACTTTGGCCACCTCATGCAAAGAGTTGACTCATTGGAAAAGACTTTGATGCTGGGAGGGGTTGGGGGCAGGAGGAGAAGGGGACGACAGAGAATGAGATGGCTGGATTTCATCACTGACTCGAGGGATGCGAGTCTCTGTGAACTCCGGGAGTTGGTGATGGACAGGAAGGCCTGGCGTGCTGTGATTCATGGGGTTGCAAAGAGTCGGAACCGACTGAGCGACTGAACTGAACTGAACTGAACTGACCATGGACCTGACATTCCAGGTTCCTATGCAATATTGCTCTTTATAGCATCAGACCTTGCTTCTATCACCAGTCACATCCACAGCTGTGTATTGTTTTTGCTTTGGCTCCATCCCTTCACTCTTTCTGGAGTTATTTCTCCACTGATCTCCAGTAGCATATTGGGCACCTACTGACCTGGGGAGTTCCTCTTTCAGTATCCTTCATTTTGCCTTTTCATACTATTCATGAGGTTCTCAAGGCAAGAATACTGAAGTGGTTTGCCATTCCCTTCCTCAGTGGACCACATTCTGTCAGACCTCTCCACCATTACCTGTCCATCTTGGGTTGCCCTGCAGGCATGACTTGGTTTCATTGAGTTAAACAAGGCTATGGTCCTAGTGTGGTTAGATTGACTAGGTTTCTGTGAGTTTGTTTTCAGTGTGTCTGCCCTCTGATGCCCTCTTGCAACACCTACCATCTGACTTGGGTTTCTCTTACCTTAGGCATGGGGTTTTGCTTAGTGCATTGAGTCATAGCCACCCATGCCTAGTGTGCCAGGTCACAGTGGCCTGTGCTTAGTAACTTTTAAGCAACAACATCCTATCTCTAACACTCAGTAAACCCATCTGGAAGACAGTCATTTAAAATCTACCTTACGAGTTCATTTGGTGAGTAAATAATAAAGTCCCTCATGTAACACTACTTCTATGCTCTGAAATGACAGGAAAGGTGTAATGACTCATTCCTTCAGTAGTATGAAAGTATGCATGCAACTTTATTCCCCAGTAGGCAAAGATTCCAGGCTATGATGGAAATTGTTTTTATTGCTAGCACTCATGACTTTTCAGTCAGGCCCAGTACAGGTACTAAAAATGGCATCATCTCCCTTAACTTTCCTCCTATGTTCCTTGACCATAGATCTCTCCTGAGTCTGCTGCTGCTGTTGCTAAGTCGTTTCAGTCTTGTCTGACTCTGTGCGACCCCACAGACAGCAGCCCACTGGGCTCCACCATCCCTGGGATTCTCCTGAGTCTTGCATTAGTATATTTTTTGGTAGAATTTTATTTGGATCATATACGCTGCAGTGTAGGTCAACTGTACATAAGTTAGTCTTTGCTTTCTCTCTCCTGCTAATGTAGTCCACTTCTTCTAGCATGACCATGGGAAAAAGAGGAAATAAAGGCATTTAAGGACTGAAATACCACAGTTCACTGATGGATACAAAGCAGAACAAATGGAGGAGGTAATAAGTTAAATTGTCTGGCTTTAAATCTCTGATTCATCCCTTACAAATTGTGTGACCTTGGCAAATCACATTACTCTCTTGTGACTCAGTTTCTTCACCTAAAAAATGGGTAATAATTTAGAAGTGTTATAAAAATAAGACTATCAGAGGAGTTAAATGAGCTAAGATTCATAAAGCATGTATAACAATATCTTTAAGTATCACTAAATAAAAAAAATGTGAAAGTAAGTAACTATATTATGCAAGCAGGTGTCTCCTATTTAAGTTGTCTTGAACTTATGAATTAGGGACTGTGTTTCCCTAACTGGACATTTTAAAGGTTATTTGACTGCTGACAGCTTTATTACAATGAGCATACAAATGGCTGATATGAGTCTCTCCTTTTAATATCTTAATTTAAAAGAGAGAAGGCAAAAAGAATAAATAAGCTGTCATCCCACATTTCAGTCATTAGAGGAATCCCATTAGAGTGAACATTTGATGTGAAATTAAGTTGCTCAGGCATCAACTGTAAGTGGATATTTGAACCACTGAATCAGAGTTATGCCTAAAATCTCACACAAGTGGGCAAGACCTGCCCTTTCTGGGAATATCTACTAGGAGGATGATGACCATGCAGAACAAGAGAGGAAATCCACATAGAAATCCAGCAGTCATGTAGGAAGAAACTGCCTATTTCAGAGCTGGAACTTCAGGAAGATATAGAAACATCACAGATCAAACTAAAAATATCATTTCTGGTTTTTGGTTTCAAGGAAAGAATTCTGATCTCACTCATTTCAAGAGAAAAACAGAATTGGTACTTGCAGTTTTAATTTTTTTGGTCGTCCTTTAGACAAGGACAAAAGTTCAGTTTTAGTTTTGTTTTTTTTTTCTTTAATTTATTTCTAAACTGTCTGATTTTAAGAAAAATATATGTTTTACTTGTAGAATTCTAGCAGGAGAACTTCATCTAATTCTGAAAGACTAGTTTAGGATACACTGAAATATAACATGATAAGGGGGAATGAGGTGGAATCTCCCTTTACTAGTGGTAACGAACCCACCTGCCAATCCAGGAGATATAAGAGACCCAGGTTCAATCCCTGGGTTGGGAGAATCTCCTGGAGGAGGGCACAGATACCCACTCTAGTATTCTTGCCTGGAGAATTCTATGGACAGAGGAGCCTGGTGAGCTACAATCCACGGGGTTACAAAGAATCAGACATGACTTAGCGTATACACACAAGGGGGATAAACAAAGAACATAGTCCTTGGTCTGAGAGAGAAATGTTTTGGGAATTTCCTTGGGAATCCTGGCACTGCCTTGGGTAGCATTTCCCTGTCTGAGCTTCTGTGTGTTCGTCTGCAAGATTAGAGCATATTGAGCTGCTGTGTGGATTAGGTGAAGTGTCTCATGCAAAGCTGTGTATGATTACATCTGACATTTAGTGGGTACTTACAAATATTTATTTCTCTCCCTTTAATACCGCCAAAGGTAAGCTGAATATATGAAAACAAATAATAATGAAGAAAAGCTTAATAATTGCTTGTTAAAAGTAACTGTTAATGCTTTGAGTGCATGTATCAATGTCTTGAATATTTTCATATGACAGATGGACACATCAGCCCTCTGTCCTGACCCCACACTCTAAAGAAAATTTTCTTTAATAATGTTAAAGACATGTTTATTTTGTTTGTTTGTATTGCAGCAAGTACCATTTATAAATAATAAACCTTTGCCTAGAAAGGAAGAGGAAGCTTTGAGAAAGCCATTTAATCTGCACATAGTTCCTGTTTCTTCAACAAAGATGTCCTGAAATATGACTCATGGGGAGTAAATTTGCAAAATGTTTCTCAATTTATCATTAATAATAGAACCTATTTACAACAACAACAACAAAACAGATTGTAATACTAGGTTATCTGTGTCTAAAGGAAAAATGATACGATTTTAGACTAAGTGAACCATCAGATTTCCAACTTTCCTTATTGGTATATCTCAGATCTATTAAAGCTTTATACATTTTTATCTCTAGACACTTATTATTCCATAAGCCAAAAGAACATTAAGCTATGGTATTTACATGTAATCACTCAATCTTTAGAAATACCCCACTTTTATATTTGCAGATTTAATTAAGCCTGTGTGGGTAGAAAAATCTGTTTCAAAACTGCCAACCTATTCAAAAAGGAAATACACAAAGGCAGATATTTGTATTCTGTGATCAAATTCATGGAAAACCTGTTGAAGTGGGAGATGTCTAGTGCTTCTCAAGATAGGGACTGTTCTATTTAATGGATTATTAAACATATATTGTATAACAAATGTTGTTAAAATTTAAGCAGTTCCTTTCTTTCAGTAGAGAAGGTTTTAAAGAATATGTGATGATGATGCCCATTCACTAAGCCTCTTCCAGCCACCCTCACAGATATCCTGAGTTTTTTGTTTTACCTGAATTATTCCTCATCCTTTGATTCCTAGCCCCACTTCTAAATGGGGACCTTATCTTGTTAATGTTTTCCTAATTTCCTCTCTACCAAGAGAAGGAGATGAAGGGTCCTCTCTCCCTCTGACAGTTGCAACCACCTTGTTTCACCCTGCATCCCACTCCAATAGTGCAAGAGACACGAGGCCTCTGGGATGGCTGCCTGGTGCTGATACCAAAGAGGGTTCTTGGCCTCCTTAATCAATAGAAATTGACTAGAGGCAAGATAAGAAATTCAGGCAAGGCTTTATTGTGACCCATGCACCCACATGAGCAAGGGAAAACAAGTAAAAGTTTTCTTGGCTCTTTACCTGAGCTGGGAGGGGGGGGTGATTTGGCTCTTTAATTGGGGCTAAGGTAGGGATGTGTCTGGGATTGGGCCTGAGGGCTGGGTTAGGTGGTTTATGCATCTCTTTGTGGCAAGAGAGTTCCAGAAAAACATCTATTTCTGCTTTATTGACTATGCCAAAGCCTTTGACTGTGTGGATCACCACAAACTGTGGAAAATTCTGAGAGATGGGAATACCAGACCACCTGACCTGCCTCTTGAGAAACCTGTATGCAGGTCAAAAACCAACATGGAACAAGAGACTGGTTCCAAACTGGGGAAGGAATGCATCAAGGCTGTATATTGTCACCCTGCTTATTTAACTTATATGCGGAGTACATCATGAGAAACTCTGGAATGGAAGAAACACAAGCTGGGATCAAGATTGCAGGGAAAAATATCAATAACCTCAGATATGCAGATGACATCACCCTTATGGCAGAAAGTGAAGAGGAGCTAAAAAGCCTCTTGAAGAAAAGAAAAGAGGATATTGAAAAAGTTGGCATAAGGCTCAACATTCATAAAACTAAGATCATAGTATCCAGTCCCATCATTTCATGGCAAATAGATGGTGAAATAGGGGAAACAGTGGCTGACTTTATGTATTTATTTGAGCTCCAAAATCACTGCAGATGGTGATTGCAGCCATGAAATTAAAAGACACTTACACCTTGGAAGAAAAGTTATGACCAACCTAGACAGCATGTTAAAAAGCAGAGACATTACTTTGCCAACCAAGGTTCATCTAGTCAAGGCTATGGTTTTTCCAGTAGTCATGTATGGATGTGAGAGTTGGACTATAAAGAAAGCTGAATGCTGGAGAATTGATGGTTTTGAACTGTGAGAAGACTTTTGAGAGTCCCTTGGACTGCAAGGAGATTCAATCAGTCCATCCTAAAGGAGATCAGTCCTGAGTGTTCACTGGAAGGAAGGACTGATGTTGAAGCTAAAACTCCAATACTTTGGCTACCTCATGTGAAGAACTGACTCATTTGAAAGACCCTGATGCTGGGAAAAATTGAAGGTGGGAGGAGAAGGGGACAACAAAGGATGAGATGGTTGGATGGCATCACCGACTCAATGGACATAAGTTTGAATAAACTCCGGGAGTTGGTGATGGACAGGGAGACCTGGTGCGCTGCAGTTCATGGGATCTCAATGATTCAGACAAGACTGAGCAACTGAATTGAACCAAACTGAACTTGTGGTGCTGAGTTTGGCAGGGCATGCACAATACCCTGCTTTTGCTTCCAACACCTGGTTTTTGCTCCTGACTACAGAGTGGCAGTTAGGTCTTTTTGTGAGAAAAGTAGGTCGCAAACAAGACTACGTACGTCAATAAAAGTCAAGGTATGTTAAAGAAACATAAAAAAATAAGTTCCTCTCCAAAGAGGTCCTCGTGTGAGACGTCGTATCCTAAGACCTAGGGTCGGACAGAGTCGGGGAACTACACTCGAGGACTACCGACCGACTCTCACAACACTTAAGAGTCGAGACTTTATCGTGAGCCACGGAGATGGACCTCGAAAGGAAGGTCTGTGGAGAGAGGACTGAGAAGAAGGGTAAAAAATTAGAGAGACCGACAGGGTTAAAAGTAATTGAAACCACAGTGTACACTCACACACAAGTCAGCACAGAGTTTGAGAAACGTTGGAGCACCTGACATCAGATCGTCCGATGTAAGAGGTACACTAAAAGGTCCGTTCTTATGACCTTGCTCAACAGTAAAGGAGGAGGTCCTGTAGAAGGTCTGGGTCACTAATTTGACCGTAAAGGACAAAGAGGATGTAACCATCCCTCTAAGAAATGGTGACTCGGTGGACCCTTCGGGATTGAAGATGCAGTAGTAGACAATAGACATATCTTACGGACGAGGAAGAACAAAAGAGAAGAAACTCTTCGTTGATATGGTAGAAAACAGGGA
The DNA here is from genome assembly GCA_006410535.1 of Litocranius walleri. NCBI lineage: Eukaryota > Metazoa > Chordata > Mammalia > Artiodactyla > Bovidae > Litocranius > Litocranius walleri. The sequence continues at coordinate 341,090 of SJYG01000377.1, forward strand.
CTATTTTTCATGTAGTCGATAAGGAAGAAAATATTTCGGAAAGATTACCATAAAACAGGAGAGTCGGTATGACGAGAAACTAATACGTAACTAAGAGGATGTTTTTTGTTGAGACATTATGTGACCGTATGAATACCTACACAAAGGAAGTAGTGTGGTTCTCAGGGACTTACCTACCTAAGACACAGTCAAGAGAAACGTGGGTGTCTTGAATGGTATAATTTATACACATGAAAATTTTACTTATTTGTTTCTTTTGTGTTAATCCATCATAAAACTTATTATCAGTTTACTTACTTACTTATTTACTTATCAGTTCATCCACTTGTCTATGTATTTATATGTTCTTATTTTCCTACTCGGATATTACTGTAAAAGATAATCAAAAGGTATAAACGTATAAGGACTGGTCTACATTTATAACGTATACGAACTGTTACGTTGACACTCACACCCTCGACCAGTTTGTCTATACGAACCCACACCTCTGGAGATCTGATGTCTAAAGTGGGCTTAATAGGGTTGAACCCTTTTACCTCGGTGTAAAAGGAGTCCCGATCAGGAATCGACTCCAAGTCTCACACCCACTCTAGTGCACCACTCTGTCGTTGTCCGTACTTAATAATAGTCTGTGATCAGTGTCATTGATCCTCTACCATTTTAAAAAGTTATTATACACTTAGAAATTGGTAAATATCCTGTTACTCTATATAACTGACTCTATACACCCAAAAGGGGTCCTTGTGAAAAATAATCCTCGAAGGAGCGATAAGACTACTGGTGCCAAATCCAGTTCAGACATTTTCTTTCCAATGATGCACCATCTGCTCCACACACACACACACACACACACACACACAGCCACCACCAGTCTTAAAGTTTTAAATAAAGTTTTAAAGTAGAGCAATTGTGAGTACAAAGTTATAAAGCTCTTGAAATTAGTAAGTCACTGACTGAAATTCTACATGCGTCACTTTCTGCTTCCTTAGATAAATAATGAGAGTAAGATGACCTTGAGAGTCCAGTGGTTGAGACTACAAGTTTCCAATACAAGGGACATGGGTTTAACGTCTGGTCAGGGAACTAGGTTCCCACATGCCATGCAGGGTGGCTAAAAGATAAAAATAGCAGACTCGAAGAGCTTGATTTTTCACTCTACATAATAGAAATGCTTCCTTGTGTGCTGTGCTGTGCTGTGCTTAGTCGGTCAATCATGTCTGACTGTTTGCAACCCCATGGACTGTAGCTTGCCAGTGTCCTCTGTCCATGAGTATTCTCGAGGTCAGAATGCTGGAGTGGGTTGCCATGCCCTGTTTCAGGGGATCTTCCCAACCCAGGGATCAAACCCAAGTGTCCTGCACTGAAGCAGGACACTGTTTGAGTCACCAGGAGCCCAGAATACTGGACTGGGTAGTCTATCCATTCTCTAGGAGATATTCCTGACCCCAAAATCAAACTGGGGTCTCCTGAACTGCAGGTAGATTCTTTACTAGCTGAGCCACCATGGAAGCCTCCTTATTTTTAATTAATGCTTTGTCTTCGATGGATTTAGATTCAGTTCAGTCCTGTTCAGTCACTCAGTGGTGTCCAATTCTTTGTGATCCCATGAACTGCAGCATGCCAGGCCTCCTTGTCCATCACCAACTCCTGGAGTCCACCCAAACTCATGTCCATTGAGTTGGTGATGCCATCCAACCATATTATCCTTTGTCGTCCCCTTCTCCTCCTGCCCTCAATCTCTCATCAGGGTCTTTTGCAATGAGTCAGCTCTTTGCATCAGGTGGCCAATTTCTGCTTCAACGTCAGTCCTTCCAGTGAACACCCAGGACTGATCTCCTTTAGGATGGACTGGTTGGATCTCCTTGCAGTACAAGGGACTCTCAAGAGTCTTCTCCAACACCACAGTTCAAAAGCATCAGTTCTTCAGTGCTCAGCTTTCTTTATAGTCCAACTCTCACATTCATACATAACTACTGGAAAAACCATAGCGTTCACTAGATGGACCTTTCTTGGCAAAATGATGTCTCTGCATTTTAATATGCTGTCTAGGTTGGTCATAATTTTCTTTCCAAGGAGTAAGCATCTTTTAATTTCATGACTGCAATCACCATCTGCAGAGATTTTGGAGCACAAAACATACAGTCAGCCACTGTTTCCCCATCTATTTGCCATGAAGTGACAGGACCAGATGCCATGATCTTAGTTTTCTGAATGTTGAGCTATTACTTTTAAATATTTCATCATTTTATTATCATTGTTAACATTGTTATTACTCCACCTACACTAATGTTATTTCAAAGTAAAAATTGTTGAAAACCAGCATATTGTTTGTTAATCTTCCTTCAAATTTGGCTTAATACACTTATTCTGAAGTGATGATATATATATAAGCATATTATGAATTTAATATTAGCTTAAAAAAATTTAGTCAAAAGCAAGCTAGTTGATTAGACATTTGATTGATAGAATAAAGAAGCAATAAATCTTTACTATCATTTTATTTATTTTTAATTTTTAATGCTAAAATAATTTTTTGCTGACCATAAATATTTGTAGCATCATATTCTACCTTTTGCTGATTTGTTATTTATTCTAATTTCCTTTTAGCTTTTTATATATACTTTGATTTATTCCAAAAAATGATAATTTGGAATATCTATATAAGTATGAAGAATAAAAAAATATATATCTATCATTAAATAAATCAAGGTATATCAGTTTTCCGGACTGTACAATATCTAATATAGAATACATCTTAAAATTATGCTGTTGTATAAAGATATTGAATGACATAGAAAAATGGTCATGGTATATAAGGGGAAAACATGTAGCTTATGACTTAGAATATTCAGAATTATACCAAATACATTGAGTTGGGGAAGGTGCTGAAAATATATTCACCGTAATATTGGTATAAGGTAGAAGTCACTAATAAATAGTTTTCATTTTTTGGCATTTTCTAAGTTACATACATTGACTACATACACTGAGTATGTTATTTTTTTAGAACATTTAAAGATGGGCTCCCATGGTGACACAAACGGTAGAGAATCAACATGCAATGCAGCAGACCCAGGTTCAATCCCTGAGTAAGGGAGATCCCCTGGAGAAGAGAATGGCTACCCACTAAAGTATCCTTGCCTGGAGAACTTCACTGATAAATGAGCCTGGCAGGCTAAAATCTATAGGGTCACAAAGAGTCAGAGTTTTATGAGTATTCATTTTTAATGTATTTGCCAATTAAATATTTCTCCACAAACAAAACAAATCCAAACTAAATTTCCTTTTAAACTAAGCCTGAAAGATCTAGTATCTGTCTCTAGCAGTGATTTTTGTTATATTTCTTCCATATTTTATGTGTTTTTTTCTCAAGTCGGTCCTCAGACTAGCTAACTTAACTTTTCCAAACTCATTCCCTATACAAATGTATTACCAGTCTCTAACATTCTGCTTTCTATCAAGACTCATCATAAACCTCACCACTATTTCCTGATACAACCTTTAATTTCTAAGTCATTGGCTATGGCTTGTTGGAGGCACTTGAAGTCAGTAGAACCAGGGTTTGAAATCCGGTTCCCCACTTTGTGACATGAAGTTTATTTATTTCTCAGAAACACAGTTTACTTATTTATCAAATGAAATAATAATGCACTTCAGTTCAGTTCAGTCTCTCAGTGGTATCTGACTCTTTGCGACCCCATGAATTGCAGCACACCAGGACTCCCACAGGTAATGGTCACGGGTCTCAAGTGAGTTTGAACACAGGTAGCTCAGGCACTACGGTAGGTCGGTAGAGTAGGAGACAACAGGGGAAGAGGAGGACGGGGGTTAGGGAGGGTCGTAGTCAGAAAAGGTCAATCAGTTGAGAAGTGTACTCCACCGGTTTCATGATCTCAAAGTCGAAATCGTAGTAAGGGAGGTTTCTTGTGGGTCCCAACTAGAGGAAGTCTTACCTGACCAACCTAGAGGAACGTCAGGTTCCCTGAGAGTCCTCAGAAGAGGTTGTGGTGTCAAGTTTTCGTAGTTAAGAAGTCGCGAATCGAAAGAAGTTTCAGGTTGAGAGTGTAGATATACACCGGTGTCCTTTTAGGTATCGGAACTGATCTGCCTGGAATCAGCCGTTTCATTACAGAGACGAAACTTATACGATAGATCAAACCAGTATTGAAAAGAAGGTTCCTCATTTACAGAAAATTAAAGTACCGACGTCAGTGGTAGACGTCACTAAAACCTCGGGGGTTTTACTTCAGACTGTGACAAAGGTGACAAAGGGGTAGATAAAGGGTACTTCACTACTCTGGTCTACGGTACTAGAATCAAAAGACTTACAACTCGAAATTCGGTTGAAAAAGTGAGAGGAGAAAGTGAGAGTAGTTCTCCGAAAACTCAAGGAGAAGTGAAAGACAGTATTCCCACCACAGTAGACGTATAGACTCCAATAACTATGAAGAGGGCCGTCAGAACTAAGGACGGACACGAAGAAGGACGGGGCGTAAAGAGTATTACATGAGACGTATCTTCAATTTATTCGTCCCACTGTTATAAGTCGGAACTGTATGAGGAAAAGGATAAACCTTGGTCAGACAACAAGGTACAGGTCAAGATACTGTTGCTTCTTAACTTCCCAATAATTAAAGAAATAATAATATTACATTTACACATTTCTCCAGGTGATTTGTTGCATATAATAAGTCCTCATTAAATTTCAGTTTCTAACTTCACCCTTTTCTTGCCTTGTACTTATACTTAACAATCAATCCTTATGCTAATTAGCATTTCATATTACTTTGAATATGTTATGTTCTATTGTTTATTGTTCCTTTCTTAATTAAAAAATGTTCTATTATTTGGTAAAGCAAGCATAAAACCACTGCAAGTGATGAGCCAATGTAAAAGTACATGGAGAAAAACTTAATTATAGACCTACATTCTTGCCTCTTAATGAAGTAATTCATGGTAACAAGTTAGAATGATGATTTCCAACTCTCTCTGAGCACATACAAATAAAATTACACACATTTGGGATATCTGTTCTTGTTTTTGTTTCATTTTAACAACTTGCTTTAATTTTATCGACATCTTTGTAGAACAGTGATATCAATCTAGATACACATTTAGGTAATTTCATAACTTTACTATATGTATATACTGTTCCGTTCTCAGTCACTCAGTTATGTCTGACTTTTTGCGACCACAAGGATTGTAGCCCACCAGGTTCCTCTGTCCATGGAATTTTCCAGGCAAGAATATTGGAGTGATTTGCTATTTCCTATTCCAGGGGATCTTCTTAAACCAGAGATTGAACATGAGTCTCTTTCATTGGCAGGCAGATTCTTTACCGCTATGCCACCTGGGAAGTTTTATATATATATGTATATATATATATATACATATATATATAAAAAGTTCATTTAATCTGTATGATTTTGATTTTTGATATACATTAAATTTCTTATTTTTTGACACTTTTAACTGCCTAAATCAAAAAGCCACTTCCCACTGTTGACATAATCCTATTCCCTCCCCCAACATTCAAAGGATGAGTTATGATTGGTCTATTGAGTATTTACTTCCCTTTCCAGATGAAAACACCATAAATTGTTGTTAAGAAAATGTTTTAGCCCTATGGCTCAAATGTTAAAGATTCTGCCTGCAATACTGGAGACTAGGGCTTGAACCCTGAGTCAGGAAGATCCCCTGGAGAAGGGAATGATTTATCCACTCCAGTATTCTTGCCTGGAGAATTTCATGGACTGAAGAGCTTGGTGATTACAGTCCATGGAGTCACAAAGAGTCAGACATGACTGAGAAACTAACACTTTCACTTTTACTTGTTACTTAGGACTCCATTAATTGTGACTCAGGATCATGAGGAAAAGATTAACAACATTTCAGCAGCTTCAAAGCAAACATTGATGAGTTACCAAATCATTCATGAGACCACCAAACTTTACATTTCTTGTTATTTAAACAATAAATGTCCTCTGGTTGTAAAATTTTGTTAATTCATCCTTCTCTTAATTGTTAATAAAGGCCTTCAAGTACACACATAGTAGGAAGTTTTGAGTGTATTTACTGCCAAAGCAAGCATGAATGTTAATATTTTAATTTCTCAAGTGGATAAATGAAACTTACATATGAAAATCTGATGGCCTTTGTCTCTTTCTAAGTTTCAGTTGGCCCTTTATCACGGAATGGAGCCCAGCTCCTTGGGTAACATATTACTCAGTACGTTAGAGCTATAATTCATGGATCTGTAAATTCATCCCATATGTTTTTAGAGCTAAATATAAGCTCTTTAAGCATCAAAACAAACTTGAAAATGACATATAATTCATGCTTGAGGAAGTGGTTTGGGACATTGATGAGAACATTAAATTAGTTCATTATTCCTTAAGAATAGAATTTGGAATTCCTTAAGAATAACCTGTTTTAACTGGTTCTTATTCCTTTCTTATTAACCAGGTTTGAGGTCCATCTTTACTTTCAAATCAAATATTAGCTTTCTTCATCCTTACTTAATACTTATGATCAGGATGCTATATTATATACTAGGGATACAAATACATAAGAAACAGTCCTTTTTTAGTTCAATACTTCTTTCAACAAATATTCCTTGAGCATCTTATGACAAGCTTTTACCTGATGTTTGGATAACATGTTGTATTAGAAGTCAGGGAGTTTACAGAGCTTATAGGAAAGGGGAATATTCCTAATAACTTGGTGAGAATTTGTAAAGGAAGAAAAAAAAAGTAGGGATGCACTTTAGGCATGAAAAATTGCATCAGCAAAGCCAAAGAACTGGGGATGCACAGGTATTATATTGGAAAACATAAAGAGAAGAATTTTAAACATATATACTGAGTCTGAGGAGAACATTTGGGACAGTAGCCAGGCACCACTCGCTGATTTGCTTCATCTGATTGTGCTATGTAAATGATGGTTGTAGGAGGGATGGAGGTCTGAAAGGACTTTCCAGAAGGAACTTGGCTTGATGGGAAGACATTCTTAAAAACAAAGAAAGAAGTCTCAAAAGCATAAATCTATTTATTTTCCCATTATTTATTGTAATTTAAGAAGTGAGCAATATGCAATATGTCCACACAGAGAAAGTTAATAGGAATCAAATAGCCCTCCCCTGATTTTAGGGAGTGACTGACTACTGAGGGAGTATGGTCCCCAGGTTTGAATAGGACTATAAAGACAAATTTTTTAAAAAGTACCAAAGGCCTCTGTGATCATTGTGTTTATTTCTAAAGGGTCACTACAAAGATTTATAATGAGATATTCTGGATGACATACAGGAATCTTCAGAAAATTATAGGGAGTGGTTCAAATCCAGCCTACCACCTGTTTTTGTAGGGTGTTGGAGCTAAGAATAGTTTTCACATTTTAAAATATTTTTTTTTAAATAGAACAAGAAAAATAATTTTTCACAATAGCAAAATTATGTGACAGGAAAATTTCAGTATCAGTTAGATTTTGGGGGTACATAGTCATGCTTGTTTGTCTATGTTATTCTGTGGTAAATTTTGCATTAAAATGGTGGAACTTAGTAATTGTGACAAGCTATAAGGGCTGCAAAGCACAAAAACCTTACCACTGGGCCTGTTATAGAATTTACTTACCTATTCCTGATAGAGAGTTAATCATCAACTAGCTAGTTCTGTCCACATCAGGGGTGACTATGTCTAGGCAGGTGTATTGAGGGGGGCTTTTTAGACTCACTGGGACCAACATTCCATTCTGGCCACATATCGTCCTCCTTCCATGGTTGGGCTCCTGCTCTGTCCCTCACTCAGACAAAAGCTCAGGCTATCTTAGTTCTGTAGTACTGACTTTCACTATTCAAAAGAAAAGTAAAAATTTACCTATCTGTTAAGAGAGGGAGTTATTAGCAAATGATGTGATCAATAAGAGATTAATTTTAAAAATGTAAAAACAGCTCATACAGCTCAAAAAAAAAAAAAAAAGAATAAAAGACCCAAATAGACATTTCTTCAAAGAAGATATCCAGATGGCCAACAGGCACATGAAAAGACGCTCAACATTGTTCATTATCAGAGAAATGCAAATCAAAACTACAATGAGGTATCACTTTACATCAGTCAGAATGGTCATCAGTAAAAAGTCTACAAATAATACGTATTGGGAAGGGTGTGGAGAAAAGGAAACCATTCTATACTATTGATGGGAATGTAAATTGTTGTAGCCACTATGGAAAAGAGTGTGGCGGTTCCTTAGAAAACTAAGAATAGAGTTGCCATATGATCCAACATTTCCACTCCTTGGCATATATTTAGAGGAAACCATAATTTGAAAAGATACGTACACCCCTATGTTCATAGTGCACTATTCACAATAGCTTAGAAACGAAAACACCTAAATGTTCATTGACAGATAAGTGAAAATATTCATATATATATATCTAATGGAATATTTGTCAGTCATAAAAAAATAATAAAATAATGCCATTTGCAGCTACACAGATGGCCCTAAAGATTATCATATTAAATAAAGCAAATCAGAAAGAGAAAAATAATGTATCATCTATATGTGAAATCTTAAAAAGTAATACAAATTCACTTACAAAACAAAAACAGATTCACAGGCATAGAAAACAAACTTGTGGTTACCAAAGAGGAAATCAGAGGAGGGATACATTTGGAATTTGGGACTAACAGACACACACTACTATGTATAAAATAGGTGAACAAGGACCTACTGTATAGCACAGGGAACTATATTCAGTATCTTGTAATAACCTATAATGGAATAGAATATGAATATCTAAAACACTGTAAATCTTTGTTGTATGTCTGAAACAGTGTAAATCAACTATACTTCAATAAGAAAATTAAAAAAAATAAAAGAGAGGGAGGCTTTAGAATCAATGTATTGCGAATTGAAGGAAAGAGGCATTTTGCTTTAGGGCTCACTGTGTGTTCAGTTCTTTTGTCCGCAGTGCATTTATATAAGCTGAGTGACAGTGGTGACCAGAAACGGATGGATACATATAATCTCACCATTCTCTCCCAAAATCACATCCAGACTTCACGTTCTAGTTCTGAATTCAGCTGTTTGCCATTCTAATCTCTTTGATTTCTCTGAATAATGTCTCCCTGAAATCTGAGTTATTTACAAAGGTTCTACGCTTCTTTACTTGAGCTTACTCATGTAACAGGAGCTGTTAGTATATATATATAGCTCGGGCTGCCTTCCCAGGAGATTCCTGAGCCTCAAGTTACTGACCAACTAAACACAAATAGAGAGATGAGTTTCTTTTTAAATTTACCTCCAGATGAAATAGGTGAGTTTGCTTTACAGATGAAATTTTCAAAAGAACATGTTTTGGGACTTCCTGGTGGTCCAGTGCTAAAGTGCTAAAACACTTCCACTGCAGAGATTGCAGATTCAATCCTGGTCAGGGGACCAAGATCCCATATGCTGCATGGCACAGCACGGGTATTGTTCATGAATTCCCTAATGGTCCAGTGATTAGGCCTTGGCATTTTCATTGCCTAGGGCCCGAGTTCAATGCCTTCTCAGGGGGTTAAGATAAAGGTCAAGGTGATAAAGAGATCTAGGACAAATATGAACCTTTAAGTAGACATTTGCAAGACACAATAATAATAACACTTTCCTTAAAAACACACTTGTGCTAAGCAAATTTAAGTAAAGGACTGGCTAAACTAATATTGTTTTAGTTCAGTCACTCAGACATGTTCGACTCTTTGCAACCCCATGAATCGCAGCACGCCAGGCCTCCCTGTCCATCACCAACTCCCGGAGTTCACTCAAACTCACGTCCATCGAGTCGGTGATGCCATCCAGCCGTCTCATCCTCTGTGGTCCCCTTCTCCTCCTGCCCCCAATCCCTCCCAGCATCAGAGTCTTTTCCAATGAGTCAACTCTTTGCATGAGGTGGCCAAAGTACTGGAGTTTCAGCTTTAGCACCATTCCCTCCAAAGAACAGCCAGGATTGATCTCCTTCAGAATGGACTGGTTGGATCTCCTTGCAGTCCAAGGGACTCTCAAGGGTCTTTTCCAAAACCACAGTTTAAAAGCATCAATTCTCTGGTGCTCAGCTTTCTTCACAGTCCAACTCTCATATCCATACATGACCACTTAAAAAACCATAGTGTTGACTAGACGAAACTTTGTTGGCAAAGTAAAGTCTCTGCTTTTGATTATGCTCTCTAGGTTGGTCATAGCTTTCCTTCCAAGGAGTAAGCGTCCTTTAATTTCATGGCTGCAATGAACATCTGCAGTGATTTGGAGCCCCCCAAAATAAAGTCTGACACTGTTTCCACTGTTTCCCAATCTATTTCCCATGAAGTGATGAGACCAGATGCCATAATCTTCATTTTCTGAATGTTGAGCTTTACCAACCTTTTCACTCTCCTTTTTCACTTTCATCAAAAGGATTTTTAGTTCCTTTTCACTTTCTACCATAAGAGTGGTGTCATCTGCATATCTGAAGTTATTGATATTTCTCCCGGCAGTCTTGATTCCAGCTTGTGTTTCTTCATGCCCAGTATTTATCATGGTGTACTCTGCATATAAGTTAAATAAGCAGGGTGACAATATACAGCCTTGACGTCCTCCTTTTCCTATTTGGAATCAGTCTGTTGTTCCATGTCCAATTCTAACTGTTGCTTCCTGATCTGCATATAGATTTCTCAAGAGGCAGGTTAGGTGGTCTGGTATTCCCATATCTTTCAGAATTTTCCAGTTTATTGTGATCCACACAGTCAAAGGCTTTGGCATAGTCAATAAAGTAGAAATAGATGTTTTTCCGAAACTCTCTTGCTTTTTCCATGATCCAGGGGATGTTGGCAATTTGATCTCTGGTTCCTCTGCCTTTTCTAAAACCAGCTTGAACATCAAGTGTTCATGGTTCATGTATTGCTGAAGCCTGGCTTGGAGAATTTCGAGCATTACTTTACTAGCGTGTGAGATGAGTGCAATTGTGTGGCAGTTTGAGCATTCTTTGGCATTGCCTTTCTTTGGGATTGGAATGAAAACTGACATTTTCCAGACCTGTGGCCATTGCTGAGTTTTCCAAATTTGCTGGCATATTGAGTGCAGCACTTTCACAGCATCATCTTTCAAGATTTGAAATAGCTCAACTGGAATTCCATCACCTCCACTAGCTTTGTTCATAGTGATGCTTTCTAAGGCCCACTTGACTTCACATTCAAAGGTGTCTGGTTCTAGGCGAGTGATCACACCATCATGATTATCTTGGTAGTGAAGCTCTTTTTTTTACAGTTCTTCTGTGTATCTTTGTCACCTTTTCTTAACATCTATAATAAACTTCACAATTTCCTATGACCTTTGTTAGTATGAGTATTAAATGTCATCCTGTAGGTCAGATATGGGTGAATGGTGCAATGTAGTCGATGATGATGAGTGGTTTTCCCCTGAGAGTCTAAGGTACATTTCAACTCTGTTTTATAATTTGTATTATATTAACTTTTAAAAAATGTATTTTGTTGATTTAAAATATACTAATTTCTGTTCCAGAAAAGTGATTTAGCTATGCATATATATGCATTCATTTTTTTCCCCATTATTGTTTATCACAGGATATTGAATATAGTTCCCTGGGCTATACGGTAGGATTTTGTTGTTTATCCATTCTCTATATTCTAGTACATTTTTTGTCACATTTTAAACTTCACATGTAAGTGATATCATATGGTTTTTGTCTTTGTCTGACTTTATTTAGTATGATAAACTCTAGGTGCATCTATGTAGCTGCAGATGGCATTATTTCATTCTTTTTATGGCTGTGTACTATTTCATTGTATATGTATACCACAGCTTCTTTATCCATTCATCTGTCAACAGACATTTAGGCTATTTCCACGTCTTGTTTATTGTAAATAGTGTGGCAATGAACATTGGAGTGCATATACCATTTGAATTTTAGCTTTGTCCTGATATGTGCTCAGGAGTGGAATTGCTGGAAAATATGACAACTTTATTTTTAGTTTTTAAGGAACTCTCATATCATTCTCCATAGTGCTTGCACCAATTTACATTCCCACTAACAGTGCAGGAATGTTCCCTTTTCTCCATTTTAGCATTTATTATTTGTAGACTTTTTAATGATGGCCCTTCTGACTAATGTGAGTTAGTACCTCATTGCAGTTTTGATTTGCACTGCTCTGATAACTGGTAGTGTTGATGTTGTGGAAATTGCCTTAAAAATTATGTTTTACCATTGCTGAAAAAGCATGTGGCAAAGGCAATTTTAATTTCATTATCCTGTCCATTTGTTCTTATTTAAATTCTGTATATTCCATATTGAAGATGTATTTCCATTTCAGTGCTTCTACTCTCTCTCTTGTTACCCACTATTACATTTCAAATCATCATGAAGCTTTCACTATTTGAAACATAGACCTTCTAAGGATTTATCATTGTGAAAGAAAATGTTTTTATAGTAGTTGAAACTGCACCAGGTTTTTGTTGCACTGTTAAAACTGAAGGAAAGTACTTTTTAAATTATTTTTTCACTTTCAACCAATACCTTTAGAGTAAGAGAAGAAAGAACGTGGACACCTGCTTCTTACTGCCCCTGGTGAAACAGGTTTGTAAAAGAGCTTGGATCATTTTAACAAAATGAGGTTTTCTGGGGACCACCAAGAGGTCATTAACAGTGTTAGTTTAGGTACTGAATAGACACATTAAATACATTTCATGGGAAGATAGCTCTGTTCATTATATTTTATTTATGTCTGATGTTCAATGATCTAGATAACTTACCTGAAATCATGTAGTCTTTTTAAAACTGAGGCAAGAGTCTATCTCTTTGATGCTTTGATCATAAGCTGCCTAGTCACTTGCTCACTATCCTCCCCTAGAAGATAGAGTCTCCATGGCCAGCTTCTATTCACAACCTCCTCCATAGGCTTTATCATCTCACTTCTATCAAAGTCCCAGATAGAAATAGCCAGAGGTTCAAATTAGCCTTATTAAAGATGAAAGTGAAAGAGGAGAGTGAAGAAGTTGGCTTAAAGCTTAACGTTCAGAAAACGAAGATCATGGCATCTGGTCCCATCACTTCATGGGAAATAGATGGAGAAACATTGTCAGACTTTATTTTTTTGGGGCTCCAAAATCACTGCAGATGGTGATTACAGCCATGGAATTAAAAGACGCTTATTCCTTTGAAGGAAATTTATGACTGACCTAGATAGCATATTAAAAAGCAAAGACATTACTTTGCCAACCAAGGTCTGTCTAGTCAAGGCTATGGTTTTTTAGGTGGTCATGTATGGATGTGAGAGTTGGACTGTGAAGAAAGCTGAGTGCCAAAGAATTGATGCTTTTGAACTGTGGTGTTGGAGAAGACTCTTGAGTCCCTTGGACTGTAAGGAGATTCAACCAGTCCATTCTAAAGGAGATCAGTCCTGGCTGTTCTTTGGAGGGAATGATGCTAAAGCTGAAACTCCAGTACTTTGGCCATCTCATGCGAAAAGTTGACTCATTGGAAAAGACTCTGATGGTGGGAGGGATTGGGGGCAGGAGGAGAAAAGGACAACAGAGGATGAGGTGGCTGGAGGGCATCACCCACTCGATGGACATGAGTTTGAATGAATTCTGGGAGTTTTTGATAGACAGGGAGGCCTGGCGTGCTGCGATTCATGGGGTCACAAAGAGTCGGACACGACTGAAGGATTGAACTGAACTGAACTGAAAGAGGTTTTACTCATAAAGAATCAATTTACAAAGGCATAGAAAGAATACAGATGAAACAAGCACCCAAAGTCCAGTTACCCAAGGCCAGATAACAAAGCAGGAATAATTATTGAGAACTTGAGAGATAGTTTTCCAAATTTGCTGACATATTGAGTGCAGCACTTTCACAGCATCAATTTTCAGGATTTGAAATAACTCAACTGGTATTACCCACTTCAATACTCTTTCCTGGAAAATCCCATGGATGGAGGAGCCTGGTAGGCTGCAGTCCATGGGGTCGCGAAGGCTCAGACATGACTGAGCGACTTTACTTTCACTTTTTCACTTTCATACATTGGAGAAGAAAATAGCAACCCACTCCAGTGTTCTTGCCTGGAGAATCTCAGGGACAGGGGACTCTGGTGGGCTTCCATCTATGGAGTCGCACAGAGTCGGACATGACTGAAGTGACTTAGCAGTAGCAGCAACTAGTATTACATCACCTCCACTATCTTTGTTCGTAGTGATGCTTTCTAAAGCCCACTTGATTTCCCATTCCAGGATGTTTGGCTCTATGTGAGTTATCACACCATTGTGATTATCTGGGTCAGGAAGATCTTTTTTGTACAGTTCTTCCGTGTATTCTTGCCACCTCTTCTTAATATCTTTTGCTTTTCTTAGGTCCATACAGTTTCTGTCCTTTATCGAGCCCATCTTTGCAGGAAATATTCTCTTGCTATCTCTAATTTTCTGAAGAGATATCTAGTCTTTCCCTTTCTGTTGTTTTCCTCTCTTTCTTTGCATTGATCTCTGAGGAAGGCTTTCTTATCTCTCCTTGGATCTCTGCATTCAGATGCTTATATCTTTCCTTTTCTCCTTTGCTTTTCCCTTCTCTTCTCTTCACAGCTATTTGTAAGGCCTCCTTAGACAACCATTCTTGTTTTTGGCATTTCCTTTCCATGGGGATGGTCTTGATCACTGTCCCCTGTACAATTATATGAACCTCTATCCATAGTTCATCAGGCACACTATCTATCATATCTAGTCCCATAAATCTATTTCTCACTTTCATTGTGTAGTCATAAGGGATTTGATTTAGGTCATACCTGAATGGTCTAGTGGTTTACCTTACTTTCTTCAATTTAAGTCTGAATTTGGCAATAAGGAGTTCATGATCTGAGCCACAGTCAGCTCCTGGTCTTGTTTTTACTGAATGTATAGAGAGTCTCCATCTTTGGCTGCAAAGAATATAATCAATCTGATTTCGGTGTTGACCGTCTGGTGATGTGTATGTGTAGAGTCTTCTCTTGTGTTGTTGGAAGAGGGTGCTTGCTATGACCAGTGCATTCTCTTGGCAAAACTCTATTAGCTTTTGCCCTGCTTTATTCTGTACTCCAAGGCCAAATTTGCCTATTACTCCAGGTGTTTCTTGACTTCCTAGTTTTGCATTCCAGTACCCTATAATTAAAAGGACACCTTTTTTGGGTATTAGTTCTAAAAGGTCTTGTAGGTCTTCATAGGGCCATTCAACTTCAGCTTCTTCAGCATTACTGGTTGGGGCATAGGCTTGGATTACCGTGATATTAAATGGTTTGCCTTGGAAACCAAATCCAGCAAATTTGGAAATTCAGCAGCGGCCACAAGACTGGAAAAAGTCAGTTTTCATTCCAATTCCAAAGAACAGCAATGCCAAAGAATGCTCAAACTACCACACAATTGCACTCATCTCACACGCTAGTAAAGTAAAGCTCAAAATTCTCCAAGCCAGGCTTCAGCAATACATGAACCATGAACTTCCAGATATTAAAGCTGGTTTTAGAAAAGGCAGAGGAACCAGAGATCAAATTGCCAACTTCCCCTGGATCATGGAAAAAGCAAGAGAGTTCCGGAAAAACATCTATTTCTGCTTTATTGACTATGCCAAAGCCTTTGACTGTGTGGATCACAATAAACTGTGGAAAATTCTGAAAGATATGGGGATACCAGACCACCTAACCTGCCTCTTGAGAAATCTATATGCAGGTCAGGAAGCAACAGTTAGAATTGGACATGGAACAACAGACTGATTCCAAATAGGAAAAGGAGGACGTCAAGGCTGTATATTGTCACCCTGCTTATTTAACTTCTATGCAGAGTACATCATGAGAAATGCTGGGCATGAAGAAACACAAGCTGGAATCAAGATTGCTGGGAGAAATATCAATAACTTCAGATATGTAGATGACACCACCCTTATGGCAGAAAGTGAAAAGGAACTAAAAATCCTTTTGATGAAAGTGAAAAAGGAGAGTGAAAAGGTTGGTAAAGCTCAACATTCAGAAAACGAAGATCATGGCATCTGGTTTCATCACTTCATGGGAAATAGATGGGGAAACAGTAAAAACAGTGTCAGACTTTATTTTGGGGGGCTCTGAAATCACCACAGATGTTGACTGCAGCCATGAAATTAAAAAACACTTTCTCCTTGGAAGGAAAGTTATGACCAGCCTAGATAGCATATTCAAAAACAGAGACATTACTTTGCCAACAAAGGTCCATCTAGTCAAGGCCATGGTTTTTCCAGTTGTAATGTATGGATATGAGAGTTGGACTGTGAAGAAAGCTGAGTGCCGAAGAACTGATGCTTTTGAACTGTGGTGTTGGAGAAAACTCTTGAGAGTCCCTTGGGCTGCAAAGAGTCCATCCTAAAGGAGCTCAGTCCTTGGTGTTCATTGGAAGGAATGATGCTAAAGCTGAAATTCCAATACTTTGGCTACCTTATGTGAAGAGTTGACTCATTGGAAAAGATCTGATGCTGGGAGGGATTGGGGGGCAGGAGGAGTAGGGGATGACTGAGGATGAGATGACTGGATGGCATCACCAACTCAATGGACAGGAGTTTGAGTGAACTCTGGGTGTTGGTGGTGGATAGGGAGGCCTGGCATGCTGCAATTCACGGGGTTGCAAAGAGTCAGACATGACTGAGAGACTGAACTGAAAGGTAGTTTCGTCGATTGATCTTCATTTACAGAAACCATGATAATGCACACAATCTTTCCAAAATAACCAAAGGAAATAGAATCCAATAAAATAAATACCTTGATTTAATTTTCCTTTCTTCTCCAATCTTCTGCTGGTATCCTGATGTTTGAATCCACAGGAGCACCTTGATTCTATCTACACAAATCTGCCTCATTGATCAGAGAGCAGAGAGAGAAAAGATCTGCTGGATGGAGGCCAAAATGGGATACATCAGGCATCATTCTGTTACCTTTCACACTCTCATCTTGATCACCTCTCTAGTCACAGATACATGGGCTTTAGCCTCCTTTTCACTTTTTGAAAGTGAAGATCGATTTTTTTATATTGACTCTGTTCCTTAACTGCACCATTGCATCTGTTCTTATCTTCAAAGAAAGCTTACTTTTATCTAGTCTTACTCATGCTTGGCCATTTCAGCTTTTTCCCATGACCAATAGTCTTGATCCATATACATACATGTCCACAAGAATAAAGCCACTTTCTTTCAGAGAATCTTCCACAATTAACCCTGCCATTTATATGCACAAGTGTTGCCTGAGCCTGATTGTTATTTGTTAGCTAGATGGACATCATATTTGTAGATGAATATAAATCCCTGATCTCAAATCATTTTTATTCTGAAATGGGGGATATAGTAATATCCATGAGTTGTGTTATTATTAATAATGATAGATATAGATATATTTATCATTTATTCTAAGCATGTGAGATATATTATTTCTTAATTATTTAAACAATGGTATGGTGTAGCTGGGAGCATTCCCATTTTTTAGGAGAGGAAACAAGATACTGATGAACATGAGCAGTTCACCCAATACTACACTAGTGAATGGCAAAAGTAGAATTTGAATGTTTGTTAATTTGATTAGAGTGTTCTTCCCCTGCTATTAAATCCTTACAATCTAATTGAGTGAAAGGCAAATGTATTTTGTGTTAGAGAGAAGACAGTGACATTGAATTTCAGGAGTGTTATAAACTGGATGTTTGTATCTTGTCACTAAATCCATATGTTTACACTCTACTCATGAGTGTTATAGCATTTGGAGATGGGGACTTTGGTAGAAATTTGGGGTTGGAGGAAATAATAAGAGAAGGATGCTGATCTGTAAGGAATTGTTGACCTCATAACAAGAGACTCAAGAGAATTTGCTTTCTTTCTCTGTGTCATGAGAAGAGACAATGAGAAGGCAGTGGTCTACAACCCAGGAAGGGAGCTCTCACCTGACCATGCTGAAATTTTGGTCTTGAACTTGCTAGTTTCCAGAACTGTGAAAAGGAAAATTTCTGTTGTGTAAGCCATCTCATCTATGGTATTTTGTTATGGAATACAGAACTGACTGGGACTCATTTTGCTATAGAGAAGCAGGGTGCTGCTCTAATAAATACACTTGTATTTGAATATGTATATTTGTATACCGAGTATGTGGAGGCAACTTTGGAAGTGGTAATAGGTAGATGCTGGAAGCATCTTGGGGAGTATCCTAGAAATATAGACATTATGAGCAACTCTGCTGAAGTATCAGACGTAAATGAGAAGTGTGTTATTCAAATAAAAACAATCCTTGTTAGAAAGTGATGAAGACATTACAGAACAGTGTTCTAGTGTTTTTTGGAAGGTAGAACTAGTGAAGAAGGAAATTAGATCTTTAGCTAAGGAGATTCCCAAGCAAAAGGTGTTGAAGAAGCAGCTTTGACCCTGTTGGCTGCTTATAGCAAAATTCCAAAGGAGAGAGAAATGAAGGGAAAAAGAAAAAAATATATATATATGTATTAGGAAAAAGGGAGACGAGCATGAAGATTTATAAAATCATGTCTATCCAAACAGCAAAAAGTAAGAAGTCTTTTTCTGAAGAAAACACTAAGGATGTGCCTAAACAATCATTTGATAAAGAGATCATTAACTCAATTATTCATTTCAACAGAAGCTAAGAGTAGCGATAAGATCATAAGAGCAAAGTCACTGGCAGCTAGTAGTAAAAGGGACAGACAAAGTGAGATGGAATGAAGACAGCTGGATTTCTTGGAATTTATTGGATGGGACCATAGGGCTATTTGGCTGTGAACAAACAGTGCACTGTCCTTTAAGAAAAGTACAGAAGGAACCTAAAGATAATTGAGGACTGACATTTTCTTAACAGACTCATACTTCACAGGCCTGGAAGCAAGGCTGCCTCCATCTTGGCTTCAGATAGTAAGACTGTTGAAGAGCATAGCCCCGTGAATGAAGCTCAAGGCATGGACTTCATCAATGTCTTAAGTTACTGGATATAAAAGTCACTGGGCAGCAGACAGCTGAACCACTTTCCTCATTTCTAGATTTTGATTACCTAAGACAATATTTCACTGGATCCCATCAAAGTTCAACCTTAGTTTGCTATTTGTCTTAGGAGAAAAGCATTATGTTGGCCTTTCTTAGTCCAACTTTACTTAAAAAAAAATTACATATTTGGAGTATTATTAAAAATTATCATTCATCTATTTTTATTTCCCAGTGATGTGTTGGGCTAGAGGAGGCTCTCTTCGCGTCAATTCTCTGGTTGCTGAGTAGAGATGGTTTGAGACAATTGATGCCAGCTGATTTTGATTGCATCACTCATCTCACATGAATTTAGTGAGAGATTACTCTGTGCTACACCTTGGTCATGAAACACTGAACGAGACTGAGAAGGCCACACTCACAGGGAGTCAATATCACAGAAAAAATTGAACATGCACACAGACCAATAAATTATGTAATTTTACACAGTTAAATGCTTATGAAAATGGATTAAGGAGGTCTGTGGAGAAATAATAACAACACAGGTTGGAGGATGAGGCTACTGATGAACATGGACTTGGGAAGATTCCTCAGGAAGACCAGTGAGAAGGTAGCCAAAGAAAAGCCATGGCAACAGCATGTGTAAAGACCTGGAGTGATCAAGGCTCTCTTCAAAGGTGAACAAGAAGGATGTGACACTCTAGTGGCATGAGCATCAGGAAAGGCACAGAGAAGCAGAGTCAGAAAAGAGCAGGGTCTCATTTAGAAAAACCAGTAAGAAATTATGAAACTCAAGTGGAAGACTCTTCCCTTGTTCAAGATCATATAGCATGGGAATCTAAGATCTCAGTCAACCTGTTTCCACAGCCTCTTGTGCATATACTCTGAAGTGGCGCTGACCTGGAGCAAATTATGATAAAAGCAGTCTGAAACTTAAAGCCTTGGGGTTGCTTCTCCATCCTGGTCTATCCTACATGCAACACGATCTTCCAGTTTCATTGGAAAACAACCCTTTAACCATCTTGCTATCCAGTTGGATTTCTCTGTGCCTTTGTTATTAAAAATTGTGCCCCCAGGTAGGACCTTGGGTCCATTGGCACTGTCAGTGATGTAAACCATTTCCTGAGAGGAGGAAGAGAAAACTTTTCTCTACCAGTCTGCTTGGGCCTGTGCAGACGGTGCTTCAGAGGAGTTCCCCTTGGAGTCCATGAGCCAATGGGATATGCAAAGACACACATTTCAGGGCTGGTTTCTCTGTTCATATCCAATTCTGGTGCTTAGGAGCAGGGACTGAGTGTCTTCACTCTTTCCCTCCATGACCACAGAATTGGCTACAATGAGGCCATGACACTGAGTCTTAGGCAGAACTAAGTGGCAGGGGAACACCATTATTAGCCCTTGGGTTTCTGAGTAACCTTGAGTAAGTCACTGAAGTTCTATGTCAGTTTCTTTAAACCTAGATGAAAGGCTTTTGATAGATATACAACATTTTTTTTTTAGGTATACAATTATAGATTCAAAGTGAGTGTTGAAGGTAGAAAAATAATCTAAGAATTTTGCTAACCTGATAAATGTATCACCAAAATTCCAGGTAATTTCAAACTCCCAGCAATGTCTTCTATGAAAATGAGAGGGCATTCATGAGTGTTGTGAGTAAAACATGATTTGGATGAAGAATCTTTCATAGACACAGCTGAGGAAAAGAGTCATTTTTGCAGAACACATTATCATTTAAATTATTTTCCATTGCCACATCAAAATTACCCATTAAAAATGTTTCAAAAAAAAAAAAAAAAAGAGCAGAACGGAGCTAACTCTGAGTATTCCTGGTATTTCTTCTGACTTGAAAATTTGTGTTACTATGCTAAGCTTATGACTGAATAGTTTTCAAATTGCCTTTTTAAAAAACTGTTTGAACAAGTCCCACCTTGAATTTTTAGGTGCTTTCACTACTTTAAATATGACACAATTGAATATATCTATGAAATAGAAACAGACTTACAGATTTATATAACATTACTTGTGCCAAAGGGGTTGGAAGGGTGGGGGAAGGATGGATTGGGAGTTTAGGATTAACAAATGTAAACTATGTTATATAGTATGGATAAACAACAAGGTCCTACTGTATAACACAAGGAACTATATTCAATACCCTGTGATAAAGCATAATCAAAAAGAATGTGAAAAAGAATACATATATAAGATTAGCTAAAAAGGACATTCTGGTGAACTTACACAAAAATTCAAATGAAATTTTTGGCCAAATATATATATATATATATATATATATATACACAACTAAATTTGTATGTATATATAAAACTAAATCACTTTGCTATACAGCAGAAATACAATACTGTAAATTAACTATATTTCAATAAGTTTTTTTTAAAGGTTTAAAGGTAGAAAATGAAAACCTCACATTTTCAAACTTCACTTTTATGAATAGGAAACTGTTCATAACAAATATTGTAAAATAAATATACTTATTAATTGTTTTACTTCTGATATTTATCAATTGAATTCCAAAAAGAAAAATATATTTTGAAGAAACCAGACTCCTTTTTAATCCTGCAAAGTGAACAAAAATATATCTTGGTTAATAGATCATTTGGATCAAAAATCTGGCCAAATTTAAACAAAGACATGAATGTAAAACTGGCATGACTGAATGGTTAATTCTGCTGCCTTTTCAGTTTGCTATATTAAAGTAATCACAAGAAATATCACCATTGTAGAGCAACAGCTGATTTTAAAACTTAATGTTACATCTACTTTTCAGCCCCATAATGCCTAAAGTTATCCTGAGCTCCAGTAATCATCCCTGTAGTTCCTGCTGATTGATTTTTTAATCCCAGATTAATAGAAACTAGGGATTAGAATGATGACAGTAGAAATCAGAGATGATGCTTCATGCCTTTGAAGAAGCCAATGGAAAATTACAATTTATTTGAACTTCTGTATTTATGTCTTTATGAAATTTGAGAAACAGTGGCTCAAAGCAGATCAGATGAGAAAAATCCTTTATTTCTTTAAAAAAAAAAAAGTGCTTGCAAATTGTCCAGCTATTGTTAAAGAGGAAATTCAGAGACAACAGTGAAAATATTCACTAATCAGTCTGACTGTGAAATGCTTTTGATAGATTAGGTTACACAAGAGCAGGAGAAACTTGCTGAGAGAAAAGTCAGGGTCTAGTATTCTTGCCTGGAAAATCCCATGGATGGAGGAGTCTGGTGGGCTGCAGTCCATGGACATGACAAAGCGACTTCACTTTCACACATTGGGGAAGGAAATGGCAACCCACTCCAGTGTTCTTGCTTGGAGAATCCCAGGAACAGTGGAGCCTGGTGGGCCGCCATCTATGGGGTCACACAGAATCAAACACGCCTGAAGCGACACAGCAGCAGCAACAGCAGAGGATTGAAGAAGCCAATACAATGTTAAAATGAGAACTCAGCTGAGCACAACCCTCCTGCAGAGAGAGGTGCCTGCCTAAGACTGACACATAAACTTATGTGAACAAACAGTCCCTCAATATACCATTTAGTTTTAACAAATATTCCCCCTGAGCTTTGCTGAATAAACTTTCTTTTAATTATTCTCACCTTTTGGGTTACTCAGTTTTGTTCCTCAAAAGGTGTGAAACAACAATATATAAAATAAGACCTAAAAATAAGCATAAGCAGTGTCACAGCTATTCATCTCAATAAACATATGCATTTGAATATATAATTAATTTGTATATACCATTTTAAAACTAAATGTCTTGGGGCTCAGAACAACAACCTGCAGGGATGTTTTCCTTCCATCTTCAAAATCTTCGCTCTGATTTAAAATTGTCTTTGAGACCGCTATCAAAGATTTCAGCCGTGGTCAGAATACAAGGAAAAGGGGAACAAGGAGACTGCTTTCACCTCATGTTGGAACTTTTCCCATTGCAATTACTCTCCCTACCACAAGGTGTCAGTAATGAAAACCAGACCATGCAGCCATAGTGGATTCCGGGGTCACCATGTCCAAAGTCAAGTGTCTCTTTACACTGTAGATGTAAACGGAGCAGCCTGAGAAACCCACTGTCATGAGCTCTAGGGACATATCAACATATTGGTACCCTGATTCAGTAAAAGTGCTCTGCAGACATAAGACAGCTACCACCCTGCAGAGAGAGGTATTCTTTCTTCCCAGAGAGCTTTTGCTAAACCATGAATGCTCAAACTACCGCACAGTTGCACTCATCTCACATGCTAGTAAAGTAATGCTCAAATTTCTTCAAGCCAGGCTTCAGTAATATGTGAACCATGAACTTCCAGATGTTCAAGCTGGTTTTAGAAAAGGCAGAGGAACCAGAGATCAAATTGCCAACTTCCACTGGATCATCAAAAAAGCAAGAGAGTTCCAGAAAAACATCTATTTCTGCTTTATTGACTATGCCAAAGCCTTTGACTGTGTGGATCACAATAAACTGTGGAAAATTCTGAAAGAGATGGGAATACCAAACCACCTAACCTGCCTCTTGAGAAACCTGTATGCAGGTCAGGAAGCAACAGTTAGAACTGGACATGGAACAACAGACTGGTTCCAAATAGGAAAAAAAGTACATCAAGGCTGTATATTGTCACTCTGCTTATTTAACTTCTATGCAGAGTACATCATGAGAAACGCTGGACTGGAAGAAACACAAGCTGCAATCAAGATTGCTGGGAGAAATATCAGTCACCTCAGATATGCAGATGACACCACACTTATGGCAGAAAGTGAAGAGGAACTCAAAAGCCTCTTGATGAAAGTGAAAGAGGAGAGTGAAACAGTTGGCTTAAAGCTCAACATTCAGAAAATGAAGATCATGGCATCTGGTCCCATCAATTCATGGGAAATAGATGGGGAAACAGGGGAAACAGTGGAAAGAGTGTCAGACTTTATTCTGGGGGGGCTCCAAAATCACTGCAGATGGTGACTGCAGCCATGAAATTAAAAGACACTTCTTGGAAGAATAGTTATGACCAACCTAGATAGCATATTCAAAGCAGAGACATTACTTTGCTAACAAAGGTCCATCTAGTCAAGGCTATGGTTTTTCCAATGGTCATGTATGGATGTGAGAGTTGGATTGTGAAGAAAGCTGAGAGCCAAAGAATTGATGCTTTTGAGCTGTGGTGTTGGAGGAGACTCTTGAGAGTCCCTTGGACTGCAAGGAGATCCAACCAGTCAATTCTGAAGGAGATTAGCCCTGGGATTTCTTTGGAAGGAATGATGCTAAAGCTGAAACTCTAGTAGTCTGGCCACCTCATGCGACGAGTTGACTCATTGGAAAAGACTCTGATGCTGGGAGGGATTGGGGGCGGGAGAACAAGGGGATAACAAAGGATGAGATTGCTGGATGGCGTCACTGACTCGATGGATGTGAGTGTGAGTGAACTCCAGGAGTTGGTGATGGACAGGGAGGTCTGGCATGCTGTGATTCATGGGGTCGCAAAGAGTTGGATATGACTGAGTGACTTAACTGAACTGATTCACCAGGTGCTTGATATTGTAGCTTTATATAGCTAATTTAAATAATAGCAATCATTATTATAGTTTATTATATAAATTTTGCTGTATGCTAGAATAGTTAGTACAATTTACATAAATTAGTTTAATCTTACAATCCTAGGAAATTAATGCCATGACTCTCATTGTACTGACAAGAGACTAAGGCGCATAGAGGTCTGTGATTTATCCACAGCCATGCTGCTTGTAGCACAAGAGCTAGGATTAAAGCCCAACCCACCTGACACTGCTGACCATGCACTTCCCCATACAGGGCAATTCTCTCAGCTACTGTATGGGCACCACCACCACCCCCAGCCAAGCTGTCTGTGGAGGTCGATTTATGGAACCTAACATGGAGAAAGCCCCTCAAACTCTCAGAGCCCCAATGCCCAGCTCTGTTTTACCTTAAAGAAAAGAGTGGGTGATTTCAGCGTGCCACTTTGAGAGTAACTTCTAGTCACTTGTATTCAGTGTTTCCCGTTTCTAGGAAGTTGAGAGGACAACAGGTTCTCATCCCTTTGCAGTTAAGGATGCTCCCAGGACAGGTTCTAATTGGGACTGAAAGACCTTTTGTTTGTTCAGGCTGAAACATTTCCAAGTGATGCAACTTTAGCATGTCTTTCATACCATTGCCCTGGAGAATGTCATCACTTCCAAGCTGAGTGGCAAAAATGCAGTGGGAAACAATTCATAAAGCGCTATATAAAAATAAGTAGATAAAAAATAAAATAAAATGTTTGGAATATCTAAATAGACATTTCTCCAAAGAACACATACAGATGGCCAAGAGGTACGTGAAAAGATGCTCAACATCACCAATTATTAGAGACATGCATATAAAAACTACAATGAGGTATCACCTCACACCACTCAGAATGGCCATCATCAAGAAATCTACAAATAATAAATGCTGGAGAAGGTGTAGTGAAAAGGGAACCTTCTTGCACTGGTGATGGGACCCCATGGAGTATCAAGTCCGTGGAATTTTCGAGGCCAGAATACTGGAGTGGGTAGCCATTCCCTTCTCCAGGGGATCTTTCCAACCCATGGATCCAATCCAGGTCTCCCTTACTGCAAGGAGATTCTTTACCAACTGAGCCAAGGAAGCCCAAGAACACTGAAGTGGATAGCCTTATCCATTTTCCAGCAGATCTCCCAAGCCCAGGAATTGAAATGGGGTCTCCCGCATTGCAGGTGGATTCTTTACCAACTGAGCTCTCAGGGAATCCATATGTAGAACTGATAGCTAGTGGGAACCTACTGTATAGTACAGGGAGCTCAGCTCAGTGCTCTATAGTGACCTAGATGAATGAGATGGGGGTATAGAAGGGAGGTCCAAGAAAGAGGGGATATGTGTATATGTACATTTATATATAGCTGTTTCACTTTGTTGTAGGGCATAAACTGACACAACACTTTTAAGCAATTATATCCCTATTAAAAAAAATAAACAAAACCACAGTGGAATCTCATCAGTCAAGGAGGCTGAATGAGTGTGTGGAGCCCAGCCTTTGACCCCATCCCCACTTCCCCACGAAATCATAATGGAAAATGGACCTAAAAATAAAGAAGTCTTAACTGTGCTATGAGATCTTGTTTAGCTGTTTTGTTTTGTTTGTTACTTTTGTTTTTTTCATTTAACCTATTTTAACTCATAGAGGAGTTTCATGCGCATCACTCAAACAGATTTTAGCAATTCCCCACTCTCTCCATGATCACCTGAGGGAAAACCTGAAGACAAATTTTCTGGCCAACTTGGAAGGAAGATAAAAAGGAGTTCACTAGCATAAACAGATGAAGAAATAGGAAGGTGGGTTCTGGAAAGAATATGGCTGAACAAACTAAGAAGATGGAAAGACTGCCCTTTAATAAAGGGGCCAGAGAGCTAAGACACTGTCAGATATGAACCTGGCCTGACTTGAATGAAACCAATCAATCACCTTATTTAGATTATATCTAAGACCACTGGCAAAGAGCACTACAGTGATGCCTGCTTGTGCAAGCATAGCAAAACTAGATAGCCAATGGACTCCAGTTACAACCAAGAGAGCAAAACTCCCTCTGCCCATGAACATAGACATCAGGTCAGCACCCTTGCTTGTCAAGTGCTCTCAGATCCAATTCTTTTTTTCATTTAAAATCACTTATTAGATTCATGGAGAAATATTTTTCAAAAAAGCAATTATACTGTAAACACTGTTCCTTGCATTATTTTTTAACAATTATCTATGTAAGAGATCTTGTATATTGGTTAAATTGGAACAGTTTAATAATATTTCATTGTGTTTATGTATCATAATTTTAGAGTTTTTTTTTTTTTAATTCAGTTTTCCAAGTTTTTGCTGTGACTGAAGTTGCTGCAATGGACATCTCTTATATATTAAATTGGTAAAAGTGTATAAGATGAATTGGAAAAATGCATCTCTTAGCTGCTGGGCCAAAGTATATATGCATTTTTATTTTTAAAGACATGGTAAATTGCCCTCTGGAAATTTTGTGCCAGTTTATACTCCCATCAACTTTTATGAGAGGTCTTGTCTCTCCACACACAGTCTGGTATTGGGAATCATTAAACTTTTCTTATTTTTATTTTTCTGAAAAAAAATCTTTATTTTATTGTTCTGACTTTTATTTCTTTTGTATTTTGCTGCTGATGCCAAAAATCTTTTTATATGCTCATTGGACATTGTTCTGTACATGGTAAACTGTTTATATTTTTTCCTGATTTTTAAATCTGAGGTGGCAATATTTTTTCTTATTGATTTATATAATTTATTTTTAATTAATAAAATTAATATTTTATATATCATATTATGATTACAAATTTCAACCTGGTTTTCATTCTTTTGAATTGGTTCACATTGTTTTGTGTCATAAATATATTTGAAAGATAACGTACTACTACATCTTAGACTATCTAGATGTGAGTTACAGTTCTATTGCTTCCAGTGTGATATTAGGCAAGTTATCTAACCTATAAGTGCCTCAATTTTCTCATCTATAAAATGAGTATAAGTTAACCTACTCATAAGGCTTGATGAGGATAAATAAGTTTATACCTGTAAAATTGTTGCATGATATATAACTTATGATAACTTTATGTTAGCTCTCATTTTTTTTCTTACTCTTATGGTAAAATATATCAATATTTTCCTTTATAGATTTAGGATAATCAGTTCTGCTTAGAAATCAGAAAGTTTTTCACATAAATTTTAAAAGCAAGTAACAGAAATAAATAAGTAGATCTTGATAAATTTGGCCTGTGAAATTATCCAAGATTAATTACATAATTAAATCTAAGTGCACCTCTGGGATATATGATATCTCAGCAACTTGGGATGTTTTAGAATTTGTAAAAATGTTAAAGAAAAATGTGAAATTTGTTTAGAACTATACAGTCCCAGTGATTGTGTGTGTGTGTGTTTCCTGAGTCTCCCACTTCTAAACTGTATTTGGAATGTGTAAAATACCATCTTGCCCAAGATGTTCTTCACATAATTGGTCTCAAGTACTAAAGGTAAAAGGGCTGGACTTCTTGGAGAGGATTTTGTTATTTTTCCTTCTAAGGGAGGAATGCTACTGAGACATGCCCTTTACTATCCCACACATTCACCTCAGGAATGTGGAAGCTGTCTTATGCAGTCAGATGATTTATATAAGACATTCAGGAAGGGCATAATTTGCACACCCGTGCCAAGAGTTCCTAGAAAGGCAGTATCTGAGTTATATGTCTAAGAAAGAGTGTAAATATCTAGCAGGGAAGCATCTATCTGGTTTAGACTTGTGTCTACCAACATGAGTAGATCATGCCAAGATCCAAGGAAAATTGCCTGGTCCCTAGGTGGACAAACTTTAACTAGAGGTGTGATAGAGATGTTTAAAGCTCTTTCTGTTCAGAAAAGATTGGTTAATGGAAAGAGCAAGACCGAGTGTATTGTCAATGTGGCTAGATAGGCTTTTAAATTCTGTTAAAATTCCAAAGTGGAAGCATAAGCCCCTCTTCTCCCCTTCCTCCCAGCCCCACGTGTTTCTTTAAGTAGCATGGACTTGAAAGTTGAGATAAAACTAGACTTGGTGTCTGGTTCTATCATTTAACTCCGAGTATCCTTACTTTTAAATGTATATGTTAACATGAAACAATCATGATTATTAATGAAATTAACCTACAGAGGTGACATATATGAATGACATAACTTTTGTTTACCTACTAATGATTTTGCTATTTTCATTAATTACTCTCTTCAAAATAAAAGTTGATCACATCACAGATGTAGAATAGTGACAGCTTTATTCTCATGGTATGTTTCCATGTTTTAGAGGAGTCATAACCAGGTCACAATTTTATTACAGGGAAATCGCATGTCTTTGCAATCTTCAGGAAAATAGGAGAATTTTCTAGCATACAGAGAGAACAGCATTGAGACTTGACAAGTCCTTTGTCTGAACCCTCATCCTGACCTGACTCTTTGTTAACATGCCACCTACATCTATAACAGAAAGTCAAGTGTCTGGAAAGGAATGTGCCCTGAAACTGTTGTGCTCAGTCTTTTATTTTTATTTTTCAATTTTTAAAATAATTTTTATTGGAGTGTTGCAGTGTTAGTTTCAGTTGTACAGCAAAGTGAAACAACTACGCATGTATATATAAACATATATCTCCACTCTTTTTAAGATTCTTTTCCCATATAGGTCATTACAGACTTTTGAGTAGAGTTTCCTGTGCTATACAATCTTTTGAATGCTACATTTAGAAAGTACTCTTTGAGAGGTATGCTTAAATCACTTTACAGTAATATGGTGTAAGAATATGGAACTTGACAGAGACAGTCTTTGGATAAAATCTCAAACCTTGCAATAATTGATTTAACAACTATATATTGAGTGTGTACTACGTCCTTAGCTCTGCGCTAAGCTTTCTCATTAACTGGCTTTGTGATGGTGAGTAACTTAAAAACTATACCTATATAAAGCTATAACATTTATATAATAGTATATAGTATGTGCTCATTAAATGTTAAGCAGATGTCATTTATACCATCTGTGCACACATATATAATGACATATTTTAAAGTACTTAACACTGAACTTATCTGCAGTATGTGTTGTATACATGTAGATTCAATTTTCAATCTACTGAATATTAATGTGCTATCAGCCGCTTACATGGTAGGACTTTCAAAGATGACAATAAGTCTTTATGTACAAAGCAATCTCACTTTTAGCATGACGAGGTATTTACAAGTTCTAACAAAGTATTATTCATAACTCACTATGACTACTCTACTTGGAAATCATAGCCTTGAGAGGACAAATAGGAGAAGGGTTTGATAAGAATATTGGAAAAATAAATTCTATAAGATAAGGGCAAGTGGAAAAGAGCTAATATGTTCAAAATAACTCTCCAAGGCACTTATTAGATATTTGCAAACTTGACTCTCATAAAATCTTATAAAATGGATAGTATCTCTATTTTACATAAGAGAACAATGAAGCTTAGATAAGTTATAAGCTTTGCTCAAGATTACACAGCTAATAAAAGGTTCTGCTGGAATTTAAAATAAGGTTTGCTCATTTAAAATCTAACAAGTTTGTATGCAATTGAAAGTGGTAAAAAAAAATACTTAACTTTTTCTCAAACAAAATAAAATATGAGAATAACAGGAAAAAAAAAAGAACAAGTAGGGAAAAATTATTGTCTAAGGTCAGAGAACTTGTTCTGCTTGGTGAAAATGTGTATGCATAGGATAGTTTCTGCTGTAAAATGTGATTATTTTAAATGGCCTATTTACTGTAGAATCAGGGCTTCCTAGAAGTGTGTCATGAACAAAAATAATTAATGAGAAAAAAAGCAATAATAAGCTGAGAAACAATGCAGAGAAGATTTTGGAAAAAGAAAAGAATAATACAAAGAAGGCACTTACCTTAGGGCTAAGAGACAGATTCAGACAGCTGACTAGAATTTGGTGACCAAACATAATTGTATAAGCAAGGTGAAAAGACAGCCTTCTGAATGGGAGAAAACAATAGCAAATGAAACAACTGACAAACAACTAATCTCAAAGATATACAAGCAACTTATACAGCTCAACTCCAGAAAAATAAACAAACAAATCAAAAAATGGGCCAAAGAACTAAATAGGCATTTCTCCAAAGAAGACATATGGATGGCTAACAAACACATGAAAAGATGCTCAACATCACTCATTGTCAGAGAAATGCAAATCAAGACCACAACGAGGTATCATTTCACACCAGTCAGAATGGCTGCGATCCAAAAGTCTACAAGCAATAAATGCTGGAGAGGATGTGGAGAAAAGGGAACCCTCTTACACTGCTGGTGGGAATGCAAACTAGTACAGCCACTATGGAAAACAGTGTGGAGATTCCTTAAAAAATTGCAAATAGAACTGCCTTATGACCCAGCAATCCCACTGCTGGGCATACACACCGAGGAAACCAGAATTGAAAGAGACACATGTACCCCAATGTTCATCGCAGCACTGTTCATAATAGCCAGGACATGGAAGCAACCTAGATGTCCATCAACAGATGAATGGATAAGAAAGCTGTGGTACATATACACAATGGAGTACTACTCAGCCCTTAAAAAGAATAAATTTGACTCAGTTCTAATGAGATGGATGAAATTGGAACCGATTATACAGAGTGAAGTAAGCCAGAAAGAAAAACACCAATACAGTATACTGACACATATATATGGAATTTAGAAAGATAGTAATGATGACCCTGTATGTGAGACAACAAAAGAGACACAGAGGTATAGAACGGACTTTTGGACTCTGGGGGAGAGGGAAAGGGTGGGATGGTTTGGGAGAATGACATTGAAACATGTATCCTATCATGTAAGAAACGAAGCACCAGTCTATGTTCAATACAGGATACAGGATGCTTGGGGCTGGTGGACGGGATGATCCAGGGAGATGATATGGGGTGGGAGGTGGGAGGGGGCTTCGGCATTGGGAGATTGTGTACACCTGTGGCTGATTCATGTCAATGTATGGCAAAACAAATACAGTATTGTAATGTAGAATAAAGTATTAAAAAAAATAAAGGAAGGAATGTAAAAAAAAAAAAAAAAGAAGTCTAGTTGAAAGTAACTCTTGCCAACACAAACCAATGTTTAATGAAGATGTTTTGATGCTAGGTTTAGCTTAGGGCTCACTATGGTGTATAACACATTGACCAAGATTCTCAAAGGTTTTCTGAATAAATGCAGATGACTCAGCAGGACATCTCTGGTGCTGTTACATGTGTGGGGGAGACAGAACAAGCAACCACTGCAAATTTCTGTCTGTAAAGTGGTTGAGGAGACCATGAGTGCATCTCACCTTAAAGACTCTGGAAGAAACTGAGGAAAAGGGTGGTCAAGATGAGGATCAAGGCAGATTGAACTAGCAAAAGTTCAGGAACTTGATAAATTATGCCCATACAAAAACCTGGACACTAATATTTATAACAGCTTTATTCACAATCACCAAAGACAGGAACCAATCAGGATGTCTTTCAAATGAGTTAACGTATTGAGCTACAATTATATAATGGAATATTTTCAGAGATAAAAAGAAATCAGCTATTGAGTCAGAAAAAGACATGGATGACTCCTAAATGCTTATGTTAAGTGAAAAAAAAAAAAAAAAAGGCTACATATTGTGACTGCATGATTCCAAATATAGGGCATTCTGGAAAGCTATAGCAGTAAAGGTAAAGCTATAGCAGTGGATGAAAAGGCAAAATTATAGTAATTGCCAGGAGTTTGAGGAGTGAAGAGGAAGCTTGATTGGTAAAATGCAGGGGAATTTTTGGAGTGATAACGTTTTTCTGTACGATACTATAGATATATGACTTATGCACTTGTCAAAATCAATAGAACTTTAGAGCAAAAAATGAACCTCGATGCATGCCCAAAATATTAGAGGTAAGGCGATCCCAGGATAGAATACAAAATATAAGAAAGTAATTTCACTGTATTACAAAAGTATGAAACAACCTCTCAGAATGGAGTAGGTGGGGAAGATGCTCATCTAAGTAAATTTGGATGTAAGTTGAATCTGTAAACCTAAAGATACAAGAAACTATATGTAAGCATTGTCAGTAGGGCTTCCTTCATGACTCAGATGTTAAAGAATCTGCTTACAATGCAGGACAGCCAGGTTCAATCCTGGGCTGGAAAGATCCTCTGGAGAAAGAAGTGGCAACCCATTCCAGTACTCTTGCCTGGAGAATTCCATGGACAGAGGAGACTAATGGGCTACAGTCAATTGGGTCAGAAAGAGTCAGACATGACTGAGTGAATAACACTTTTCTTCTGTCCTTCTGGATAAGGGAACTCATTATTATTTTGTAATAAAGCATTGAATATTTATTTTGTAATAACACATACAAGAAAAGATTCTGAAAAAAAGATTGTATACATATATACATATAACAAAAAACATAATTCCAGTAGTCATTTTTTTCCCAGAAATCAACAAGCTAATGCTAAAATTTCTATGGAAAAATTAAATAGCTTCTAATAGCCAAAACAATAATGAAAAAAAGCAATAAAATTGGAGGAATCACACAGCCTGATCCCATGACTTACTATGTTTTAGTTCAATTCCATCACTCAGCCAGGTCTGACCATTTGTGACCCCATGGACAACAGTACGCCAGGCTTCCTTATACATTACCAACTCCTGGACCTTGCTCAAACTCATGTCCATCAAGTATGTGATGCCATCCAACCATCCCATCCTCTGTCGTCCTCTTCTCCTCCGGCCTTCAATCTTTCCCAGCATTAGGGTCTTTTCCAGTGAGGCAGTTCTTCGCATCAAGTGGCTAAAGTATTGGAGTTTCAGCTTCAACATCAGTACTTCCAATGAATATTCAGAACTGATTTCCTTAGGATGGACTGGTCAGATCTCCTTGCAGTCCAAGGGACTCTTAAGAGTCTTAAGACTCTTAAGAGTCTTCTTCAACACCACAGTTCAAAAGCATCAATTCTTTGGTCCCCAGCTTTCTTTATAGTTTAACTCTCACATCCATACATGACTACTGGATAAACCATAGCTTTGACTAGATGGACATTTGTCAGCAAAGTAATGTCTCTATTTTTTAATATTCTGTTTAGGTTGGTCATAGCTTTTCTTCCAAAGAGTAAGCACCTTTTAATTTCATGGCTGCAGTCACCATCTGCATTGATTATGGAGACCAAGAAAATAAAGATTGCCATGGTTTCCATTGTTTCTTCGTCTGTTTGCCATAGAGTGATGAGACTGGATGCCACAATCTTAGTTTTTTGAATGCTGAGTTTATGCCAGCTTTTTCACTCCTCTCTTTCACTTTCATCAAGACCCTCTTTAATTCCTCTGCACTCTCTGCCGTAACGGTGGTATCATCTGCATATCTGAGGTTATCAATATTTCTCCCAGCAATCTTGATTCCAGCTTGTGTTTCGTCCAGCCTGGCATTTCCCATGATGTTGGAGAAGAATCTTGAGAGTCCTTTGGACTGCAAGGAGATCCAACCAGTCCATTTTGAAGGAGATCAGCCCTGGGATTTCTTTGGAAGGAATGATGTTAAAGCTGAAACTCCAGTACTTTGGCCACCTCATGCGAAGAATTGACTCATTGGAAAAAACTCTGATGCTGGGAGGGATTGAGGGCAGGAGAAGAAGGGGATGATGGAGAATGAGATGGCTGGATGGCATCATGGACTCGATGAACGTGAGTCTGAGTGAACTTTGGGAGTTGATGATGGACAGGGAGGTCTGGCATGCTGTGATTCATGGGGTCGCAAAGAGTTGGGCACGACTGAGTGACTGAGCTGAACTGAACTCTGCAATATAAGTTAAATAAGCAGGGTGACAATATACAGCCTTGACATACTCCTTTTCCAATTTGGAACCAGTCTCTTGTTCTATGTTAGCTCTTGACCTGCAAACAGATTTCTCAGGAGGCAGATAAGGTGATCTGGTATTCCCATCTCTTGAAGAATTTCAGTTTGTTGTGATCTACACAGTCAAAGCCTTTGGTGTAATCAGTAAAAGAGATTTTTTTTTTCTGCAATTCTCTTGCTTTTTCTATGATTCAATGAGTGTTGGCAATTGGATTTCTGGTTCCTCTGCCTTTTCTAAATCCAGTTTGAACATCTGGATGTTCATAGCTCATGTACTGTTGAAGCCTGGCTTGGAGAATTTTGAGCATTACTTTGCTACCATGTGAGGTGAGTGCAATTGTGCAGTACTTTGAACATTCTCTTGCATTGCCCTTCTTTGGGGTTAGAAAGAAAACTGAACTTTTCTGGTCCTGTGGCCACTGCTGAGTTTTCCAAGTTTGCTGGCCTATTGAGTGCAGCACTTTCACAACATCTTCTTTTAAAATTTGAAATAGCTCAGCTGGAATTCTATCACCTCTGCTAGCTTTGTTCATAGTGATGCTTTCTAAGGCCCACTTGACTTTACATTCTGGGATGTTTGGCTCTAGGTGAGCAATCACACCATCATGATTATATGGGTCATGAAGATCTCTTGTGTATAGTTCTTCTGTGTATTCTTGCCACCTCTTCTTAATATCTTCTGCTTTTGTTAGGTCCATACCATTTCTGTCCTTTATTGAGCTCATCTTTGCATGAAATATTCCCTTGGTATCTCTAATTTTCTTGACAAGATCTCTAGTCTTTTCCATTCTATCATTCTCCTCAATTTCTTTGCATTGCTCACTTAGGAAGGCTTTCTTATCTCTCCTTGCTATTCATTGGAACTCTGCATTCAAGTGGGTATACCTTTCCTTTGCTCCTTTGCCTTTCACTTCCCTTCTTTTCTCAGCTTATTGTAAGGCCTCCTCAGACAACCATTTTGCTTTTTTGCCTTTCTTTTTCTTGGGGATGGTCTTGATCATTGCCTCCTGTACAATGTCATGAACCTCTGTACATAGTTCTTCAGGCACTCTGTCTATCAGATCCACTCTCTTGAATCTCTTTGTCACTTCCACTGTATAATCATAAGGGGTTTGATTTAGGTCATACCTAAATGATATAGTGGCTTTCCCTCTTTCTTCAATTTAAGTCTGAATTTATGATAACAAGTTAATGATCTGAGCCACAGTCAACTCTTGGTCTTGTTTTTGCTGACCGTATAGAGCTTCTCCTTTTTTGTCTGCAAAGAATATAATCAGTCTGATTTTGATATTGACCATCTGCTGTTGTGCACGTGTAAAGTGTTCTCTTGTGTTCTTGGAAGAAGGTGTTTGCTATAACCAATGTGTTCTCTTTGCAAAACTGTTAATTTGTGACCTGCTTCATTTTGTACTTCAAGGCCAAATTTGCCTGTTACTCCAGGTTATCTCTTGACTTCCCACTTTTGCCTACCATTCCCCTGTAATGAAAAGGACATCTTTTTTGGGTGTTAGTCTAGAAGGTCTTGTAGGTCTTTATAGGCCCATTTTATTTCAGCTTCTTTAGCATTACTGGTTGGGACATAGACTTGGATTACTATGATATTGAATGGCTTGGTTTGGAAACAGAGATTATTCTGTCATTTTTGAGATTCCATCCACGTACTGCATTTTGGACTCTTGTTGACTATGATGGCTACTCCATTTCTTCTAAGGGATTCTTGCCCATAGTAGTAGATATAATGGTCATCTATTCGCTCATTCCATCCCATTTAATTCACTGATTTCTAAAATGTCAGTGTTCACTCTTGCCATCTCCTGTTTGGCCACTTCCAGTTTATCTTGATTCATGGACCTAACATTCCTATGAAATATTGTTCTGTATAGCATTGAACTTTACTTTATAATCAACAGTCACATCAAAAACTGGATGTTGTTTTCACCTTGTCTCCATCTCTTCATTCTTTCCAGAGTTATTTCTCCACTCTTCTCCAGTAGTATACTGGGCACCTACCGACCTGGGGAGTTCATCTTTCAATGTCATATCTTTTTGCCTTTTCATACTGTTCATGGCCTTCTCAAGGCAATACTGAAGAGGTTTGCCATTCCCTTCTCCAGTGAACTACGTCTTGTCAGAACTCTTCACTGTGACCCATCTGTCTTGGGTGGCCCTACACATTGTGGCTCAGAGTTTTATCGAGTTAGATACGGCTGTGGTCCATGTGATCAATTTGATTAGTTTTCTGTGATTGTGGTTTCCATTCTTTCATTCTCTGATTGATAAGGATAAGAGGCTTCTGGAAGCTTTCTGATGGACAAGATTGACTCTAGGGGAAACTGGGTCTTGTTGTGATGGGCAGGGCCATGCTCAGTAAATCTTTAATTCAATATTCTGTTGATGGGTGGGGCTTTGTTCCCTCTCTGTTGGTTGACCCGAGACCAAACTTTGGTGAAGGTAATGAAGATAATGGCGACTTTTTTTAAAAGGTCCTGTGCATGCACTGCTGCATTCAATGCCCCCAACTCTGCAGCTAGAAACACCTGGAGGGCTCAGGTAGAACCTTGTGCTCCCTAGTACCCAGAGACCCCACAGAGACTGAGTCAGACTTGTGTTTGAGTCTCCTACAGAGGTACAAGTCAACAGTGGCCTGCTGTAGGGGCTCTGGTTGCTGCTACCTGTCACACAGCCTGTGGCCTAAGCCCTCTTGGAGGAGGTGATTATTAACCTCATCATAGATACAAAGAGCAGATGCCCTACAAACTGCAGAACAATTATACCAAAGAAATTCTTTCACTGTTAAGAAAGTTCTAGGACCCACAACAGATTTCCCAACCTGGGGATCTAGCAAAGGGACTGAGAACTTCAAGAGAAGTTGACTTTGGAGGCCAGTGGGATTTGATTACAGAACCTACATAGAGCTGGGGAAACAGACTCTTGGAGAGCACAAACAAAAGCTTGTGTGCACCTGGACCCAGATGAAAGAGCAGTGAATTCACAAAAGACTGACCCAGACTTATCTATAAGTGTCCAGGAGTTTCTGGTGGAGGCATGAGTCAACAGTGATTTACTATAAGGCTACAAGATTTAGGGACATATTGGTCAATAAAGCAGAGTCCAAAAAAACACACACATATACATGCTTAACTAGTCTTGGAGTAATAATAATTGTATGTGATATATGTAAATCTAATCTTGTATTAAAACTCATGAAATTATATACAGAAAATAAAGTTAATTTTGCTTTCTGTAAATTTAAAGATAAAAATTAAGGGCAAAATTCGAATACTTCAGAGAAAAGACATGCAAATAGTCAATAGTCACATGAAAAGCAATATTTAACAATTAATAGTAAGACTGTTTAGTTGCTAAGATGTGTCTGACTCTTTTGCTATCCTGTGGAGTGTAGCCCCTCAGGCTCCTCTGTCCATCGGATTTCCCAAGGAAGAATAATGGGACGGTTTGCCATTTCTTTCTCCAGGGAATCTTCCTGACCCAAGCACTGAACTCGCATTTCCTACATGGGCAGGATGATTCTTTACCACCAAGTCACCAGGGAAACCCTAATGACAGAGAGATTCATATTAATATCACAGTATGATACAGTTAAATACCCATTTAACTGCTAAAATTTTAAGGACTAACAGTACAAAGTGCAGCAAAACTACATAGGACCGTTGTGGGGTGATGGTGTGAAACATAACTGATAGAATCTCTTTGGAAAATAATTCAGCAGTTCTTAGTAAAATGCAACATTCATTTATTACAATCTAGAAATTACACCTCTAGGCATATACCAAAGGAAAATGAAAATATACCTTCAAATGAAAACTTGCACACAAATAGTCACAGAAACTTTTTTTCAAAAAAGGTATAATTTGGACACAATTTATCAATGATTAAATGGAAAAACAAATTATTGTATATTCATACAACATAATACTACTCAGCAATAAAAATACAGGAAGTACTGATCCACAAAACAGCATTAGTGATTCTCATAAACATTATTATAAACAAAGGAGATTGACACAAAAATGTGCATGTTATATGATTCTATTTATTTGAAACTATAGATAGATAATTTG
This sequence comes from Litocranius walleri, assembly GCA_006410535.1. Classification (NCBI taxonomy): domain Eukaryota; kingdom Metazoa; phylum Chordata; class Mammalia; order Artiodactyla; family Bovidae; genus Litocranius; species Litocranius walleri. The sequence goes on from SJYG01000377.1 coordinate 379,568, forward strand.
AATCTATATTTAGAAAGGATATTAGTGATTGTGACAACATCACAAGATTGTTCTGATAGAGATACAATGAATTTATTATATTTTTGGCCTAATAAAAAATTTTATATTTTTACTTTAGTGTTGGTTACATATGTGTAAATCTGCCCAAATTCTTTAAAAGACATATTAAAGCCAGATCATTGTAACATATGTAAAATTACACTTCACAAATTTGATTTTAGAAACTGAAGTGAAATAATTGCATTTTGCCTCAGAAAAAGTGGAGAGATTTTATCTTCTGCTGATTTCAGAAAAAATTGCTGAAAATTGTTCTGAGTGAAATTATTTCAGATGAAACCTCACATTTGAAGGAAGAAAAAGAATACCAGACAGTGTTTAAAAAAAAAAATCTATCATCTCTTTAGCTATCGATCTACCATGTATCTATGATCTACTTGTCTATGTATCTACTCAACTATCTAGTTATCATTTTTGTGTTTCAGTTTCTCTCCTTCTGTCTCTTTCTATCCAGTCACGTGTCTATTCATCTACCACCTAACCATCTATCTTTGTTTTTTTCTTTCTGTCTATTCATCGTATTCTCTTTCATCCTAGAGGTACTTCTGGCTTTGTATATCTCTAGTAGAGCACATGGAATATTCCATGCTCCACAGTGAAGTACTGAACCACCAAGGTTAAGATTGTCATTTGGTCTGTGCAGTTGTACTTAATGATTGATCTACTCAGGGACATCTTCATAAAACTCTTTACAAGGGTGTCTTAATTCTGACCAGTAACTGATATCAAGGTTAGATGTAGGAGAATCCAGCATGATTTGATAGAATTGATGGAAATGTATAGCATTGTTATTAAAACATCATCAGTCCATAACCATTACCAGTAGTTTTATTGGTATCCCACTCTGGTACTCTCACCTGGAAAATCCCAGGGGTAGAGGAACCTGGTGGGCTGCAGTCCATGGGGTCACTAGGAGTCAGACACCACTGAGCGACTTCCTTTTGACTTTTCATTTTCATGCATTGGAGAAGGCACCCCACTCCAGTACTGGAGTGGACAATGGCACACCACTCCAGTACTCTGGAGTGGCACCCCACTCCAGTACTCAATGGCACCCCACTCCAGTACTCTTGCCTGGAAAGTGCCATGGATGGAGGAGCCTAGAAAGCTGCAGTCCATGGGGTCGCTAAGGAGTCAGACACCACTGAGCGATTTCACTTTCCCTTTTCACTTTCGTGCATTGGAGAAGGAAATGGCAACCCACTCCAGGGTTCTTTCCTGGAGAATCCCAGAGACAGGAGCCTGGTGGGCTGCTGTCTATAGGGTCACAGAGTCAGACATGACTGAAGCGACTTAGCAGCAGCAGCAGTAGAGTGCATGCTACATTGTAGTATAGTTGGCTGTTTTATATGTCTGAATAATTTGATTTTGTGTTTCCCAAGTTTGTAGACTCCATTGTCTTTCTTACTAATATTTTTGCAACAATTTTAATGGTTTCAAGGTGATTCAACAAATCATTGTAAAAGAATGAAAAATTCAACTGATGGAAAAGCTGAACTATTGATGCTGAGAAAAAGTTTCATATTTTTAATAAGAAAAGGCTATTGATGAGTGATAAGCTAAAGTTAAGGGACCAACTATAACATTTATTTACCATGAAAGAAAAACAAAATGATGATTTCTTTTTAAACAGGCTACTCTAGGCAACACAACTAACACAGTGTAGCTTCAACATTGGAAAAGATAGTTGCCTTGTTGAGATTAGTAAAAATCCTACACACATCACAACATACTTGATATTAGATACACAAAAAACAATGATATTCAGACTTCATGAGAGGTCATTCAAAGAACAAAAAAAAAGCAGAGAAGAAAGAGTGTCTCTGTGGATTAGTTGGTAGGTCAGTTTGAACAGCAATATTTTGGTTGAAAAATAAAGGGCATTTCTAAGAACAAAGGAGACAAACAGAGGAGAGGTTTTATACACAAAGTGCAATGAACTAAGACAAGCAAGTTATGTGAGGAACAAATTAAGTGTAATCTTGAAGGACAAACCTAGACGGCATATTAGAAAGCAGAGACATCACTGCCAACAAAGGACCATATAGTTAAAGTTATGATTTTTTTTTTACAAGTTTAGTTCAGTTCAGTTCAGTCACTCAGTTATGTCTGACTCTTTGAGACCCCATGAATCGCAGCACGCCAGGCCTCCCTGTCCATCACCATCTCCCGGAATTCACTCAAACTCACGTCCATCGAGTCTGTGATCCCATCCAGCCAACTCATCCTCTGTAATCCCCTTCTCCTCCTGCCCCCAGTCCCTCCCAATATCAGAGTCTTTTCCAATGAGTCAACTTTTTGCATGAGGTGGCCAAAGTACTGGAGTTTCAGCTTTAGCATCATTCCTTCCAAAGAAGACCCAGGACTGAACTCTTTTAAGCTGGACTGGTTGGATCTCCTTGTAGTCCAAGGGACTCTCAAGAATCTTTTCCAACATCAAATTTCTAAAGCATCAATTCTTTAGCATTCAGCTTTCTTCACAGTCCAACTCTCACATCCATACATGACTACTGGGAAAATCATAGCCTTGACTAGACAGACCTTTGCTGATAAAGTAATGTCTCTACTTTTCAATATGCTATCTAGGTTGGTCATAATTTCCTTTCAAGGAGTAAACGTCTTTTAATTTCATCGCTGCAGCCACCATCTGCAGTGATTTTGGAGCCCCCCAAAATAAAGTCTGACACTGTTTCCACTGTTTCCCCATCTATTTCCCATGAAGTGATGGGGTCAGATGCCATGATCTTCGTTTTCTGAATGTTGAGCTTTAAGCCAAGTTTTTCACTCTCCTGTTTTACTTTCATCAAGAAGCTTTTTAGTTCCTCTTCTCTTTCTGCCATAAAGGTGGTGTCATCTGCATATCTGAGGTTATTGACATATATCCTGGTAATCTTGATTCCAGCTTGTACTTCTTCCAGCCCAGCGTTTCTCATGATGAACTCTGCATATGAGTTAAATAAGCAGGGTGTAGTCATGTACAGATGTAAGGCTGAGCACCAAAGAATTATTGCTTTCAAATTGTGGTGCTAGAGAATACTCTTGATAATCACTTGAACTATAAGGAGATCAAACCAGTCAATCCTAAAAGAAATCAACCCTGACTCTTCACTGGAAAGACTGATGCTGAAGCTCCAATATTTTGGCCATCTGGTGTGAAGAACGAACTCATTGGAGAAAACCTTGATGTTGGGAAAGATTGAGGGCAGGAGGAGAAGTGGGTGACAGAGGATGAGATGATTGGATAGCATCACTGACTCAGTGGTCATGTATTTGAGCAAACTCTGAGAAATGTTGAAAGACAGGGAAGCCTGGTATATTGCAGTCCATGGGGTCGGAAAGAGTTGGACATGACTGACTCAACAAAAACAGCAAAATCTCAAAGGAAGTGACAATTATTTACTTACTTGCTATTTTAGAGATCCTATTGAAAATATTTATTCCTTAGAGTAATCCACTGCACTCATATGATGAACAATATTTTAATAAGTTTATGTGCCACTCCCTGAGCTAGACATTTCATATGCACTATGCTAAAAAGCTATCACAACATCCCAAAACTGAGAGAAAGATAGATTACTGACATTGTCTAAGATCAAATAAGTAACACGCAGAGGAAAGAGTTGTAACTGAATACTATGACTCCAAAAAGAAAAAAAAAAAAAGTCCAGTACTCCTACTCTATCTGATTACAAACAAGGCTAAGCATTTCCAACACCGTTTAGGAATCAGAAAATCCTCCATCCCAGGTTATTATCATAAGATGTGCTAGACTGTACTTTACACTCCCCATCCATTTCCAGGTAAATTTAAATTCATATCCATAATCTTATAAGAATTATCTTTACTTCACTGGCTGCTGCCTTGGTCTCCTAACAGTATCTACACCTAGCAGAAGATAAGATTGTATCTTCTATGATAACCTTGAGCAAAAAACAAAACAAAACAAAACACTGTTTATTTGGAAGCTAACATTTCCCAGAGTTTTGTTTCTTAAACTGCTTGAAAATTCCCAAGAAATACGTTTCTGCTAGATATGGCTTCTCTTACAGCTCCTGCCTTGTCATCACACTCCAAGGGAGGGGGTGGGGGGGGGATAAAAAGCTTGAGCTCTGTTTGAAGGAGAATTTTTAAGGTTATAAGGTCTGAAGATTAGTTTTTACACATTTTAGGAAATTTTTAAAGTCCCTAACAACCCACATTACAAAATGAATGAGGATGTATTCTTCTCACCCCATGTGGTTTCTTTCTATTTAGCAGGATTATTTCCTGGGCTTAACAGATACAAATCACTTTTTAATGATCTTTCCCATTCAGACATTTGATCTCCTAAAGAGCTGTTGGGTGTATTCAGTGATATGCAATAAATGAGTGTTGCACAAAATATAAAGCAAGGGAGAAAATGGTCCATTGACTCTGGCTAAGGCACTATTCAAATATCTTAAGACCTAATATTCTACTTTAACATGAATCTTTTGAAGTTGTCTTTGTGTGATTTCTAGAATAAGTATGCTCCCTGCTCACTGATTGGAAAGGTTCTGTCAGCTTTGTAGGAATGAAAACTCTCAGAGAACAAACTCTGTTAGTGAGTTAAAGTGATCAGACACAGCAGGCTAAATTTCCCTTGGATTATTTGAATGCAGAGTTCCAAAGAATAGCAAGGAGAGATAAGAAAGTCTTCCTCAGTGATCAATGCAAAGAAATAGAGGAAAACAACAGAATGGGAAAAACTAGAAACCTCTTCAAGAAAATTAGAGATGCCAAGGGAACATTTCATGCAAAGATGGCCTCAATAAAGGACAGAAATGATATGGACCTAACAGAAACAGAAGATATTAAGAAGAGGTGGCAAGAATACACAGAAATACTGTACAAAAAAGATCTTCACGACCCAGATAATCATGATGGTGTGATCATTCACCTAGAACCAGACATCCTGGAATGTGAAGTCAAGTGGGCCCTAGAAAGCATCACTATGAACAAAGCTAGTGGAGGTGATGGAATTCCAGTTGAGCTATTTCAAATCTTGAAAGATGATGCTGTGAAAGTGCTGCACTCAGAATGCCAGCAGATTTGGAAAACTCAGCAGTGGCCACAGGATTGGAAAAGGTCAGTTTTCATTCCAATCCCAAAGAAAGGCAATGCCAAAGAATGCTCAAACTACCACACAATTGGATTCTTCTCACACACTAGTAAAGTAATGCTCCTCTTTCTCCAAGCCAGGTTTCAGCAATATGTGACCATGAACTTCCAGATGTTCAAGCTGGTTTTAGAAAAGGCACAGGAACCAGAGATTAAATTGCCAACATCTGCTGGATCATGGAAAAAGCAAGAGAGTTCCAGAAAAACATCTATTTCTGCTTTATTGACTATGCCAAAAAGCCTTTGACTGTGTGGATCACCATAAACTGTGGACAAATTTTCAAGAGATGGGAATACCAGATCACCTGACTTATCTCTTGAGAAACCTATATGTAGGTCAGAAAGCAACAGTTAGAACTGGACATGAAACAACAAACTGGTTCCAAATAGGAAAAGGAGTACGTCAAGGCTTTATATTGTCACCTTGCTTATTTAACTTATATGCAGAGTACATCATGAGAAACGCTAGGCTGGAAGAAGCCCAAGCTGAAATCAAGATTGCCGGGAGAAATATCAGTAACCACAGATATGCAGATAACACCATCCTTATGGCAGAAAGTGAAGAGGAACTAAAAATCCTTTTGATGAAAGTGAAAGAGGAGAGTGAAAATGTTGGCTTAAAGCTCAACATTCAGAAAATGTAGATCATGGCATCTGGTCCCATCACTTCACTGGAAATAGATGGGGAAACAACAGAAACAGTGTCAGATTTTATTTTGGGGGGCACCAAAATCAAATGGATGATGACTGCAGCCATGTAATTAAAAGGCACTTACTTCTTGGAAGAAAAGTTATGACCAAGCTAGATTGCATATTAAAAAACAGAGACATTACTTTGCCAACAAAGATCTGTCTAGTCAAGGCTATGGTTTTTCCAGTGCTCATGTATGGATATGAGAGTTGGGCTGTGAAGAAAGCTGAGTGCTGAAGAATTGATGCTTTTGAACTGTGGAGTTGAAGACTCTTGAGAGTCCCTTGGACTGCAAGGAGATCCAACCAGTTCATCCTGAGGGATATCAGTCCTGGTTGTTCATGGGAAGGACTGATGTTGAAGCTGAAACTCCAATACTTTGGCCACCTCATGAGAAGAGTTGACTCATTGGAAAAGACCTTGATGCTGGGAAGGACTGGGGACAGGAGAAGAAGGGGATGACAGAGGATGAGATGGCTGGATGGCATCACTGACTTGATGGACATGAGTTTGGGTAAACTTTGGGAGTTGGTGAAGGACAAGGAGTCCTGGCCTGCTGCGATTCATGGGGTCACAAAGAGTCAGACACGAATGAAGAAATGAACTTAACTGAAATGATTGTTCTTAGAATAGCACATCAAAACACAACTGCCATTACCAAATTATGTCTACATTCTGACCAAAGACAGGGGTAGATAAAAGTAGTTTTGGTGAGTGTTTGTATAATGTCCCTGAGATCAGACATTCTTACTTTGGGAAGATGTTTCTCTTTATCATTCTTAGCTGCTATTGCCTCTCCCATTCACTTTCCCAAACAATGTATCACCATATCAAAACATGTATTTAATGTTTACTTATGTTTCTTTATCACTGGCTTTGTAAATATGTACAGGAATGAAATATATTTTGTGTTCATGGGATAGTGTGTTAAAAATAAACCACTAATGATACCTTCATGATACACCTAGTAGACTGCATTCCATGAAGTCTATTTTGAGGAAGACTTCTCTTCCTCAAATTCTTGAGGTACATTAAAATGTCCCTTGTATTTGGGAAGAGACCCCAATTTATAACTACCATTTTAGGGCTTGAAGACCCCATGTCATTTGAAAATATTTCAGAGATTTATGGTATGTGTTTTTGTATGTGTTTGTATGTAAAAAATCCTATTTTCTCATCTAAATGATAACTTTCTCAGAGACAAAAATCTGGCAACATAAGTCTCATTTATTTTTGCATCCAGATGATATGCTAGGCTTTATTCTTTCTAAATTTACTTTCAGACATACCATATCTTACTCTGTCTGTACATACAGACAGGAAAACTATGACAAATCTAGACAGCATGTTAAAAATCAAAGGGATTACTTTGCTGAAAAAGTCTGTATAATCAAGGCTATGGCCTTTCCAATAGTCATGTATGGTTGTGAAAGCTAGACCACAAAGGCAGAGTGCCAAAGAATTGAAACTTTGGAATTCCAATTCTTTGGAATTCCAGTACTTTGGAACTGTGGTGCTCGAGAGGACTCTTGAGAGTCTCTTGGACTGCAAGCAGATCAAACCAGTCAATCTTAAAGGAAATCAACCCTGAATGTTCATTCGAAGGACTGATGCTGAAGCTGAAGTTCTAATACTTTGATCACTTGATGTGAACAGTGAATCATTGGAAAAGACCCTGATGCTGGGAAATATTGAAGGCAGAAAGAGTAGAGGGTAACTGAGGATACGATGGTTGAATGGCATCACCAATTTACGGACACGAACTTGGCCAGACTCCAGGCGATGGTGAGGGACATCGAAGCCTGGTGTGCTGCAGTCCATGGGGTCATGAAGAGCTGCACACACACAGGTGACTGATAACAGCAACAGCTAAATTTTAGACAAAATTATTTTGATTCATCTTTTAACTCATGGCCTCTTCTTATATATGCATTCTATTCAACAACCAGTCTGTTAAGTTTTCTAACTCTTAATTTTGGAGATAAATACTCAAATTCTAATGATTTTATTTAACAATTTGTAAACCATAAGATATATTCTTGGTATCTCTATGGAGATGTGACCTCCCCACCTATGAGCCATTCTTTTCTGTTGATTTTGGCTCATTTCATATTGTTAGTTGAATTAGTGAATTTTAATTATTCTGTTTTAGCAAATTCCTGCAACTTTCTGTGTTATGTGCTAAAACCTGTCAGCTTAGGTGGTGGTAGGCAGGGTGTATGCTGCAGGTGATAGCAGGTTTTCCTAAAGATGTGGAGAATATTCTTTCTTTTCTTGCCTTGAGTAGGATAAGGGAGAAGCTTATGACTGATATAACCTCTGAGCAAAAGCCCTTGCAGATAGCTCCTTCATGTGAGAAATGTAAACAGAGGCATGTGAAGGTTTAACTTCTCTCAGTACAACCCTTTTATTTCCTGACTTTTGTCTGGTGGTAAGAAACTTCCCAGGACTTCTCTTTATTGCATTTCAGGCTCTGCTGTTACCTGGATTTATCTATGTATTTGACTTGTTTTGCTTTCTAAATTTGGAAATTATTCTCCATGTATGGTCTGCTAGTGACACTTTTTTTACTTTTTCCCACAGACTGCTTATCAACAATGCTCCTTGTGCATGTACTCTGTAAAGATTACTGTTCTAGAGCTCAAGTTCAGGATTCAGCATGAACCAAAGGGCTTTAGTCCTGTTCTTATGGATTAGTTGGAGAACAAGACAATTACCAGACAATTAAGAAACAATATAGATAGTTCAGGGTTTCCCAGTTGACACTATGGTTAAGAATATGCCTGCCAGTGCAGAAGACAAGAGACTGAGTCAGGAATATCCCCTGGCATAAGAAATGGAAACCCATTGCAGTATTCTTTCCTAGATAATTCCATGGACAGAGGAGCCTGGTGGGCTGCAGCCCATGGAATTGCAAAGAATCAGACATGACTGAGTGTCTAAGTAAGCATAGTTCAATGACCAAGGTTAAGTACCTGTAAATTTGAAAAAGAAAGAGAGGAGGAAAGGAAGGAAGGTAGAAAAAAAAAAAGGAGGAAAGGAAAAAGGAAAAAGGAGGGAGAGAGGAAAGGATAGAGAAGAAGAGGAGGGAAGGGAGAGAGAGCAAGTGAAGAAATAAAGATTGACCGGAGTACCATTTCATGTTGCATGGAGAGTGAAGTATCTCTGAATATGTGCCCTTTTAACAGTCACTTGAATAAAGTGAAGGAAGCATGGATACATGTAGAGGAAAATAAACAAAGATAAAACAATACAAAGCTTTGAGGAAGGGTGTGTTGCTCATAGATAAAGGGTAGGATATTTGGAAGATCAGGGCAGATGGATTTTTGTGAGCAACAGGGGGAAGAATAGTAATTTGAGTAGGTGGTTGTAGATTCAGGCACATAATGGAGATTTTTTTTTTTTCTTTTGTATTTCAATTATATCATCATCATGTCAGCATACCAAAATTCTATATTTCATCCATAAAAAGGGTTAATTCTTTTTAAAAGCATTTCTCATTGATATTTTCCTCTTATGATGACTATTAATATTATAAGAAATGGGTACTTTGTAGAACATATATCTTGGGAATCTTGCAAAAGGAACAGTTGCTACTACAGATTGGTGATTTTATGATTTTAACTCAGAGGTCAGATCTACATTGCCTGACTTCTAATCAAAATGCCTTTCTATAATTTCACATCTTGATCTAATCATATATTAAATTTTCCCCATTTCCTCAAAGGTTGCAAATAATAACATTTATCTTTGGTTAAGAATGTAAGAAACAGAAAAGTATAAAGCTTTTTGAGAATCAATCTATAGATATCATCAGCCATAAAACTTAAAGGCCAAAGTGTTAAGATTAGATGTTGCATATGTATTAGGAACTTATGTGGGGATTTTGACTCTGATTGCATTGATATTGTATATTCTGTATTGGTTTTAGTCTTTGATAAATAGTTATCTATCATTGTAATTGTCACTTTTACCTTTCATCCTGTATTTTTATTTTATTTTATTTTTACAATACTGTATCTGTTTTGCCATACATTGACATGAATCAGCCACAGGTGAACACGATCTCCCAATGCCAAAGCCCCCTCCCACCTCCCACCCCACATCATCTCCCTGAATCAATGCCATTCTCCCAAACCATCCCACTCTCTCCCTCTCCCTCAGAGTCCAAAAGTCCGTTCTATACCTTTGTGTCTCTTTTGTTGTCTCACATAGAGGGTCATCATTACTATCTTTCTAAATTCCATATGTATGTGTCAGCATACTGTATTGATGTTTTTCTTTCTGGCTTACTTCACTCTGTGTAATCGGCTCCAGTTTCATCCATCTTATTAGAACTGAATCAAATTTATTCTTTTTAAGGGCTGAGTAGTACTCCATTGTGTATATGTACCACCACTTTCTTATCCATTCATCTGCTGATGGACATCTAGGTTGCTTCCATGACCTGGCTATTATAAACAGTGCTGCAATGAACATTGGGGTACATGTGTCTCTTTCAATTCTGGTTTCCTCGGTGTGTATGCCCAGCAGTGGGATTGCTGGGTCATAAGGCAGTTTTTTTGCAAATTTTTAAGGAATCTCCACACTGTTTTCCATAGTGGCTGTACTAGTTTGCATTCCCACCAGCAGTGTAAGAGCATTCCCTTTTCTCCACATCCTCTCCAGCATTTATTGCTTGTAGACTTTTGGATCGCAGCCATTCTGACTGGTGTGAAATGGTACCTCATTGTGGTCTTGATTTGCATTTCTCTGATAATGAGTGATGTTGAACAT
>SJYG01000377.1:391854-405316 GCA_006410535.1 Litocranius walleri
TTCTTCTTGGATTGATCCTTTAATCATTATGTAGTGGCCTTCTTTGTCCCTTTTCACAGCCTTTGTTTTAAAGTCTATTTTATCGGATATGAGTATTGCTACTCCTGCTTTCTTTTGGTCTTTATTTGCATGGAATATCTTTTTCCAGCCCTTCACTTTTAGTCTGTATGTGTCCGTTGTTTTGAGGTGGGTCTCTTGTAGGCAGCATATATAGGGATCTTGTTTTTGTATCCATTCAGCCAGTCTTTGCCTTTTGGTTGGGGCATTCAACCCATTTACATTTAAGGTAATTATTGATAAGTATGCTCCTGTTGCCATTTACTTTATTGTTTTGGGTTCAGGTTTATACATCCTTTTTGTGTTTCCTGTCTAAAGTCTATCCTTTAGTATTTGTTAGAGAGCTGGTTTGGTGGTGCTGAATTCTCTCAGCTTTTGCTTGTCTGTAAAGCTTTTGATTTCTCCTTCATATTTGAATGAGATCCTTGCTGGGTACAGTAGTCTTGGCTGAAGGTTATTATCTTTCATCACTTTAAGTATGTCTTGGAAATAATCACCCAAGCCCAAGAAACCCAGAGAGTGCCAAACAGGATAAACCCAAGGCGGAACACCCCAAGACATATACTAATCAAACTAATGAAGACCAAACACAAAGATCAAATATTAAAAGCAGCAAGGGAAAAACAACAAATAACACATAAGGGGGTCCCCATAAGAATAACTGCAGATCTTTCAACATCCTGTATTTTTAAATTTTATAATATTTTAAATACCTTGATTTTGATAGCAATAAATTTATCTAAAGCCAATTCAATTTAGGAGAAGAAAATCTATATATATATATATTTCAAAATATCCCTATCATGTACTAAACACTTGCTGTTCACAGCCTTACATGAGTCTCATTTTATGCTGATGTTATACATTTGAAGCAGATATTAATTCCATATTTAAAAATAGCAAAGTTAAAAATTAGTTTCTTCTTGCTTAGAGAAATATAGTAGGGAGATAATAGAATCAAATTTCCAGCACACTTTCTAATGCTAAGTTCAATAGTAAATTACACTCATTAACCAATGTTTACATTAAAAAAAATACAAAAGTCAATGATAGAATCCTTACCTTTAATAATCCTTGCCCTTAAAATAGACTTCATGCCTAAGATTGCTTTTATAATAATAATACTGACAATTTAAGATGTTTTCTACACATCATGAATTTTTGTCTCTTATTTTCCATAATCCTTAATGTAAAGATAAAGAATCAAAGGTTCTGATGGGTTAAATAGTTTGCCAAAGTCCCACAGCTGCAAATTGACAGAGCTGAAATGCAAATGCAGCTGCTCCATCCCAGGCCATTTTCCATGGAGCTCCTGCTGTCTCTCTGTGCTTCACCTCTACCTGTGCCCTTTAAATGATAAGCTCAGTGAAGCTTTCTCTCTTGGGGTGAATTAGCTATTTCAAGATAAAAACTCAAGGTCTTAAAGAAATGAGCACAGTCATGATTTTTTAAGATATATGTTGGGCTCACTTATCCTGCCTGTTCAATGTCTGAATACAGTGAATATAGTAGGGAGGGGAAATGCATAGGAGGAAATGAAAATAGTATTATGCAAAGTGAATACAGAAGGCAGTGACAAGTTCTGCATGATTTAAGGGCAGACTGAAAAAGACTGGTCTTATTTTCTTCAGGATGAACCCTTGGTCTCTCCTCATTTCACAAGGGAACAGCATATCTCAGGAAATGAATGTATCTTCAGATTTTAATGTCATCACCACAGAACTCGCTGGAAGGTGTTGTTATGACCTTCCCCCACACTGGAGGATTTCATGATGTATGTTCTGTTGATGAAAATTCAGAAGACCAGGGGAGCTGATGAAATATAACTAAGTGATTCAGAGAGTAAATATTGGGTTCAGTGCCTGATTGCCTCGTATTTTAAATATTTCAATGCTCCCTGCACGATTGGACAAGAGTAAAGTATTCACTATTTAGCAACTTCAGCCACACACACACACACAACACCTTAATAACATCATTCAAAATGTATACTGTTCACTTTAGAGTAATGGGCTTTTGATGATAGTAATCAAAGAATACTGCTTTTGTAGATTGGAGTCGTAGCCATGTTGAGAAATGATAACTGTTAAGGACATTTCTTTTCAGTAATTTTGTGCTTTGCTCCGTCCCTTTCTATGATTTAAGATTTAAGACTGCTGACAGTGGGACTGGAGGGAGCAGGGTTATTTCTCCCTAACAGAATGAAAAGTTACATAAGGAAGGCAGATATCCATGACTGGAATATGTTAAAAAAAAAAAAAAAGTTCTGTAAAAATAAGATGCATCTGAGGGAAAAGCCAATAGGAAAGATTAGAGATTAAAAAGAGTGGGTTGCATATGAATGCAGACCAGGATTCAGAGACCTGGGATGTTAACTTAGAAAATGGAATTTAGATGGGAGATGTGTATTTGGGAGCTGAGGGACTGATAGGCAGAGAAATAATGTCTGGGGTAAGGACCAGGCTTCCTTGTATTCATCTTGCTTTTAATGAAGAAAGGAGACCTGATGCAAGAGAAAGAGATAGAAACATTTAAACATAGAAAATTCTCCTGTTCTCTATGTACTGAGTTATTTTCAGCCTTCTAGGTTGAGTGCCCTGACAGTTAAGCAAATCCACAGAAAGGAAACCATGAGGATGGCAAACTAAACTCTTAAGCATTCTGGCTCTATAATGCATTTGCCCATAGTAAGAGTTCCCTAGGAGCCACATAAAATATGAATAAGTAGTTTGACAACTAGGAAAAGGTTTTGAACTGGGAGTCTGGAGTGTGCATGTTCGTCTTAGCTGTCCTATTTACAATGACTGTAAGCTTTGCCATTCTTTGACTTGATGTTTCCTGCCTGGTGGAGATCACATCCCTTTAGATACATATTTGTATATAATATCCACTGATGAGTTTTTATGTCTCCATATTGTTATCTAATCCTGGTAAAATTTTGTGAGATAATTATTATACTTTTTTTAGAGACAACAAAACTAATGACTAAAGAATTTCAGTAATTTTTACAAAATCACATTTCAAAGTCTTGTGGAGACAAGATGAGAAAAAAAAAGTTCTCTCTCGAGAAGGTGGTTATGAGAACAAGAAGGGCTTTGCAGATTGCTCAGTGGTAAAGAATCCACCTTTAATGTAGGAGACTCAGGTTTGATCCCTGGGTTGGGAAGATCTCTTTAAGGAGGAAATGGCAACCCACACCAGTATTCCTGCTAGGATAATCCCACGGATAAGAAAGCCTGGTGGGCTACAGTTCATGGGATCACAAGAGTCAGACACAAATGAGTGACTGAGCATACAGGCATGAGAGTATAGAAAAGGTAGGGGACTTCATTTTTGTATCCTGTCTACATTTGTAAACATACTTGGTTTAGGGATCTATTTGTAGAAAAGTCTGCAAAATAAACATAATTATTTCCTGACATCTTCATGAAAATTGAAAGGAGGAACAAATTTTTTGAAAAAAAAAAAATTCTTAGAAAAATGGACCAAGCAAACTGAAAAATCTCTACATATGTATTATGTGTAGATTTTTATAGATATCTATGACCAACAACTCTTGAGAGTCCCTTGGACACCAAGTAGATCAAACCAGTCAATCTTAGAGAAAATCAACTCTGAATATTCATTAGAGGGGCTGATGCTGAAGTTGAAGCTCCAATATTTGGCCACCTGATATGAACAGCTGACTCACTGGAAAAGAACCTGGTGATGGGAAAGACTGAAGGCAGGAGAAGAGGGTGACAAAGGATGAGACAGTTGGATGACATCACTGATGCAATGGACATAACTTGGGCAAACTCCAGAATATGATAGGGGATAAGGAGGCCTGGCATGCTGCAGTCCATGGGGTAGCGAAGTCGGACATGATTTGGCTACTGAAAAACCACCACCAATTACAGTTTGAACAGATTCTTTACTTTTTCCCTAACCATTAAATCTGAAAAATCTCATATTATTTGTAAGTAATTTTCACTTAGACTATCAGATTTCATCACAATTTTTACAATCCTTTACATAGTTGCCTCTCTCTTTCCCATCCCCCAAATTAGAGAGGCTTTTGAAGTTAACTCATGGCAATATGTTTCTTTGTGCATTCACTTCTGCACATGGTTATTGTTTTGGGAAATGATCAAACATTGAGATTGGGGGTCAGAATATTACCCCTAAACTGTTAGAAACATTTCTGTCAAAATATGGAGAACTAATCATGTTAGACTAAGAAAATGCATTCTGATGACTGAGTTCACATAACTCAACTCTGTCATGAGAAACTGCTATCCAACAACAGCAAAATATCTTGGCAAAACTCACACTCCAAGTTATGATCAAGGCAGAGACTGGAACTTGTGTCCTGGTTCTTGATTTCCTGGGTTTTTCTTTACTTTCAACACTCCTATAAGATATATAAGACATTCCTGAGACAAGGAGTCTTTCACCAGAAATTGCTAACATCAGTGTGGAGTCAATGTGGTTGGATGAAAACACAGAATACCTCTTGAGTTACTTTTACATTAAAGATATTGAACTGCGGGACTGCCCTGTATTCATTGCAGGCACCAGAGGTTAGTCATGATCCATCTGTGAGTCCCAATGTGATTTTGCTATCCTTTTCCACGCAGACTTTCAAGCAGCCATCACTAATCTAGACCAGCCCATTTGGTTGCCAACTCACAGAGCAGAGCTATAAAATGTACCATCCCATCAGCCTCAGCCAAAGGACTGGATTCTGTCTTTACTGCTTACTGGCTCTGCAACCTTCTGAAAGTTACTACCTATGAGCTTCAGTTTTCACAGTGCGCAAAATAAAGATGAAATGGTTTCCACCTGTAAGAGCAATGCTCCAAAAACTTTGGCATGCAGCAGACAATCTGGAGAGCTAAACACATCACAGCGGCTGAGGGTCATTTAGGTACAAGCTCCCCAGCTGACTCTGATGTAAGCCTGCCTGTGAACCATTGTCCTAGAGTATAAAACAGTGCAGGAAGAGCATTTATCACTATCTGACACAAACCATGATCCAATTTATTACAATCGCCTTCTTCTATGTTAAATTACTTTAAGCTCCATTTTAATTTTAAATGTCTATAGTTCTATGATCCTATAAGAAAGATGCTTTAGCGATATATAAAAGAACTAACTGAAAGGAATTCTCATTTTTACTCAAATGAAATTAATAAGCCTACAAAAATTATTAAACATAAGTAAATATGCACTTTAATAGGTTTTAAC
Organism: Litocranius walleri; assembly: GCA_006410535.1. Taxonomy (NCBI): domain Eukaryota; kingdom Metazoa; phylum Chordata; class Mammalia; order Artiodactyla; family Bovidae; genus Litocranius; species Litocranius walleri. The sequence continues at coordinate 397,141 of SJYG01000377.1, forward strand.
TACCCATGGATAATACCTATTAAATAGCAATATAGAATATGGAAGGTGTTACTCTGGGAAGAATAGAATCCTATATTCCCATGTCAGTAACTTGGCTCAGTAATAAAAGTAAATAATTCTGCCTAGCTTAAGTGTTTTGTGAAATGTACCTAAAATCACATCTTCAAGACAGATGTTAATTCCTTCTAATTGACAATTTGCAAGGATTAAGGTCTTCCATCACTTCAGCTGAGTTGACATGTAGGCAATTGCTTAATAAACCAAACCTGTGATTTGTGCAAATTTCCATGGCAAGTAAAATTCTTAAAACTCTAAAGTGAATCATATACAATCTACTCCTTTGTTACCTTTCCTTTCTCAACAGCCTATATCTTTAGATATCACATGTCATATCTGGTATCTTTGTCTAAGACAAGTTACAATGCCTTTGCCTTGTGATTTCATGTGATTTCAGTAGAAGAGAAACATAGCACCAGACAGGTATAGACAATACTTTGAATTAAAATCATGAAACCCTGTGGTAGAATAGCTTACTAAGGAACAGGATGATAGATATGGCTTTGCAAACAAAACTCAAAGTCTAAGATATTGTATATTTTTTACAATAGCAAATACACACATGGAAAACAAGAATCAAAACACATAATTAAAAACCTATAATATATTTGGCATTACTTAGGCATTTTCTTATTGAAATTTTCTCTTAATCAAAAGCCTTCATAAGAGCATATACTTCAAATTTATTTACATAATAAAAATAGAGTCATGAATATGGAAAGTAAATTTGTGGCTACCAGAGGTGGCAAGAAGACACAGAATTATACAATAAATATCTTAATGACCCAGATAATCAATGGTGTGATTACTCACCTAGAGCCAGACATCCTGGAATGCTAAGCCCAGTGGTCTTTAGGCTGCATCACTATGAACAAAGCTAGTGGAGATGGTGGAATTCCAGTTGAGCTACTTCAAATCCTAAAATATGATGTTAAAGTGCTGCAATCAATGTGCCAACAAATTTGGAAAACTCAGAGGTGGCCACAGGACTGGAGAAGGTCAGTTTTCTTTCCAATTCCAAAGAAAGTCAATGCCAAAGAATGTTCAAATTCCACACAATTGCAATCATCTTACAAGCTAGCAAAGTAATGTTTAAAATTCTCCAAGCAAGGCTTCAACACTACCTGAACCAAGAACTTCCAGATGTTCGAGCTGGTTTTAGAAAAGGGAGAGGAACCAGAGATCAAACTGCCAACATCCACTGGATCATAGAAAAAGCAAGAAAGTTCCTGAAAAATATCTACTTCTGCTTTATTGACTACACCAAAGCCCTTGGATTGCGTGGATAACAACACAATGTGGAATAAACTTAAAGAGATGGGAATACCAGACCACCTTACCTGCCTCCTGAGAATTCTGTATGCAGGTCAAGAAGCAACAGTTAGAATCCAACATGGAACAATGGACTGGTTTCAAATCATGAAAGGAGTCCATCAAGGCTGTATATTGTCACCCTGCTTATTTAACTTATATACAACAAACATCATGCAAAATGCTAGGCTGGATGAAGCATGATTGTAGGGATAAATAACAATAACCTTAGGGATGCAGATGATATCACCCTTATGGCAGAAAGTGAGGAAGAACTAAAGAGCCTCTTGATGAAAGTGAAAGAGGAGAGTGAAAACGCTGGCTTAAAACTCAACATTCAGAAAGCAAATATCATGGCATCTGTTCCCATCACTGCATGGCAAATAGATAGGGAAACAATGGAAACAGTGACAGACTTTATTTTCTTGATTGCCAAAATCACTACAGATGGCGACTGCAGACATGAAATTAAGACACTTTGTCCTTGGAAGGAAAGCTATAACAAACCTAGACAGCATATTAAAAAGCAGAGGCATTACTTTGCCGACAAAGTCCCTTCTAGTCAAAGCTGTGGTTTTTCTAGTAATCATGTATGGATGTGAGATATGGACTATAAAGAAAGGTAAGCACAGAACAATTGATGCGTTTGAACTGTGGTGTTGAAGACTCTTGAGAGTCCCTTGGACTTCAAGGAGATCCAACCAGTTCATCCTAAAGAAATTCATTTCTGAATATTCATTGGAAGGACTGTTGCTGAAGCTGAAACTCCAATATTTTCACCTCCTGATGCAAAGAACTGACTCATTAGAATGACCTTGATGTTGGGAAAGATTGAAGACAGGAGGAGAAGGGGACGATAGAGGATGAGATAGTTGCATGGCATCACTGACTCAATGGACATGAGTTTGAGTAAGTTCCAGGAGTTGGTTATGGACAGAGAAGTCTGTTGTACTGCAGTTGTGCAGTTGCAAAGAGTTGGACAAGACTGAGTGACTGAACTGAACTTTCTCTGTATGCTGTCTTGTGGCTGCTTTATCCCAGCTTCCCGTGTTGAAATCCAGGTCTTAACTTCCTGCCTGGGATATTGTGAGAGCTCTCTTACTAGTCTTCCACTGTCCATCCCAATAAATTTCCCCCTCCAGACTCCAGAGTAAAAAATCTTTGCAATTTACCAAGGTGATCTATGCTATCTGCCTGAAAGCCATTCAATGGTCTGAAGTTAATAGTATCTGTGATTGAGAAGAGATCAGGAAACAGGGAGGATTAAAAAAAAAAAAAAAGAGGGAGAGAGAGTGAGTAGCTTCAGTGAACACTAGGTAGGTGGGCAACTCTTGTAGTTATTTCTTTTGTGCCCCTAAACATAACTGGGTGGGCTGGAACCATCCATTTACACATTTCATGAGTGGAGAAAGGCAGTTCTGGATTTTATTAATAGCTTATCTTTTTCCTTTTTTCAGTAATAACAATACTGAAAACAGAGGAAAGAATCTTGAAAACAAAAAATTCTATGTACATGGATTGCATCAGATATTATTAAGTTCATGTTTGCTGGACCTTTGTCTTCTCACCTAATAGTCTTTATTTTTTAAATTAACATTTGTATTTATGCTAATTACATTATTTTTTAATAATCTCCATGCATGCACCATGAATACGCCATGCATTTCTTCAAAGAATTTGCTCTTTAGGCAATGTCTATATATAAAATAGAGAGTCTGAGCCCACTATCACTGAACTGGATAAGCAAAGACTTTTATTAATGTGCTTGCTATCCCCTTGCCAATGTACAGCTCTTCATTGATTTTGTCTGTCTTTCTCATCTTGGAAAGACGTGTTTTTTTTTTATTTTTTTTTTTAACCATAACAGCCATAGCACAACCAAAGATTTACTTAACTGCTGAAGTATGAAAGAAAATGCTTCCTTTGCGTCTCCTCTAAACTCCAACATTTCCAATTGTCTTTCCCCTAGAAAAGTAAATACTGATGACTGGCAATAAAACTTCCTTATTAAATTACAGTGATTAGTTTAGGTTTGTGAGATTTAACAATACCCAGTGAAAGAACATGAACCTAATTTATAGAAAGACTGAGAGATTTATGGACCATAGAGGCAAATTGGAATTTTTTTTTTTTTTTAATTTATTTATTTTTAAAATTACATTACTGCATTTGTTTTGCCATACATTGACATGTATTAGCCACAGGTGAACACACTCTCCCTTCTTTCTCCATCACTGTGACCCATCCTATAGCTGTGCTACTTGTAGCTCCATTGGTCTATTAGGTTCAGCTTTGGGTTGCCCAGGCATCTGTAAACTTTATTTTGTATCTATGAGGATGCCCCACACCCAGTGAAATCAATGCCAATACCAAAATCATTAATTGCCATTACCAAAAATCATTAAAAAGGAACAAAAGTATCAGTATCCAATTGTCCTGAATGCCAATCTGCATTTTTGTTGCACTTTCTGATTCAAAAAAGCATACTAAGAAAGTATTCAAAATGCAAATTTCACAGTTTCTTTGATAGCATTTTTAAAAGTAAGACTCTCCTGAGACACAGACAAATACAGTGGTCCCTACTAGCTTTCTTGAAGAAGCTTCTGTAATGTAATTCTCTACAAAGTGAAGTCTGAATGAAAAAAGCAAAATAATTTAACTTCTAAGACAGAAAATGAAATTATATCCAACAAAAGTTTGGTGCTCAGCATGTTAAGAACCACAAAACAATAAAAGCAAGGCAACCAGATATCTAGAAAAATGGGCAATGAATAGAAACAGGCAAGTTGCAAAGATATTTAAAAAAAAACTGTAATGCTACATTGAATAAAATTTTCTAAGTTACTAGCAATCAGAGAAATCAGATTAAACAATACCATTTTTCACATATCAGAATGTAGACATTAAAATGTTTGATATCAACTCTTGGTGAGTTTGCTTGGAAATTGAAATGCATATACACTCTTGTGAGAGAATAAATTGGCACGGGGAAATTGAATGACAGTTTGAAATTGCTATCAAAATACAAAGTACAAATACCACATGATCCAGTAATTCTTTGATGCATCTTCCTTAGAAAATTATTCACAAGTAAAAACAATAAGATCTGAAAGAGGGTTTTTATTAAAGAAAAACAAACAAAAAAATTAAGAAGGTAATTTCTAAACTGATATATTCATATGTTAGAATATCACATAATATTTTATAAGGTTGAAATGGTGTCTTTGTATGACAACTTATTTTCATCGAACACTTTTTGTTATAAATAACCTATTATCTTAAATGTGTTAATTTATAATGTATAAAATATACGTAGTATTTACAGTTACGTAATATTTCTCTTTTCTTCCAGTTTCGATTCAATTATTGATACTACAGAATCCCTTTATCTACCCTTTTCTTTCTTCCCCCAACAAACTCCAGATGTTATTTTCAGGTTAAAGGGATACACATTACAAAATTAAAACTCATTTTCCTTTTGTAAATACTCAAGAAATAAAACATTGATTTACAATTATGACGACGACGACGACGACGATCCAGCGAAGTAGGTACAGACTGAGACACGCTGGGGTGTCTGCCGTCGGGTGGTCCGAGGGAGCAGGGACCCCAAGAGGTCCGTTCTTGTGACCTCATCCAACGGTAAAGGAAGAGGTTACGTACTTTCACTTTTAACTTTCACTTCAGCGAGTCAAAACAGACTGACAATCACTAGGGCGTCTGACGTCGGGTGGACCGAGGAGCCAGGTTCCTTAAAAGGTCCGTTCTCATGACCTCACCCCACGGTAACGGAAGAGGTTTTATAATTATGATTAAAGATAATTTTTTATTTCCTTTATCTCTCCACGATATTTCATATCGTACGTATATTAATCGTCGTACGAACCTTCGATATATCTATCATAAGGGAAAACAAAAACGTTATGACCCCGAAATAACTAGAGTTCGTGGAGGCTCGTTTGACAGTTTTACACCTTCCGACTACGGACCTCCGAATTGTGCCACCCCAAAATCCAGTACATCAAGACTAAAGACTTTAGTGATGAACTTATACAAGTAAAGATAGTTTAACGAACTGGAGGAGTATTCAAGTTATTCTCATAACTTTTTTCTCATTATTTTTTTTACGGTAGATACCATTACCACTCTTATTTTCCGTAGAAGTTCTTCAGGAATCTGGTTTCACTTCCTCCATCACTTGGGAGTCCTGAATTCTCGGTGAAATCAATGGACGACACGTCTTTCTTTCCTGATCTGTTTCTTTACACACACACACACACTTTGTTCTGCAAGTGAAATCTCCAAGAAGCAATATTCAAACTATGATTCTAAAAACATGAATTGAGCACTTAAAAAATATATAAAGATGTAGTATTTTTAATGTGTGTGTGTGCATGTCAGTTCTGTCCAATTCTTTGTGACCCTATGGACTATAGACAGTGCTTCCTAGGTAGCACTAGTGGTAAAGAACCTGCCTACCAATGCAGGAGATATAAAAGACAGAGGTTTAGTCACTGGTGGGGATGATTCCCTGGAGGACGGCATGGCAACCCACTCTAGTATTCTTGTCTGGATATTCCCGTGGATAGGGAAGCCTGAAAAGCTACAGTCTATAGGGTTGCAAAGAGTTAGACACAACTGAAGCATCCTACCATGCATACATGCACAGACTGCAGATACCACGGTTCTCTGTCCATGAGATTTTACAATCAAGAGTACTGGACTGGGTTGTAATTTCCTTCTCCAAGGGATTCCTGACCCAGGAATCGAACCTGTGTCTCTTGAGTCTCCTGCATTACAGGCAGATTGTTTATCACTTGAGCCATTGGGAACCCCAGTATTTTTAATATCTCCTTTTAAATTATTTTACATATTTATGTAAGATGAAAGCTAAAATATAATTCATTTTCCACCAATTTGAAAAATCTCAGCTCTTATCAGGAAGTTTGAATCAACCTGATGGTTTATTTAAAATATGTTTATCAATCATACATCCAGTGACATAAAACAAGACATTAAATTGAGCCAGTTTAAAATTGGCTTCAAAGATTTACAACTTCAAATTCTTCATCTATTTTAGTTTAAATTTGGTTTTGTCATATGCTGACATTTTTATATGTTACCAAAATGTCATCAAACTTGGGCAAAAGAAGCTATTATATCAAGCGTCCTTGAAATATTGCCAACTCCAAATTCTATGTTAGTTATGGTTGAAGTGCATGACTTATATATGGAAGTAATTTTTTTTTTCAGAGTTCAAAACAAAACATTACATTTGAGAAGCCAAAGGTTATGTGGCAAAAGCCTTATCTTAATCTTATTCTCTCCATTCCATTTATAATCAATGCATTTTAAGAATCACACACACACACACACACTCTTCCATTTAGAAGGTGAACTTCCACAGCAATCATGATTATTAGACCATTCTGCTACTATATAAAAAAACAAATATATTGATCTTCAAAATCTTCAAGATAGCCTAATTCTCCAAATCCAAATTTTTCTCCTGTATTTGAGGTTGTGAACAAATCTATTTTATTTCATCTTACCAATGTGTTCTTATTTCCAGCAATATTCTTACTGAGTCTTTAATGACTTTGCTATCTTGAAAAGCATGATGATAATTGCTTTTTTTACTCAGCAGAGACTGCCTTTCTCTCTTTTCAGCCATTTGAATTTTTAGTCATTCTTTGGGAGCCAGGTCACACTCAGCTTCCTGGCAACGTCAAACCTTACTAGTCATCTTTCTCCAAAGTTGCCCAGCACATATTCACCACACCAACCAACACAAAGCTGTTTTTATATATTATTTAGTTTAGTTTAGTTTGAATAAAGATAAGTTTCATTCACATCTTCAAAAGTTGAACATAAAATATTTGAGAATTGAGATTTAGAAACAGTTCTACATGTAAATGACTTTGTTTCATAGGGAAGACAAAAGAGGGCAGATTAATTATATTTTATTATCACTGTAATATTTCAAATTTATTTTGCAAAATAACCTCTACTACACATAAGTATTCAATAAATGCTTATTTTGAATTTATTATCTTTTGTTAGGCCCTGGGTATATGTCAATGTACAAGTCAGACTTTTAACCAATGTCCTCAAAATATTTACAATTAACAACGTCAGGTAGTGGTAAATAATTTGGGTATTTGTTACAGAAAGAAAGCTACTACGAGTAGTGACTGTGGTTCTTAGTGCCAGTTTGATTTAGAGGCCCAGGTTTTACACCATTGTCAAAGCCTCAAGGAAAAGAGGGGATCCAAAGGACCCTAAAAGAAAAATAAAAGCACATATCCCTGTGTAAGGCCATGCAGTTACATACAACTAAACTTACCACATTGATTAAGTTCCTGGAATGCATAATCAAAACTTCTATAATCAATTGTATTCAAATTAAGCTCATTTAACCAAAAGGAATGACAATACAATACAATTTATTATTAACATCATGGTGCCAGAGTTGATATATATAAGACAAAAAAAAAACCACACAGCCTTCTTCAGACCCTACAGGAGAGCATACCAGGTACCCTTAGAAGTATATGTTGCCAGGTTGTAGAGCTTAAGTCTTCTTTAGCCATGCACATGCCATTCATGGATGAAGGCAGTTTTGCTTAAAAAGAGATTTAATAAAGTGAGCAATTTTCCTGGTTTCAATTTTCTTTATAACCTTCTATCATTATTACCTTGTATATACGTAAAATTATTTTAAGCATTTATTTTAAACGTATTTTGTTATAAAGGTATATTTAATAAATTATCACCTCCAGCTTTAAAAAATAATCTACTCTAAGGG
>SJYG01000377.1:405515-472617 GCA_006410535.1 Litocranius walleri
AGGGCTTGGAGGTATTGTATTAATACAGCTTTAAAAAGAGAACTATATACTCCCTTTGTTTTATTTTTTTAATTAAAAAATAATTATTGACTGTGTGAATTTTGATACTGTTTTAAGAGGCAATAAAAATTACAAGTGATATTCTCTAAATGATGAAATAATTTTGTAGTATTTTCTGAAATAATCATGCTAATTTAGCTAATATTTTTCCAAATCTTAGTCATATTAAAAGTCATAGATTTATAAAACAAAGGTTATTTTTCAAATTGTATTATAGGCATCTTCTATTTTAATGGTTTGTTGGTTTGATTTAGAATATTTAAACTTTTGGAAATAAGGAAAATGTACCTTGACTTGTTCTCTTGACCCAGACTATGTAAAAGTTAGGAGTGATGATTTGGAATGTTTATTTCCATCCTTAAATATAGGAAAACTAGAGATCTCTGGAGAGGGAGAGCTGGTGAGACAGGGATCAGTAAGTGGAGAAAAAGGAAAAAAAGAAATATCTTTTATTACTTTCTAGACTTGATCACCATGATAAACTTTCTAACCAGCTGGATATGAGTCTCCTGGCAGACCAAAGCTTCAAAGCAGACAGTGGAGTCATGTCTCCTGAAAATCAGAAGTCTTTGATTAGAGATGAGTTTTATACTTCAAGACACTCAGTGTTGTCTTTCATCCAGGAAGGGATGCTGCCTCTCTGACTGACAGGAATCAGTACAAGGAGGCTGAATAGTTTTGAGGGAGATGAATAATATGAATATAAATAAGCCTGTCTTCACAGCAAATAGGGTAACAGACCTAAATGATTTAGTGATAAGTAGAAAACTAGATTTTGAAAGCCCTGAATTTAATGGGCTTTTCAAAACCATCAAACTTATAACCAGATGCAAGAAAAATTTACTGTTGAGTATTAACAAATTCATTTCATTATTCCAGACAAAGAGAGTGCTTGATCATGTGGAGGAATTTCTCAGTTAGATACCTCATACTTAAGATTTCAATTAATAGATTAGTTAACTCAATATTTTGGCAAACACTGATAATGAAACACACCTCAGTTTTTACATTTTAGTTCATCTTTGCTAAAATCCTTTACAAGAAAGTATTTTCCAGTTTCAATAGAACATATGTGTAGTCATTAGAAGGCTAATGTGCGGAATTCCCTGGTGGTCCAGTGGTTAAGACTTGCCCTTCCAATGCAAGAGGTGCAGGTTCTGTCTTTGGTTGGGAAGGTAAGTTCTCACATACCTCACAACCAAAAAACTAAAACATAAAACTGAAGAAATACGGTAACGAATTCACAAAATACTTTAAATCGTCTACATAAAAAAGTAGAACTCTTTAAGAAGGCTAATGTAAGTGTTTTCTGAAACTATTATTGATACAGATAGCTCAGCTGTCGTTCCGAGTTCTTTTCTCAATACAAAGAGTTGATACCTTCACAATGTTATAATGTAGGACACCCAGAATGAGCACAGGTCAGTTACCTTATTTCAACAGACAGGAATGCAGTGTCCCAGGATTAAGCATCAACTCTCATTCTCATTCATTCTAATTCACTAGCGTTTCTTTGGGGGCTTGGATGGTAAAGAATCTGCCTGTAATGCAGGGGGTCAGGGTTCCCGGTTTGGGAATACCCCCTGGAGAAAGGAATGGCAACCCACTCCAGTATAATGATCTGGAGAATTCCATGGACAGAGGACCCTGGTGGACTATAGTCCGTGGGGTCCAAAGAGTTGAACACGACCGACTAACACTTTCATTTTCTCATTCTTTGGTCAAGACTTGCCATCTGCTGATCATCCCTTTTTCTTCTAAGATCCATTGTCATATGCCTTCTTCATTGCTATTAAAAAATGCACTTGGTCCATTCACATTCATTCAAAGGAGAGACGTTTTTCTTTGGTGAAGCAGTCAATGTAACAGAACCTGTAGACTATAAAGCCTTTAATTATTTAATGTACTAAAGTTTTAGTTTTTCACGTGTGGATCAGGTATATAGAGCATCAACTTTATAGTGAAGTGAAAGTCGCTCAGTCATGTCCGACTCTTTGCAATCCCATGGACTATACAGTCCCTGGAATTCTCCAGGCCAGAATACTGGAGTCGGTAGCCTTTCCTTTCTCCAGGGGATCTTCCCAATCCAGGGATCGAACCCAGGGCTCCTGCACTGTAGGTGGATTCTTTACCAGCTGAGTCACAAGGGAAGCCCAAGAATACTGGAGTGTAGCCTATACCTTCTCCAGTGGATCTTCTCAACCCAGGAATCGAACCAGTGTCTCCTGCATTGCAGGCAGATTCTTTACCATCTGAGCTATCAGGGAAACACATCGACTTTTTAAGATTTCATCAGAATTATAAATGAATGAACATATGTAAAGTGCTTAGTATGGTGTGTGGCACACAGCTGGTGTTATAAAATCTATTGTTTTTATTAAATAATATAAGAAAATGCTTGGTATTTAGAAACCATTCCAATTTCCTCAGTAGCAGTTTCTAATAATGCTCTTATTTAACTTCTGTTTAATCTTCTTTGTTTTATAGCTCATCTTAGTTGATGTATTAGGGACAGAAAGGAAGTAGAATAGTCAATAAGTTTTAGATCACCATTTTCCCTTCCTCTTTTGATTTTTAAGAAATTCAAATGTAATTCTAATCATTCATTCATTTATTTAATCTTGGAATCATTCATTGAACAAATATTTATTGAATATTTGCTCTATTTCAGACTCTATATTGGATACTTAAAAGTATATTTTAACTTTTATATAATTCTCAAAATAAGTGGCCCTTAGGCATTATGGTACTTATCCTATTGAGGAAAACTGAATGAGGCCAATTTCCTGGTTGTCTAGTGGTTAAGACTCTGTGTTTCCAATGAAAAGGACATGGGTTCAATCCTTGGTTAGGGAACTAAGATCCCATTTGACATATGGTGTGGCAAAGAAAATATTTTTAAAACATAATAACCAAATGAGAGGTCAAGAAACCTGTAAATGTTCATTCAGAGCTCCATATATAACTGAGCCTACATCTGGATTCCTCTCCCTTCCTCAAACTACCTTTGGCACTGTGTTTATCTACTCAGCTGTTCAAACCAAGTATAGAATCTAGTTGTTTAAGAATGTAAAATGTAAAAAAGATGATTAGTTTCTATAGCTCATATGTATGTGAAGGCTTTACAACGTTCCCAAATCACAATTCTGTGCTTCTAAGAATTTAGTCTCTGAAGATTATGTTGTCATAGACAGACTTGGCAGTCCCAGGCAACCTCTGAAATAATTATTTTTCAGGTGAAATGGTATTTCCAGCTGTATTCATAACCACTCTCTACAATTAATTAGTTCTGCTAGGTGGTTGTTTCGATTTGGTTATCAGTTCAACTTTAGAAATCAGATGCATCATTTTTTTTTTCAGTGAAATATTGTTGCTGATGAACAAGTCCAGCTGTAAGATTATATAGGGTGTTACCAACCACTGAATTAGCTCCAGAGAAACATGGATTGTTGAAAGACTAACTCAGTGATTCATTCACCAATGTCTGGGAGACTTGGAGGGAGATGGGGTTAGACATACACTTTGTCTTGGCAGACTCTTTTAATTCTCTTGAACATTGAGTAAAAATTTGAAAAATTCCAAAAATTACATTTCCTTAAAACTATGGATCAGGTTTATTTTCTTGATTTGTCAGAGTTGAGCATTGTGCCTGAAGGAAATATTGCTGGTATAAGGGCTCCAGGAAACTGTCTTATTTTTTCTCTTTTTCACAAAAGCAGCTGATGTTCAGATGGGTCTCCAATGTTTGCCTTTTGGTTCTATAATGATTTTAAATTGGCTTGTCAAAGTCTTACATAAGGGAGATTTTCTCATTTTTTTATTATTTTCACAAAATTTACCATGTTTTCTAAATAATATTCATGTCTGCATTATTATCAAATTTTCAATTGATTTAGATATATTCAGATGAATGATTGTTATGGCTTTAACTTTTAAATATAAGCTATTCAGACATCTTTCTTGTATCTTCATATTCATTACATTCATATTCTTTAAAATAAGTAAATCATGGAAAAAAAAAAACAGTAAATAAGGAAGAATAATACATGAGCTATTAACCAATAAAGGATTCCTTCTTCTTTCAGGACAAAATATTATCATCATCAATGTTATCCTTCATATTTAGAATCCATAATAATAGCAACCTGCAGAACACAGCACACTCCTTTCTTTCTCATCACCCTCTCCAGTAGGTAAGGACCATGACCATAATATTACTTGAGTTCATCATTCTCTAGAATTTCTCATGTCCCTCAAAATGTACAATCACAACCACTCTGTGTTGCCTGTGTCATCGATATTTTCCCTTTAGGACATGTCCCTCAACCTATAAGTCAAAGTGAAAGTGAAAGTGAAGTCACTCAGTCTTGTCTGATCATAGCGACCCCATGGACTGCAGCCCACCAAGCTCCTCCATCCATGGGATTTTCCAGGCAAGAGTACTAGAGTGGGGTGCTATTGCCTTCTCCACTCAACCTATAAACTAGATTCATAAATAAAACAATGTTGCATATCTAACAGGCATAGTTGGGATTGCTTTTTCACTAATTTACACATAAAGATGCTCCTGCATCTTAATTGATTTTTTTTTAATTTTAGAAAATATTGTCTTTAGGGTTAAACTATACACTGTGAAGTTTTTATAACTGTCATTCTTCCACGCCAGGAGAAACTGCCCAGTCACCACTGAGTTCCATTCCATCATTCCTTTGTTGAAAGTCATATTCTAATAAGGTATATTCTCATAGGAGATCAACCCACTGCCAGGCTTTCTTTTCTCCAGTATTGCTGCTTATAATTTAGAGAAATATTAGCTAGATATCTATCGCTGTTGGAGAGCTATAATTCACACTCACTCCATTACCTCATCCTTTCTCTTCTGTTATTTACTCCCTTTTCTATCCTCTTAAAAGGTTTTATTTCCCCCCAATTCAGATAAGTTTAGAATCAAATTTGGGTGTGCAGTTTTAATATTGTGTATATAAATCCCATGCTACACTCTGGCCTTAATCTTTCATCTTTGTTTTATTATAACATCTGTGCTTTCGCCTATGAAATTTTAACCATTTAAAATCACTTTCAAAGGAAGAATACCATTGCTTTTCTAGAAAGCAGTATGGCAAATGTATTAAAAACTTTAATAATGTTTATAAATTTTTGTTTAGTGAGTTTTAAATTAACAATAGCACATGAACATGCTGCAATATTGTTCAGTCATTTATTTCTCCTAAAGACTTTTAAATATTTTGGAAAATGTTTAGTAAGTAGTTATGTAACAAATATTCACTAAACTGCATTGTATGCAAGTCACTGTTTCAGTAGAAGGCAAAAAATTGATGGGAAACTGTATGACAGCTGTGTCATGATTCTTTACATTTAATATAAAGAAAGTATATCAAAATTAAGCAATAGACATATTTGAGAGAATATATGAGTATGCTTTGGATTCTTTATATCTTTAAGACAATTTTCCATGTTTTACAATAAGCATATGTTATTATTTTCATAACAAAAATTTAAAAGTACTACTTTCATAAGTATAATCCTTAACAGGTAACACCTTTTCTGTTATGTTCTTGATTATAAGGTAAATTAAGAGAGATAATAATAGGAAGAATGATATTACTAATTTGAGTAGGCCTCAGGTATAGGTAAAATCAAACGAATACACCCCTGGAGTGTATTCACTCCAGGGTGTAAAAATCTAGTGAAGCTAGATTTTTAGCTTCACCTCAAATTCTTTGAATCAGGAACTCCAGGCCTGAATTTGTGTTAGTTACTATTCATTCTGTATAACAAATTAGACCAAAGTTTAGCTGCTAATAATAACATTTTTATTATCTTGTGTAATTTCTGAGGGTCAGTCGTCAGCTGGGTGGTCCTGATCTAAGATCTCTCTTGAGGCAGAATCAAGGCATTAACTTGGCCAGGGTCCTCTGAAAATGTGATTCAGGGTGTCAGGTCTACATCCACATGCCTCACTGGCATGACTGCTGATTAAAAGCTTTAACTTTAGAAGGAGGCTACAGCTCCTCATCACATGGGCCTCTCCTTAGGATGGCTTTAGTGTCCTTTTAGTTTGACAGCTGGCTATATTCAGAGTAAGCTATCCCAGAAAGAGGACAAAGAGGAGACCAGAATGCATAGTCATCACGTCACACATCATCACCTTCACTCTATTCTGTTCTTTAGAAGTTGGTTTCTAAATTTAGTCCACCCTCAAGGAGAAGGAAATTAATGTCCAGATCTTGAAGGTAAGAATCTTAACAGAATTTTGGATTACTGTCAAATGATCCCATGACTTTAACTGCAATAAAGACTCCTCCCCTACTAATTCCAAAGAACAAGCAGATTAGAAGCTAATATAGAATCCCTCTCCCAGCACAGGATCCACACTAGATAGAGATGCCTGAGCCATGATGACTTATCTTTGATGGAAGACCTCATTTCAAGGACTTCATTTCAAAGGTGGTCCATTCTCTCTTAGAACAGACCCAACTTAGAAAATTTACTTTCCTCTTTATATTATATTATCTGTACTAACTAATCTTCCTATATCAATTCTATTTTTTATATGTAGGGAATTTGATTCTGTAGGGTTGTAGGTGTAATTCTAAAATATGACTAAATTAATATAATGAAAAGAAAGGCCATAGAAATGTGGTATTTTCTGGAAAAAATTTGCAGTGAAGTAAGATGGACAACTCAGTTCAGTTCAATCGCTCAGTCGTGTCCGACTCTGTGACCCCATGAATCGCAGCACGCCAGGCCTCCCTGTCCATCACAAACTCCTGGAGTTCACTCAAACTCATGTCCATTGAGTCAGTGATGCCATCCAGCCATCTCATCCTCTGTCGTACCTTTCTCCTCCTGCCCCCAATCCCTCCCAGCATCAGGGTCTTTTCCAATGAGTCAACTCTTCGCATGAGGTGGCCTAAGTATTGGAGTTTCAGCTTTAACATCAGTCCTCCCAATGAATATCCAGGACTGATCTCCTTTAGGATGGGCTGGTTGGATCTCCTTTCAGTCCAAGGGACTCTCAAGAGACTTCTCCAACACCACAGTTCAAAAGCATCAATTCTTTGGTGCTCAGCTTTCTTCACAGTCCAGCTCTCACATCCATACATGACCACTGGAAAAACCATAGCCTTGACTAGATGGACATTTGTTAGCAAAGTAATGTCTCGGCTTTTGAATATGCTCTCTATGCTGGTCATAACTTTCCTTCCAAGGAGTAAGCATCTTTTAATTTCATGTCTGTGATCACCATCTGCAGTGATTTTGGAGGCCAAAAAAATAAAGTCTGACACTGTTTCCATTGTTTCTCCATCTATTTATGAGCCACAAAAATTGAAGCCTGGAATTGGAGGTGATTTGAGATGGAATGCTTAAATAAAAGAGCTATATTTTAAATGGTAAAGACGAACGTATTCAAAATTTTGTTGTTGTTCACTTAACTCAGTCCTGTCCGACTCTTTGCAAATCCTTGGACTGAACACACCAGGCTTCCCTGTCCTTCGCTATCTCCTGCATTTGCTCAAACTCATGTCCATTGAGTTGATGATGCCATCCAACCATTTCATCCTGTTGTCCCTTTCTCCTCCTGCCCTCAGTCGTTCCTAGTATCAGGCTCTTTTCCAGTGAATTAGCTCTTCAAATCAGGGGACCAAAGTATTGAAGCTTCAGTATCAGTTCTTCCAATGAATATTCAGGGTTGATTTCCTTTAGGATTGATTGGTTTGATCTTCTTACAGTCCAAGAAACTCTCCAGAGTCTCTCCAGCACCACAATTTGAAAGCATCAATTCTTCAACACTCAGCCTTTTTTATGTCCCAACTCTCACATCGGTGTATGACTACTAGAAAAACCATACCATTGATTATACACTTTGCATACACATGGCAAAGTGATGTCTTGGCTTTTCAATATGCTGTCGAGGTTTGTCATAGCTTTTCTTCCAAACAGCAAGCATTTTTATTTCAAAATATATCTTTACAATGTTGTCAAGAAACTTGAATTTCATATGTTTGATATAGGTTGTGAATGAAAAATACTGTCTTTATATCAGTAAACAAAGGATTCTACAGCTATCAAGCCACTGCAGATGTCCCTAAGGATAAGTCCTGTGGAGGCTCAGGATAAGAAAGAAAAGACACCTAAGATGCATATCAAAGATATGATTTCAATAAACCCAGACTCTTGCATCTTCCCACATGTAGAAAAATGCTAAATCCCTTAACTCAAGATATCTGTTTTTCTTTAATTAACAATAATCTTTTGACATTCTAACTGCCTGCTTTTTGTTACAAAAACTCTCATATGTTCTTGCTCCACACCTACTTCTTTGGAGCAGTTCCTTAAAAGTATCCTAGAGTCTGCATCCTGGGCTGAAGCCAACAGTTTTCATAATTCTCAACTTTTAGGTCCTGCATTTTGTAGTTGACAAAGTGCTATTAACAATTCAGAGCTGAGAGAAAAAAAAAAAGCTCTGTGTTTCTTCTGGAAGTTTGGCCTTGTGTAGTCATCTTTCAGAAAAACAAACAGCAACAACAACAAAAACCTTTTAACAGTCAATATTCCATTGTTTATTAAAAAAAAAAAAAGGATTAAGGGAAGAAGATAGTTATCTGAGGGCATAGCAGATCCTTTGGGTGACAAATACTTTGTCCTTCTTCTTGACATGGGGTGTGTGGCAGTAGGAATACAACTCATTTGCTTACCTCAAAGTTTGGGGTAGCAGAGATACCTGCAAGAGGACTCTAAAACAGAGCTACCTCTCTCAGTCTCTGAGCGATGGTGCTGAGATGCCAAGCATGTGCCCTACCCTTCAGCTATCACAGTGGTGGTGAGAATTTAGAGAGAAGGAATAATATTCTGCAACTCAGAATAGGAATTCAGCAACTTCCCTGGTGGTGCAGTGGTTAAGAATCTACCTTCCAAAGCAGGGGACAGAGATTTGATTGCTGGTCAGTCATGGAACTAATATCCCACATGCTGCTCAGCAACTAAGCTTGCAAGCTGCAACAAAGATCCAGTGCAGCTGAAAAGAATGAATAAGAAAGAGAGAAAAAAAAAAAGAAAAAGAAAAAAAAAGAGATGCAAATCTTTTCATTGGTAAGTGTGACAGATGTGGGTGGAATTTCCAGGGATCCTGTGAGCCTATACTAAATCATAGGCTCCCTATGACACTTCCTGGATAGTGTCACACTACATGGAGACACATAGACATATGAAATTAGAGAGAGATTGTGGAGAGCAACGCTAGCTGTGCCCTCAGAGCTGGGGCATGTCTCTCATCTTCACAAGAGACCGTCCAGGTAAAACATCAGCACCTGGAGACAGTAGAAAATGCACCGGGTCTCTCTTGCTTAAGTTCCTTTGCTACCAATTGGCCTTTACCCACAACATGAAAGTCCTTTCTAGTTCTTTACCTTCAACCCATCACTTCTACAGTGGAAACAAGTAAGAAGGTTTCAGACTCCCCTGATCTCCACCCCACTCCTTCAAGGATCACCACAGCTAAAGAGTATTCTATCTGATCTTTTAGAGAGAAGTGCATAAACTATGGAGGGACTGAAATTTTACAACTCTAAAGTGACTTCTCAAAATATTTATTATGGGCCCAAAAGGTCATCAAAGCACTAAAATAATGTTTATTAGCAACTTTATTTTTTCTCTGCTCTCCTCTCACTGAGCATGTTTTGCATCTTTAGGTTTGTTACAGTGAGAACTCTGAATAAGACAATTTTTTAAAACCTTCACAAAAAATGAAACTTCTCCATACATTGCTGAGATAAAACTGTTAATTTAAATTTGTTAGAGGTCAGAGGATAAATTTATGTCATGCAAAGCAGAAATTGTAACCTCTTGACACTGCATAAAGTTGAAACAACATGATGCTAACTGATATTTACTGACTAAAGAATATCACCACTAAGTTATGTCCATTGGAAGTATTATCTTTAATTTAATAATATTTCTATTGAATGACATATGCATCACTATTCATTTTAAATATTTGGAAACCAGGGTACAAACTAGACTGTGGCAACAAATAAACACAGATAGGTAGGCAACTGGAGTTTGGTGTACAATGAGGATTTGAACCTAGGCAGTCTGATTCCACAGCAATATTCATCTTTGCTATATTCTATTTCTTAATTGGGGCTTCCCTAGTGGCTCAGATGGTAAAGCGTCTACGTGCAATGTGGGAGACCCAGGTTTGATTCCTGGGTCGGGAAGATCCCCTGGAGAAGGAAATGGCAATCCACTCGAGTACTCTTGCCTGGAGAATACCATGGAAGGAGGAGCCTGATAGGCTACAGTCCATGGGGTCGCAAAGAGTCAGACATGACTGAGCGACTTCACTTTGAAAGGTAGGAGTAAAACCCACACCATTCCTTATCCTTTAAAAAAGTTAAAGTCCCATGCTCTATTTATTTTGAAAATTTGGTAGTACTGCTCTTACTGGAGGATATCACTCCATAGGTATTAAAGTTGAACCCTGATTAAAAGAAGAAGATGAACTACTAATTCTGTTATTTTCAGAACAGAAAGGATGAATACTACATGTTTGGATTTCAATATGGATCTTAAGACACAGCTTGCATTCATTTTTTCTCTTCAGCATACATCCCATATTTCATGATTAAGTTTCTCAAGTTTCATTTCACTCATTCATTAACTTAATCATTAGTTCACTTAGTCATCAAATATTTATAAATTTACGAAGTATCTATTGTGAACAAAATATAGTGCCAGATGATGAGAAAATCAAAAGGATAAACATCAGACAAGATTATAAATTCTTTGACAAAATGATCCTTCAGCTATTTGGAGATGAGCAGGAATTAGCCAGAGAAAGAGGAAGAAATATTTAGGCAAAGAGAAGCAGCAGAGAATAGAGGTTCCTTAGAGAATGATATGGCAACATGTCAGTTATTTCAGTTAGACTTACATGCACACGTGTGATCCTGGGGAGGTGGGACCAATCTGAACACTGTATTTTCTTTTAAAGAAATAAGAGCCTTTGAAGGGAAGGAAATAAACTTGAGCCAAGTCTTCTGATTTTGTCCTATGTCTTTCCCAGTAGAACATATTTTTGTTTTAGCTTGTCTCATTGATTTTCATTACATTTTAACATAATTTGGAGTACATTAAATTAAATAGGAGCCTCTGAATAGCTTTAAGCTTACAAGTGATATGATGAATTTTGCGTTTTAGAACGTGATTCTCACCTATAGAAGTTTAAAATTGATCCCGGAGGAAAGGAAATCAAAATTTAAGTATGGATATTGAAAAGTACGAATTGAAGATTCTGCTTCAGTTCAAGGTGGAATAACGATAATCTGATTGATCCTTTTTACTGAAATAACCTCAAAATGAATAAAATATAAGAAACTACATTCTTAAAGACATTGAACATCCATCAACCAAGGATAATGATTAATGAAAGAAGGATGATAAATCAGACGAACTCTATGACCCATTCCAGCTAACTGTTGAGAGTTTCCAGGCCATGGTACAGAGAAGGGGAAGCCAGAGCCAAGTAGACTTCTTAAGTTGAAAGTATGGATCTGAGGACTTCCCTAGTGGCTCAGGGGGTAAAGCACCTCTCTACAATGCGGAGGACCCAGGTTCGATCCCTGGGTTGGGAAGATCCCCTGGAGAAGGGAATGGAAATCCACTCCAGTACTATTGCCTGGAGAATCTCATGGACAGAGGAGCCTGGTAGGCTACAGTCCATGGGGTTGCAGAGAGTCAGACACGACTGAGCAACTTCACTCACTCACTCACCCATGGATCTGAGGAGACCAATACTCTCCTCAGAGTATTGCCCTGGTTTTTCTAGTACTAAGTACTATGAAGAAGAGATTTACAGAGATTAATCTCCAGATATTGTCAGAGAATTCCTTTACCATCTATTTAGCTAAGTAACATTTGGCACATATTCAATACATGTAAGAACAAAGGCCAGGCAGGGGTTGCAGCCAGGAGGAGCAACCCCACATAAAGGAGTGGTGGCTGCCTGGGCACAGGAGGGCCTAGAGGAGTCATCCCACGTTGAAGGTCAGGAAGGGCAGCAGGAGGAGGTACCCCTCATCCAAGGTAAGGAGCAGCGGCTGTGCTTTGCTGGAGCAGCCATGAATAGATACCCTCACGCCCAAGATAAGAGAAACCCAAGTAAGATGGTAGGGGTTGCAAGAGGGCATCAGAGGGCAGACACACTGAAACCATACTCACAGAAATCTAGTCAATCTAATCACACTAGGACCACAGCCTTGTCTAACTCAATGAAATTAAGCCATGCCCGTGGGGAACCCAAGATGGGCAGGTCATGGTGGAGAGGCCTGACAGAATGTGGTCCACTGGAGAAGGGAATGGCAAACAACTTCAGTATTCTTGCCTTGAGAACCCCATGAAAAGTATGAAAAGGCAGAATGATAGGCTACTGAAAGAGGTACTTCCCAGGTCAGTAGGTGCCCAATATGCTACTGGAGATCAGTGGAGAAATAACTCCAGAAAGAATGAAGGGATGGAGCCAAAGCAAAAACAATATCCAGCTGTGGACATAACTGGTGATAGAAGCAAGGTCAGATGCTGTAAAGAGTAACATTGCATAGGAACCTGGAATGTCAGGTCCATGAATCAAGGCAACTTGGAAGTGGTCAAACAGGAGATGGCAAGACTGAATGTTGACATTCTAGGACTCAGTGAACTAAAATGGTCTGGAGTGGGTGAATTTAACTCAGATGACCATTATATCTATTACTGCGGGCAGGAATCCCTCAGAAGAAATGGAGTAGCCATCATGGTCAACAGAAGAGTCCAAAATGCAGTAATTGAATGTAATCTCAAAAATGACAGAATGGTCTCTGTTTTTTTCCAAGGCAAATCATTCAATATCACAGTTATCCAAGTCTCTGCCCCAACCAGTAATGCTGAAGAAGCTGAAGTTGAATGGTTCTATGAAGACCTACAAGACCTTTTAGAACTAACACCCCAAAAAGATGTATTTTTCACTACAGGGGACTGGAATGCAAAAGTAGGAAGTCAAGAAACAACCTGGAGTAACAGGCAAATTTAGCCTTGGAATATGGAATGAAGCACGGCAAAGACTAATAGAGTTTTGCCAAGAAAATGCACTGGTCATAGCAAACACCTTCTTCACACAACACAAAAGAAGACTCTACACATGAACATCACCAGATAGTCAACAATGAAATCAGATTGACTATATTCTCTGCAGCAAAAGATGGAGAAGCTCTATACAGTCAACAAAAACAAGAGCAGGAGCTGACTGTGGCTCAGATCATGAACGCCTTATTACCAAATTCAGACTAAAATTGAAGAAAGCAGGGAAAACAGATAGACCATTCAGGTATGACCTAAATCAAATCCCTTATGATTATACAGCAGAAGTGAGAAATATATTTAAGGGCCTAGATCTGATAGATAGAGTGCCTGATGAACTATGGACAGAGGTTTGTGACATTGTACAGGAGACAGGGATCAAGACCATCCCCATGGAAAAGAAATGCAAAAAAGCAAAATGGCTGTCTGGGGAAGCCTTATAAATAGCTGTGAAAAGAAGAGAAGCAAAACATCAAGAAGAAAAGGAAAGATATAAGCATCTGAATGCAGAGTTCCAAAGAATAGCAAGAAGAGATAAGAAAGCCTTCTTCAGCAATCAATGCAAAGAAATAGAGGAAAACAACAGAATGGGAAAGACTAGAGATCTCTTCAAGAAAATTAGAGATACCAAGGGAACATTTCATGCAAAGATGGGCTCGATAAAGGACAGAAATTGTCTGGACCTAACAGAAGCAGAAGATATTAAGAAGAGATGGCAAGAATATACAGAAGGACTGTAGAGAAGGGATATTCACGACCCAGATAATCATGATGGTGTGATCACTCATCTAGAACCAGACATCTTGGAATGTGAAGTCAAGTGGGCCTTAGAAAGCATCACTATGAAAAAAGCTAGTGGAGGTGATGGAATTCCAATACAGCTATTTCAAATCCTGAAAGATGATGCTGTGAAGGTGCTGCATTCAATATGCCAGCAAATTTGGAAAACTCAGTAGTGGCCACAGGACTGGAAAAGGTTAGTTTTCATTCCAATCCCAAAGAAAGGCAATGCCAAAGAATGCTCAAACTACCGCACAGTTGCTCTCATCTCACATGCTAGTAAAGCAATGCTCAAAATTCTCCAAGTTAGGCTTCAGCAATATGTGAGCCGTGAACTTCCTGATGTTCAAGCTGGTTTTAGAAAAGGCAGAGGAACCAGAGATCAAATTGCCAACATCCACTGGATCATGGATAAAGCAAGAGAGTTCTAGATAAACATCTATTTCTGCTTTATTGACTATGTCAAAGCCTCTGACTGTGTGAATCACAATAAACTGTGGAAAATTCTGAGAGAGATGGGAATACCAAACCACCTAACCTGCCTCATGAGAAATCTGTATGCAGGTCAGGAAGCAACAGTTAGAACTGGACATGGAACAACAGACTGGTTCCAAATAGGAAAAGGAGTACCTCAAGGCTGTATATTGTCACCCTACTTGTTTAATTTATATGTAGAGTACATCATGAGAAATGCTGGACTGGAAGAAACACAAGTGGGACTCAAGATTGCTGGGAGAAATATTAATAACCTCAGATACGCAGATGACACCACTCTTATGGCAGAAAATGAAAAGGAACTCAAAAGCTTCTTGATGAAAGTGAAAGAGGAGAGTGAAAAAGTTGGCTTAAAGCTCAGAATTCAGAAAATGAAGATCATGGCATCTGGTCCCATCACTTCATGGGAAATAGATGGAGAAACAGTGGAAACAGTGTCAGACTTTATTTTTTTGGGCTCCAAAATCACTACAGATGGTGATTGCAGCCATGAAATTATAAGATGTTTACTCCTTGGAAGGAAAGTTTTGACCAACCTAGATAGTACATTCAAAAGCAGAGACTTTGCCGACTAAGGTCCAATCTATTCAAGGCTATGGTTTTTCCAGTAGTCATGTATGGATGTCAGAGTTGGACTGTGAAGAAAGATGAGCACTGAATTATTGATGCTTTTGAACTGCGGTGTTGGAGAAGACTCTTGAGAGTCCCTTGGACTGCAAGGAGATCCAACCAGTCCATTCTGAAGGAGATTAGCCCTGGGATTCCTTGGAAGGAATGAAGCTAAGGCTGAAACTCCAGTACTTTGGCCACCTCATGCGAAGAGCTGACTCATTGGAAAAGACTCTGATGCTGGGAGGGATTGGGAGCATGAGGAGAAGGGGATGACAGAGGATAAGATGGCTGGATGGCATCACTGACTCGATGGACGTGAGTCTGAGTGAACTCCAGAAGTTGATGATAGACAGGGAGGCCTGGCAAGCTGTGATTCATGGGGTCTCAAAGAGTCAGACATGACTGAGCAACTGAACTGAACGCAAATGAGGAACAAAACTGCCTCCCTGTGACTCAAGTGGTACAGAATCCACCTGCAATGCAAGAGACAGAGGTTCGATACCTGGTTTAGGAAGATCCCCTGGATAAGGAAATGGCAACCTATTTGCCTGGGAAATTCCATGGACAGAGGAGCCTGAGGGGACAACAGGTCCACATGAATTGATTAGAGGAAAGAATATCCCATGAGGTACCAAGTCAAGAATAATGTCAATTTCCACAAGATGAGAATATCTTCTGATTCACAGGGCACCATGCAGAATGCCCGGCCTCAGTCATAAGGAATAGTGGCCTTGATATCAAACACTGTTTTGATCCAATCTAATACATTGTAACAGAGAAGGCAATGGCACTCCACTCCAGTACTCTTGCCTGGAAAACCCCATGGATTGAGGAGCCTGGTAGGCTGCAGTCTATGGGGTCGCGAAGAGTTGGACATGACTGAGAGACTTCACTTTCACTTTTCACTTTCATGCATTGGAGAAGGAAATGGCAACCCACTCCAGTGTTCTTGCTTGGAGAATCCCAGGGGCGGCGGAGCCTGGTGGGCTGCCGTCTCTGGGGTCGCACAGAGTCAGACACGACTGAAGCGATTTAGCAGCAGCAGCAATACACTGTAAAAACATGATCTGAAGAATCCAGCTATTTCCAAGAACATTGGAATGCAATCCAGGACAAAGCTCAAGATTTTTAGAAACTTAAAAATATCCAATACTCTGGACCTAGAGATTATTATACTAATAAAGTCAGACAGAGATAGACAAATACCATATGATACACTTACATGTGAAATCTAAAACATGACATAAATGAACTTATTTATGAAACAGAAATGGACTCACATAGAGAACAAACTTGTGGTTGCCCAGGCAAGAGCATTGCAGAAGGGATGGATTAAGAGCCTGTGGTTAGGAGATGCAAACCATTATATAAAGAATGGATAAACAAAGTCCTACTATATAACACTGTGTGTGTGTGTGTGTGCTCAGTAATTCAGTCATGTCTAACTCTTTGTGAACCTATGGTCTATAGCCCATCAGTCTCTTCTGCTCATGGAATTTTCCAGGCAAGAATACTGAAGCAGGTTGCCATTTCCCTACTCCATGGCATCTTCCCAACCAAACACATCTCCTGCATTGGTAGGATTCTTTACCACTGTGCCACATGGAAAACTCACTGTATAGCATAGGAAAACTATTCAGTATCCTCTGCTAAACCATAATAAAATATATATATGAAAAAGTGCATATATCTCTAGGGTTTCCCTGGTGGTTCAGAAGGTAAAGAATCTGCCTTGATTTTGGGAGACCTGGGTTGGATCCCTGGGTTTGAAGATACCCTGGAGTAGGGAATACCCACTCCAGGATTCTTACCTGGAGGATCTAATGGACAGAGATGCCTGGCAGGTTACAGTCTGTGGGGTCACAAAGAGTCAGACTCTACTGAGCTACTTTCACTTTACATATATCTCTGCTGCTGCTGCTAAGTCACGTCAGTCGTGTCCAACTCTGTGTAACCCCATAGACGGCTGCGCACCAGGCTCCCATCTCTGGGATTCTCCAGGCAAGAACACTGGAGTGGGTTGCCATTTCTTTCTCCAATGCATGAAAGTGAAAAGTGAAAGTGAAGTTGCTCAGTCATGTTCGACTCTTAGTGACCCCATGGACTGTAGCCTACCAGGCTCCTCTGTCCATGGGATTTCCCAGGCAAGAGTACTGGTGTGGGTTGCCATTGTCTTCTCCTTACATATATCTCTAGATCACTTTATTACACATCAGAAACACATCGTTTTAAGTCAACTATACTTTAAAAATTAAATTAAAAAAATCATCTAACTTTAGTAAGTTAACATTCAAGATATCTGTCATCTAGTCAAATACTATCAGGCATGTAAAGAAGCAAGAAAATATGACCCATAACTAAGAGAACAATTAATCGATTGAAATAAACACAGAACTGACACAGATGTCAGGTTTAGCCAACAATGACATTTTTTAAAAAGTTACTATAATTGCATTTCATATCTTCACAAAGCTAAGAAGCTTTAAAAACCGCAAGCTAGGAAGCATGAAGAAAATTTCACCAAAATCCAATTGCTTAAAACCAGTGACAAAAAGAAACATTTTTTTTTTTAATTTGTCATCTTAAAAAGACATATTCTGTCCATGGCAACAAAAATAAAGATACCACTAGATTTATTGTTGTCAAGAATGTGAGCAAGAAGATAGTAGAGTAACATCATTAGGTAAGTGAAAGACAATGCTGTCACACTAGAATTCTATACTCAGTGAAAATATCTTTAGAGTGAAGTGAAAATGACATATAAAACTGAAAAAAAAAAAAGAATTACCATCAAATCCTAGCTACAAGAAAGATGCTCCAGAACATTCTTTGGGTAGAAGGAAAATAACAGCATGTGGAAATCTGGATCTACAGAAAGAACACCGAGAATGGTGACTATATCTGTGTGTCATAAAAGACAGTGTAGCTTCTGACTTTCTCTGTTAGCATTAACTGTACTAGAGAATCCTGTTGATAATACTGAAGCAATTCATTTAGCCAATGTGGGAGAAACTATGATCTTTCACCAAGAGCCACAGAAGCAAATTATATAGAAAGCAGACCCTTCAGTAGACCCCACGTAAGTTGTAAAATAATAAATAGCTGTTGCTTTAAGCAAAACAAAAACAGAAGTGGAACAGTATATGTTATTAATAGCATGGACTTTGCCTCAATATTTCTCTGCTGCTGGAGATGTGCTCTACAGAGATGCTAGTGCTTGTTTACAGATATAGATGTGTAAATATTCTCACTTCAGCATTGTCTGTAAAGGAAAATATTGAGAATAACTGAAGTGTCCCTTAATATGGATTTTGTAAGCAAATTATGGTGAATTAATTTTTAAAAATGATGAGGATATTAACCAAGAAAGTAACAGGAGTCTCATCATAATAGCCAAAGTGTCTTTTGTTTTTATTTAATTTTTACTGAAGCACAGTTGAATTACAATATTGTGTTAGTTTCAAGTGTACAGAAAAGTAATTTTATTTATATATACTATGAAGTGAAAGTGAAAGTCATTCAGTCATGTCCAACTCTTTGTGACCCCATGAACTATACAGTCCATGGAATTCTCCAGGCCAGAATACTAGAGTGGTATCCTTTCCCTTCTCCAGGGGATCTTCCTAACCCAGGGATCAAACCCAGGTCTCCCACATTGCAGGCGGATTCTTTACCAGCTGAACCAAAAGAGAAGTCAAAGAATACTGGAGTGGGTAGCCTATCCCTTTTCCAGCAGATCTTCACAATGCATGAATTAAACCAGGGTCTCTTTCATTGTAAGTGGATTCTTAACCAACTGAGCTATGAGGGATATATAGTATTTTATATAGGTCATCACAAGATATTGAATATAGTTCTCTGTTCTACAGAGTAGGTCCTTGTTGATAGTCTATTTTGTATATTGTAGTGTGGATACATTAATCCCAAACTCCTAATTTATCCCTCCCACATCCCCTTTCCCTTTGAAAACAATAAATTTGTTTTCTATATCTATGAGTCTATTTCAGTTTTGTAAATAAGTTCATTTGTTCATTTTTTAAGATCCTATGTATGAGCTATATGACGTTTGTCTTTGATTTACTTCACTTACTATGATAATCCTCTGGTCAATCCATGTTGTTTTGGATGGCATTATTTCATTATATTTTATGATGATACTATATTACCTCCATATACTACATCTTCTTTATCTATTCTTCTGTCTCTGGGCATTGAGTCTGCTTCCATGTTTGGCAATTGCTTAAAGTGCTACTATAAACATTGGAGTAAATGTGTCTGTCTTTTCAAATTAGAGTTGTCTCCGGATAAATACCCAGGAGGATGATTGTCAGATCATAGATAGTCTTACTTTTACTTTTAATGGACCCTCCATACTGTTTCCATAGTGGTTGCCAATGTGACTTTTAAACATAGATTTAAAGCAGAAAGCGAGAAAGAACTATAATGCCTCTTGATGAAACTGAAAAAGGAGAGTGACAAAGTTGGCTTAAAATTCAGCATAAAGGAAACTAAGATCATGGTATCTGGTCCCATCATTTCATGGCAAATAGATGGGGAAACAATGGAAACAGTGAGAAGCTTTATTTTGGGGGATCCAAAATCACTGCAGATAGTGACTGCAGTTATGAAATTAAAAGACACTTGCTCCTTGGAAGAAAAGTTATGACCAAAATAGATAGCATATTCAAGAGCAGAGACATTACTTTGCCAACAAATGTCCATCTAGTCAAAGCTATTGTTTTTTCAGTGATCATGTATGGATGTGAGATTTGAACTATATAAAGAAAGCTGGGCACAGAACAATTGATGCTTTTGAACTGTGGTGCTGGAGAAGACTCTTGAGAGTCCCTTGGACAGCAAGGAGATCCAACCAGTCCATCCTAAAGGAGATCAGTCCTGAATATTCATTGGAAGGACTGATGTTGAAGCTGAAACTCCAATACTTTGGCCACCTGATGGGAAGAACTGACTTACTTGAAAAGACCCTGATGATGGGAAAAGATTGAAGGCAGGAAGAGACGGAGACAACAGAGGATGAGATAGTTGGATGGCATCACCAACTCAATAGACATGAGTTTGGGTAAGCTCCGGGAGTTGATGATGGACAGGGAAGACTGACATGCTACAGTCCATGGAGTCACAAAGTGTCGGACACGACTGCGTGGTTGAACAGAACTGAATAACACCATTCCTTGGTTCACAACTTTCAAAGACCTGGCTTCTCACCTGCTCTTAATTTTATTCTCTCTTTACCTTCACGATCATCCCTGCCTTGGCTTATGCTATTTTTGCCATTCTGCACTCCTGATGTTCCCCCACGTGCCAGGGATATATTTGCCCTAGCCTGCTCACTTAGCTGTTTCTCTGCCTGCAATGCTCTTTCCTTGAAGTCATAAAGCTATCATTCCCAGCTGCAATATCTGTTTAGATGTTCTTTTCTAAAACACACCAACTTTGACTACCTCATTTAATATGACAACCTACCTCCCCATTATCACTCAGAATTCTCAATCCGCCTAACCTTGATTTTTGCCCCTGTTTATCACCTTTGAAAAGTGTAAAATACCTGAATTTTAAATATTTTGTTTATTGGCTATCTGCTATAAAACAACATAAGACCCATAAGGAAAGAATGATTTATTTATGTATTTATTTTTACTAATGTCATGTTCATTGAGAAATGCCTGGCAAATAGTAGGTGCTCAATGCATATTTTTGCATAAATAAAAATTATTGAATTTCAGTGTGATTAAAGGACAACCCAGCGATGTTTTATCCACTTTCATTCTACATACCAAACTGCCATCAATTCATTAATAATTATTTGGATATATGTGGTGATCATGTATGGTGCCAGTGCAGAATATAAGTTACATGTTGGAGCATAAGTAAAGTTTGAAGAAATAAGAAAGGAAGATTATACTTTTCAGTAATGGGAACAAATTTATGAAGCGCACAGAGGTTGAAAACCATAAGATTTCAAACATGGTGGAATTTGCCTATAATGTAAAGTATACAATATAAAGAAATTGAAAGATTTCCTTTCATTTTCATCAGGTTTTTTTTTTTTTTTTTTTTTTTAACATTTCTAGTGAGGAAATTTGACTCAATCCAGGCTGTGATTAGAGAATGTCTAAGGTGGGCCTGGTGGAACTGGGGAATCATGGAGAGGAGGTGGAGGGGTAATCAGCTAGAAGTACATTTACAAACAAGTGTCCTACATTCCAAGTTGGAGTGTGATCTATAAAGAGACTCAAAAATCAAAGAGGAGTGATGGTCTTAAGGAGTATCCTTTTTCTTATTCAATGTGTCTCCTGAGTCAACATAACTATAATTATATCTGGGTCTCATCTAAGATAACAGGACACAAAGTAAAACTAAAAATGTCAGTCTGTCAATATAATTTAAAGAGCAGTAAGTCTGTCTAGTCAAGGCTATGGTTTTTCCTGTGGTCATGTATGGATGTGAGAATTGGACTGTGAAGAAAGCTGAGCGCTGAAGAATTGGTGCTTTTGAACTGTGGTGTTGGAGAAGAGTCTTGAGAGTCCCTTGGACTGCAAGGAGGTCCAATCAGTCATTCTGAAGAAGATCAACCCTGGGATTTCTTTGGAAGGAATGATGCTAAAGCTGAAACTCCAGTACTTTGGCCACCTCATGCGAAGAGTTGACTCATTGGAAAAGACTCTGATGCTGGGAGGGATTGGGGACAGGAGGAGAAGGGGACGACTGAAGATGAGATGGCTGGATGGCATCTTGGACTTGATGGACGTGAATCTGAGTGAACTCTGAGAGATGGTAAGGAACAGGGAGGCCTGGTGTGCTGCGATTCATGAGGTTGCAGAGTCGGACACGACTGAGCAACTGAACTGAACTGAAGAACCACTCACGGATCTTTCCAGCAGAGAGTAACACATTTACTCATATATTATACACACAGTCTCATTTTACCTATTTTAGCTATACGTGACAGCTAGGCCAGTTTGAGAGGAATGATATTCAGCAGAGTTAACTTTTGTGGTTGTCATTTGAGTTGTCATGTTTTGTGGGGTTAACGTGGAATATAAGTAGCATGTTGGAGGGTATGTAAAGTTTGAAGATTATTCATCGTATATAAGGGGTACCCAAGTGGGAAATGGTAGCATCAAACACATATTGTGATACTCAATGTTTGAAACAAAGTAACATCTGATGAATTCCTTCTGTGTCAGATAAGGCAATGGTGATGCCTATATAAGAGATGTGGTACTTTGCAGGTGTGCATCATCCAGTTCATGCCCAGAAAACGTTAATGAGAAACATATTAATCCTCACTGGAACCCATCCAAGGAGTAGTGATCCAAGGGGAAAATGGAGATTTGATTCTTAAAGGGATGTGGCTTATAATACACAGCTTGGTAACTCCAAACAAATCAAAGATTGTTGTAAGGGACTGAAGTTGTTTAGATGCAAAGGAGGTCATTAGTAATATTTGGATTAGAATTTTTTAAGTGACCATAAAGACAAAATAAAACCAGAAAAGCTCTTTAATATGAAGAGTTAAATAAAAAATGAGCAAACATACTGCATACTGGAAGATTAGAAGATTAACATATTGCAAGTGGGTGCAACTCACTCATAACAAAGTAAATAGATTTTAGTTGACAAAGAAAACAAAATTCAGCAAGATGTAATAGAAAAGTTCTTATGACTAAAAAATTAGAAAAATATAAATTAAGCACAAAAAAGAAAGCAGAAGTAACAGTACTGATATTTCAACAGTATTGATAACAGTAATAGAATTAAGACTAGAGAGTTTAAAAAGTTAATGATGGACATTTCATAATGGTTGAGTCTAAAACTGAACATAAAGAAATACCAGTTATTCATATTCATGTATCCGATTAACACAGCAACAGTTTTTATAAAAAAATTTTCTTGAGAAGTAAAATCAAAACTCCATATAACACTTTAAAGCATCTCTATCAATCTAATACAGATTCAAAGCTCAAAAAGAAAATGTATAGAAAACATAAACTACATAATCAATAAAGTAGATTTTATAGATTTTAACTCTGGTAGCGTCAAACATATCACTTTTTCTGATTGTGATAAAATTTACATATTCTCTTATAAACATTAGCTCTCTTTCTGCTTAATGTAAATGTTATTTAATACTACAAAATATTGCTAGTGTTGTATTACTTAGCATTTAGAGTCCTATTCATATTCAAACTTATTTTACAAGCTTTAATTGGAATAATATTAGATATTAAGGCATTCTTGCCCTTGTTTAAAGTTACTAGTCCACAGATGTTTGTGTTGAAGTGGATAAACTAATATTTTTCAATGTTATTGGTATATTTCGGAAAACTCTATTTTATTTCAAATATGTTGTGCTCATTCTAAAAAGGAGAGAAATCCTTTCTCTTTTTGGTGATTCCTTTATCAGGCAATTGTTGTTGTTCTGTGGCTAAATACTACCCAAATCTTTGGGACCCCATGGACTGCAGCATGCCAGGTTTCCCTGTTCTATTTCCTTGAGTTTGCTCAAACTCATGTCCATTGAGTCAGAGATGCCATCCAACCATCATTCTCTGTTGCCCCCTTCTCCTCTTGCTCTCAATTTTTCCCAGCAACAGAGTCCTTTCTGATGAGTTGGCTCTTGATATCAGGTGGCCAAAGGATTGGAGCTTCAGCTTCAACATCAGTCCTTCCAATGTATATTCAGGATGAATCTCCTTTAGGATTGTCTGATTTGATTTCTGTGCTGTTTAAGGGACTGTCAAGTGTCTTCTCCAGAATCAAACATCTTCAGTTTGAAAGCATAAATTCTTCAGCACTCAGCCTTCTTTATGTTCCAACTCACATCCATATATGACTACTGAAAAAACTATAGCTTTCACTTGATGGACCTTTGTTGGCAAAGTGATTTTTCTGCTTTTTAATATGTTGTCTAGATGTGTCAATAGTTCTCCTTCCAAGGTGCAAGTGTCTTTTAACTTCTTGGCTTCAGTTACCATCAGCAGTGATATTGGAATTTAGTGATTTTGGAATCAAGCACTTAAAAACTGTTATTTCTGTTTGAGAAGGACCAGAGTTTGAATCCAGATCAGAATGACTATTCTCCTAAGGCTCCACAATAGCATATTATCTTTGGATCCTTTGACTATTAAGCTAAATTCAATAAATCATCGATAGTTATGATTTTTCTGACATAGTTGTTGTTTTTATTGATAATATCAGTAAGAATATCATACTAACTGATATGGAGGAGTGGAAGGTACAAACAATTGGGTATAAGATAGGCTCAAGAATGTACTGTACAACACAAGGAATATAGCTATTTTGTAATGACTGCAAATGTTAACTAGATTAGGTGACTACTTGCAGTTCCCTTTTATTCAAAGCCATATATGTGCCAAAAGAGAGCAGCTCTTTTGCCCCTTGCCTGTTTGCCCATTTCTATTGTCCTTTAATCTTAAAAGAACCTAATTATAGGAATGAGATCACTAGGCAATTTGACCTAACTGCTGATTTATGCTCTCTTGAATGCACATCATGCCTCGCTTAATCTGTTTTCTAGATTAAAAGAAGAATGGAGAAATAAGCAGTTAAAGAATAACCAGCTCTCTACCCCTACCAGCCCCCTAAGCATTTCTGTAGGGGGGTCACAAGGGCAAAATTACATCTGAAAAGAGATTCAACTAGATTGCACACAATGGAAAATAATGCACACAGAAATTAATTCCCTGACTCAGTGATTCAGAGATTCTTCTCCTTTTTTCTTTTATTTTTCTTTTTAATAACTGTCATTGCTAAGCAGAAACTTGGGAGGTGGTCTCAGGACAGGAGTCCACCTTCCCTCTAGATTGTTGGCATTTCTAATTAAATCACCTTTCCTTTCTACTGGTACTTCCCTCTCAGTCACTTGCTTTTGAGCTGCAAGCCACTGAACCTGAGTGTGGTATCGAGTTCAGAACCACCAGTTCCCTCACATACTTCTGTTCCTTCCAACACTAGAAAAACCCAGCGAGATATTGATGTAGGATCTTTCTACTGAGAGAAAGAAAAACTAAACTGATAAGTAATCTCCAAAAGTACTTCTTTAAACCTAGCAGTTTTTTTTTTTTTTAAATTCAAATGATATATAAATGAAGGGTGATTGTCAGGGCCAGAATATAAGACTGTTTTTTTTTTTAAATACAAAAGCCATGCTTTTTATCTCATGGGACAGCCTTGCCATGAGTTTCTATTCCAGTAATTATTGTTGCAAAATAAATCAACATTAAGTTAAAGCAACAAAGTCTGACAGTTTGAAAATCACTGCAGATGGTGACTGCAGCCATGAAATTAAAAGACCCTTACTCACTGGAAGAAAAGTTATGGCCAACCTAGACAGCATATTCAAAAGCAGAGACTTTTTTTGCCAACAAAGATCCATCTAGTTAAGGCTATGGCTTTTCCAGTGGTCATGTATGGATGTGAGAGTTGGACTGTGAAGAAAGCTGAGCACTGAAGAATTGATGCTTTTGAACTGTGGTGTTGGAGAAGACTCCCGAGTGTCCCTTGGACTGCAAGGAGATCCAACCAGTCCATTCTGAAGGAGATCAGCCCTGGGATTTCCTTGGAAATAATGATGCTAAAGCTGAAACTCCAATACTGTGGCCACCTCATGCGAAGAGTTGACTCATTGGAAAAGACTCTGATGCTGGGAGGGATTGGGGACAGGAGGAAAAGGGGATGACAGAAGATGAGATGGCTGGATGGCATCACTGACTTGATGGACGTGAATCTGAGTGAACTCCAGGAGTTGGTGATGGACAGGGAAGCCCGGCATGCTGCGATTCATGATGTTGCAAAGAGTCAGACACCACTGAGCAACTGAACTGAACTGAACTGATACCCATTTATTTATATATTTCCTGACTTCTTCAGCTTTGAACATCAGAGTTTAATAATTTCAACAAAGACCATCTAGCTTGCAAATTCAAAAATATTTTATATCTACACTTTTACAGATGTTTGCCAATCTCTAGCCAATGGAATTCTGCATTTTTTCATACTCTTGGACATGCACAGAGCACAATCTAGCCTCTCAATTTTTTTTTTACTTTTTTTTAATTTATTCACCTATTATATAATTTTTTTAAGTTGCCACATCTTATTTAGGTTGCAATTGTGATGCCTTTTTGGTTAGCATGAAATAATTCATTTTTCTCCATGCGGCATATGGGATCTTAGGTCACCAACCAGGGATCAAACCCAAGTCCCCTGAACTGAAAGAGCTAGAATATCAGGGAAGTCCCTTGTAGAATATTTTTTAAATGACATCTTTATTTTTCTCTTTATACCAATACCCTTGTGAGAGTCCTACCCACACTGATTCTGAGTTGCTTTATGTGACTTTCCTCACCCAGTGGGGCTTTAGCAAGTGTGATACAAACAAAACTTTGAAAAGTGATTAAACATTGGCACTTGTGATTTCACAGTACTGGAAACACCTTTACAAACCTCTTAAAAATGCTTGGGCTCACTTCCTAGAGGATCAGAGACCATGCTCCAGTTGTAGTAAGCATTTCAACAGTCCCAGCGTCCCAAATGTCTAGACCTACAGCTGAAAACTCAAGCATGTTAATGAGTCCATGTTAGAGTATCCAACCCTTAAAGCAAGTCCACCGTCATGAACCATGTTAACATCCATTGTTTACAGATAGAGAGTTTTGAGATACTTTGATCCACAACAAAAGCTATTAAAGTCTACTTTGATATTCTCTGCTTGTACTCTTTTTATACAGTATCAAGCAAATTCAGGGCAATCATTAATCTCAAAAAGTAACATAGATTAGGAATTCCCTCGTGGCTCAGTTGTAAGGAATCCACCTGTCAACGCAGGAGATGTGAGTTCTATCCCCGGGTCAGGAAGATCTCCTGGAGATGGGCATAGTAACCCACTCCAGTATTCTTGCCTGGGAAATTCCATGGACAGAGAAGTCTGTTAGGTTACAGTCTATGGGGGTCACAAGAGTCAGGCATGACTCAGTGACTAAACAACAACATAGGTTAAAAGGATACCAGAGTCTAACAAAAAATTATTCAAACTAACCAATGATTCATTATTCTTTAATAAGATATATTAAGAATCAGAAGTCTGCAGTAGAGAACACTAATGTTTTGCATCCCTAATCTTTTAGTTTGGTTTTAATTACAAAATCCTGAAAAAAAGGGCTTTGGCTCTGACTTGGTGTGATCTAACTTGGGTTCTCATTGAATTCAAGAGACAAGAGAAAAATAAGAAAAATAATCAGAAAGAGATGGAGATAATCAAATTCAATGAATGTTAGAATAAAATTTTAAGGAGAAAATAATTTTAAAACCACCTGAGTTCACTAAGTCCATGATAGGTGAGTTAGCATTAGAATCTAGGGCATCCAAAAAAGTCTATAGCTTGGTGAACATTCACTCCTCCTCATTGCCTATGGCTTTTTGTTTTTTTTACCCCCAGAGGAGGGTATTTATACACATCCACACACCACACACACACACACACACACACACACACATATATATATGCTGATATCACACACCTGCAATCCCAAAGAAAGGCAATGCCAAAGAATGCTCAAACTACCGCACAGTTGCTCTCATCTCACATGCTAGTAAAGTAATGCTCAAAATTCTCCAAGCCAGGCTTCAGCAATATGTGAACCATGAACTTCCTGATGTTCAAGCTGGTTTTAGATAAGGCAGAGGAACCAGACATCAAATTGCCAACATCCACTGGATCATGGAAAAAGCAAGAGAGTTCCAAAAAAACACATCTATTTCTGTTTTATTGACTATGTGAAAGCCTTTGACTGTGTGGATCACAATAAACTGGAAAATTCTGAAAGAGAAGGGAATACCAGACCACCTGACCTGCCTAATGAGAAATCTGTATGCAGGTCAGGAAGCAATAGTTAGAACTGGACATGGAACAACAGACTGGTTCCAAATAGGAAAAGGAGTACGTCAAGGCTGTATATTGTCACCCTGCTTATTTAACTTCTATGCAGAGTACATCATGAGAAACGCTGGACTGGAAGAAACAAAAGCTGGAATNAACAGTTAAAACTGGACATGGAACAACAGACTGGTTCCAAATAGGAAAAGGAGTACGTCAAGGCTGTATATTGTCACCCTGCTTATTTAACTTCTATGCAGAGTACATCATGAGAAACGCTGGACTGGAAGAAACAAAAGCTGGAATCAAGATTGCTGGGAGAAATATCAGTAACCTCAGATATGCAGATGACACCATCCTTATGGCAGAAAGTGAAGAGGAACTCAAAAGCCTCTTGATGAAAGTGAAAGAGGAGAGTGAAAATGTTGGCTTAAAGCTCAACATTCAGAAAGTGAAGATCATGGTATCCGGTCCCATCACTTCATGGGAAATAGATTGGGAAAGTGTCAGACTTTATTTTTTTGGGCTCCAAAATCACTGCAGATGGTGACTGCAACCATGAAATTACAAGATGCTTACTCCTTGGAAGAAAAGTTATGACCAACCTAGAGAGCATATTCAAAAGCAGAGACATTACTTTGCTGAGTAAGGTCCATCTAGTCAAGGCTATGGTTTTTCCTGTGGTCATGTATGGATATGAGAGTTGGACTGTGAAGAAAGCTGAGCCCTGAAGAATTGATGCTTTTGAACTGTGGTGTTGGAGAAGACTCTTGAGAGTCCCTTGGACTGCAAGGAGATCCAACCAGTCCATTCTGAAGGAGACCAGCCCTGGGATTTCTTTGGAAGGAATGATGCTGAAGCTGAAACTCCAATACTTTGGCCACCTCATGCGAAGAGTTGACTCATTGGAAAAGACACTGATGCTGGGAGGGATTGGGGGCAGGAGGAGAAGGGGATGACAGAGGATGAGATTGCTGGATAGCATCACTGACTCGATGGACGTGAGTCTGAGTGAACTCCGCGAGATGGTGATGGACAGGGAGGCCTGGCGTGCTGTGATTCATGGGGTCGCAAAGAGTCAGACATGACTGAGCGACTGAACTGAACTGAACGCACACACACATACACATGTACACACACACACAAATATGCTGATACCA
Source organism: Litocranius walleri (assembly GCA_006410535.1). Taxonomy (NCBI): domain Eukaryota; kingdom Metazoa; phylum Chordata; class Mammalia; order Artiodactyla; family Bovidae; genus Litocranius; species Litocranius walleri. Next base: position 434,676 of record SJYG01000377.1, read on the forward strand.
CACGCCTGGATAAAATAATCCCTTAGCAAATTTCATTTTCTAGCATTTCATTCCCAATAGTAATGCCAAATAAAATGTAGATAAAAACATTAAGTGTAGCTACCTGCTTTAGCACTGGGCAAGATTCCATCTGTGGACATTCTAATAAGCTCAAAATGAGTGCTTTGTCTGTGGCTGTACAATCAGAGGATAATTTAGAACCAAAAGTAAAGGTCAGGCATTTACTGCTGCTATGAGTGACCTTTTCACTGCCAAGTCTTTGTAAAAGCTGCAATGGTATTAGCAAGTTTAGATGCATCTTTTAAAAGAGGTGGTACAATATCCTCTAGGAACCTTGTTTCCACTTTGGAAGAACTCCCGTGGGGCTGGAGTTCTGCTGAAAATAGTCAAAGGAAAGAAAAATCCTCCTAGTTCTCTTGAGAGATTCTGTGAGGATGGAAAAGCTAAGGACCAGAGCCAACAACTTCCATGCTAAATATTAATGCTGAGCACTCAGGTACTGACTTTGACAATTAAGTGTCCAGCAAGAACTTCTCTTTTCTCCTCAGAAAGAAAGTGGGGTCTGCCAAAGGTCAGCTATGTTATTAGCCTTCAGTTTATAAACTACCTAACTGGCTATTACACTTCTGTTATTACATGACCTTCAGCTGCAGAATGAAAACTTCCTCTTTAACCCCAATTCCCAAGGTCATAAGAAACAAAATTAGCACCTTGTAATAATGGTTGGACTAAGCTCTTTTTGCATAATGAATGTTTAATAAATGATATTTGAACTAAGTAAATTAACTTCCATTTTAGAGAAGGCTCTGTGGATTAACACGTTGAAGGAAAATAATGTGAAAATCTGAGCTTCAGTTCAGCAAATGGTACAAAACACACACTGTGGATACTCAGAAACATTAGGTCCTTTTACTGCCTCACATTCCTTCACAGACAAACTCCACACACATAATCCCTAGTTCACCAGTTTATCAGTAACACAGTATGTTTGCTACATTTCCTCATTTTTGTTCACTTTATTTTCTTTCACAGTGGATCCTTGTTAGTTGTCTATTTTAAATATAGCCCTGTGTACATATCAATCTCAAACTTATAATCTATCCCTCCCCCAGGTAACCATAAGTTCATTCACTAAAACTGTCAGTTACTCTTTTATTATTATTATTATTATTATTTTTGCTTCCCTGAGGCTCATCAGAGACCTGCTGCTTTCCCATATTCAAATGACATGACTATATTTTCAATTCAGCCCAATTTTCAATACCATTTGACAATACTGACTTTTTTTTATCTGGATGTACCCACATCCTAACTTTGTGAACCCCCTTCTCAGTCTTCATTTCTGTCTCCTTCCCCCATCTCCCTGGACTCTGGTTTTGGAGTTAGGGTAGGTTGGCTCCCCACCTCCACTTTTAGTCTTCTCTTGAATGATCTCTGGGCTTCTTATGCTTATTAGCACAGAGATCTATCTTGAACCCAGAAGCCATTATGAGTGCATACTTGCCTTCATTCATGCAGGAAACATGAGGGAAAGTAGATGTTTCTCCAGATGTTAAATCAAGAAGCAAAGGTGCCATCTGGAATTATAGAAATGAGCTGCCAGAAGAGTTGAAAGCAGAAAGGGTTGACTGGAGGTTGACTCTGGGAAATAAAAGAAGGTAAGGTAGTAAATCTTTCTTTTATTTATAGACTTCTCTGTTCTAGATGATTTTGAAAATGTCACTCATGGACCATCTCATGACAGTCAACATAGTTGTAAAAAGATGTATCTTCAAGATCCTAAACCAGGCTAATAAAATCAGAAATTCTGGGTTATTGCATGACCTGGTAGATAGTGCTTAGACCTATAATTTTAAATATTAATTTGGCATCATATCCTAGGAATTTTTGTGGGTTTTTATTCTGTTAATTTTTATATCTAGTTCTTGAATTGTGCTTTTGGCACTGAAACAGCCAATATTTGTTTCTTTTTAATCTGTGTATTTTTGGTGATTTTGTTGTTTTAAAATACTTAAATTTTTATATTGAACTATGACCAGAATCTGAGACATTTGTATATAGTTAATAGGTTTTTATTTCTTTTTAGTTTAAATATTTAAGGTGTTAAAATTCAATCTGTTTACTTGAAAAATATGTTATTTTGCTTGGCATAGATTATAATGTGAAAATCTGAGCTTCAGTTCAGCAAATGGTACAAAACACACACTGTGGATACTCAGAAACATTAGGTCCTTTTACTGCCTCACATTCCTTCACAGACAAACTCCACACACATAATCCCTAGTTCACCAGTTTATCAGTAACACAGTATGTTTGCTACATTTCCTCATTTTTGTTCACTTTATTTTCTTTCACAGTGGATCCTTGTTAGTTGTCTATTTTAAATATAGCCCTGTGTACATATCAATCTCAAACTTATAATCTATCCCTCCCCCAGGTAACCATAAGTTCATTCACTAAAACTGTCAGTTACTCTTTTATTATTATTATTATTATTATTTTTGCTTCCCTGAGGCTCATCAGAGACCTGCTGCTTTCCCATATTCAAATGACATGACTATATTTTCAATTCAGCCCAATTTTCAATACCATTTGACAATACTGACTTTTTTTTATCTGGATGTACCCACATCCTAACTTTGTGAACCCCCTTCTCAGTCTTCATTTCTGTCTCCTTCCCCCATCTCCCTGGACTCTGGTTTTGGAGTTAGGGTAGGTTGGCTCCCCACCTCCACTTTTAGTCTTCTCTTGAATGATCTCTGGGCTTCTTATGCTTATTAGCACAGAGATCTATCTTGAACCCAGAAGCCATTATGAGTGCATACTTGCCTTCATTCATGCAGGAAACATGAGGGAAAGTAGATGTTTCTCCAGATGTTAAATCAAGAAGCAAAGGTGCCATCTGGAATTATAGAAATGAGCTGCCAGAAGAGTTGAAAGCAGAAAGGGTTGACTGGAGGTTGACTCTGGGAAATAAAAGAAGGTAAGGTAGTAAATCTTTCTTTTATTTATAGACTTCTCTGTTCTAGATGATTTTGAAAATGTCACTCATGGACCATCTCATGACAGTCAACATAGTTGTAAAAAGATGTATCTTCAAGATCCTAAACCAGGCTAATAAAATCAGAAATTCTGGGTTATTGCATGACCTGGTAGATAGTGCTTAGACCTATAATTTTAAATATTAATTTGGCATCATATCCTAGGAATTTTTGTGGGTTTTTATTCTGTTAATTTTTATATCTAGTTCTTGAATTGTGCTTTTGGCACTGAAACAGCCAATATTTGTTTCTTTTTAATCTGTGTATTTTTGGTGATTTTGTTGTTTTAAAATACTTAAATTTTTATATTGAACTATGACCAGAATCTGAGACATTTGTATATAGTTAATAGGTTTTTATTTCTTTTTAGTTTAAATATTTAAGGTGTTAAAATTCAATCTGTTTACTTGAAAAATATGTTATTTTGCTTGGCATAGATTTTATATTATAGCATCAACATTATACTTTAAGAATTTCCATTTCTTAGTAATTTCATGTAGTATTTCTCTATTAAAGATTAAAATCTGGTAAAAGTATATAAAATTTCTCATTTACAAGTATGCCTTTTTTTCAATCTAATCTTATAATTCTAATAAGTTTTACTTTATATATTTCACTCATATTCTTGAGTACAAAAAGGCCCATGACTATTATATCATTTTTAGAGATTTTACCTTTCATAATTATAAAATATTTCCCCTTGTCCTTTTTAAATGGTTTTCACCTTAAGAACTACTTTATATTTATTAATATTGCTATATCTGCTTTCTTTTCTTTCTTACTTTAAGTTTTTAATAGCCCACAAATCTTCTTCTATCTGTTCAATTCAGCCTTTATATGCCATTTGCTTCTAATGTGTTTGTTGTTAATATGTGTACAGGTATATGTTAACATGTTAACTCACAGAATCTGAGATTCTAAGTTATTTAAACTATCTATGTTTTTTCTGTTAAACTGTTGTATTTGTTCTGTTTTCACTCAACATTTGTTTTCTTTTTTGTTCTGTTTTGTTTACAGTTCATTAATATTTCTTGGTGGGTCTTAGTTTTTCTACTCTGATAATTATTGATTTTTTATGTTTTATCTGGTTCTTTATTTATTTATGAATGCAGGAGACCTGGGTTAAATCTCTGGGTCAGGAAGATCCCCTAGAAAAGGAAATGACAATCCACTCCAGCATTCTTGCCTGGAGAATCCCATAGATGGAAGAGTCTCAATCAGTCAGTTCAGTGGCTCAGTCATGTCTGATCTTTGTGACCCCATGAACTGCAGCACGCCAGGCCTTCCTGTCCATCACCAACTCCCGGAGTTCACTCATCTATTTCTGTTTTATTGACTATGCCAAAGCCTTTAACTGTGTGGATCACAATAAACTGTCGAAAGTTCTGAGAGAGATGGGAACACCAGACCATCTGACCTGCCTCTTGAGAAATCTGTATGCAGGTCAGGAAGCAACAGTTAGAACTGGACATGGAACAACAGACATTTCCAAATAGGAAAAGGAGTCCGTCAAGGCTGTATATTGTCACCCTGCTTATTTAACTTCTATGCAGAGTACATCATGAGAAACGCTGGACTGGAAGAAACACAAGCTGCAATCAAGATTGCTGGGAGAAATATCAATAACCTCAGATATGCAGATGACACCATCCTCATGGCAGAAAGTAAAGAGGAACTCAAAAGCCTCTTGATGAAAGTGAAAGAGGAGAGTGAAAAAGTTGGCTTAAAGCTCAACATTCAGAAAACGAAGATCATGGCATCTGGTCCCATCACTTCATGGGAAATAGATGGGGAAACAGTGGAAGACTTTATTCTGGGGGGGCTCCAAAATCACTGCAGATGGTGACTGCAGCNAAAAAGTTGGCTTAAAGCTCAACATTCAGAAAACGAAGATCATGGCATCTGGTCCCATCACTTCATGGGAAATAGATGGGGAAACAGTGTCAGACTTTATTCTGGGGGGGCTCCAAAATCACTGCAGATGGTGACTGCAGCCATGAAATTAAAAGACGCTAACTCTTTGGAAGAAAAGTTATGACCAACCTAGAGAGCATATTCAAAAGCAGAGACATTACTTTGCTGAGTAAGGTCCATCTAGTCAAGGCTATGGTTTTTCCAGTAGTCATGTATGGATGTGAGAGTTGGACTGTGAAGAAAGCTGAGCCCTGAAGAACTGATGCTTTTGAACTGTGGTGTTGGAGAAGACTCTTGAGAGTCCCTTGGACTGCAAGAAGATCCAACCAGACCATTCTGAAGGAGATCAACCCTGGGATTTCTTTGGAAGGAATGACGCTAAAGCTGAAACTCCAGTACTTTGGCCACCTCATGCGAAGAGCTGACTCATTGGAAAAGACTCTGATACTGGGAGGGATTGGGAGCAGGAGGAGAAGGGGATGACAGAGGTTGAGATGGCTGGATGGCATCACTGACTAGATGAACGTGAATCTGAGTGAACTCTGGGAGTTGGTGATGGACAGGTAGTCTACAGTCCATGTGGTCTCAAAGAGTCAGACACGACTGAGCGACCTCACTTTCACTTTCCCTTTTCAAATGATTTTTAGTACATTTGTGGAGTTGTTTTACCTTTATCACTATCAATAAGAAATCCTGTAAATCTTAGTTATCACCCCCTCCCCTCTCATTCAAACTCCCCAGCCCTAAGCATACCATTAATTTACTCTTTGCCTATTGAATTGCTTATTTGGGCCATTTAGTATAAATATGATTGTGTAATATGTGGTCATTTGTGACTGGCTTCTTTAAATTAGCCTAACATTTTCATGTTTTCGACCAGGTTTTAGTGTGTATCAGCATATCACTTCTTCTTGCTGAATAATATTCTGTTGCTTAGAAATATTACATTTGTTTATGTATTTGTCAATTACATATATTTGGGCTGCTTACAATTTGGAGATACTATGAATAAAATTGCTGTGAATGTTCATATACATGTTTCTTTTTTGTGAGAATGTATTTTTATTTCTCTAGTATGTAGACCTAGAACTGGAATTGTTGGGTCAAACGGTTACTCTAGGTTTAACTTCTGGAAAAACTGAAAAAATATTTTATAAAGTGGTTGCATCCTTTTATATTGCCACCAGCACTGTAAAAATGTTCAAATTCCTCTATATTCTCATCAACTTTTGTTAATAAGTTTGTTTTTTTTTTTTTTGGTAACAAACATCCTAATGGGTGGGTGTTTGAAAATGTAAGTTTTGTTATTAGAATATAGGTGAGGCCAACAGATCAGGAGATGACCGTTGTTGAAAAGAGTTTGTTTTTCACAGTTCCCAAGTGGAGGAGGTACACTTGGCCATGCAAGCCATATGTGGAAACACAAGGTTTGGTTTTCACAGGAAAGAGATGGCAAGGACAGGTAAGTACAATTAGGATTGGGCCCTATGAAAGATTTCAGAGGACCTTGAACTTCCAGGGGGGCCCTGAAGATAAAGAATCTCCTTGCAGCACTAGAGGAGACATAATGAGACTTGGGTTCTAGGTCAGGAAGGTCCTAGGTCAGAAAGATCCCCTGGAGAAGGCAATGGCAACCCACCTGGTATTCTTGCCTAGAGAATCCCATGGACAGAGGAGCCTGGAGGACTATAGCCCATAGGGTTCCAAAGAGTCAGACATAACTGAAGTGACTTAGCATTCTCAGTTCAGTTCAATCACTCAGTCGTGCCCCACTCTTCACAACCCCATGAATTGTAGCACGCCAGGCCTCCCTGTCCATCACCATCTCCCAGAGTTCACTCAGACTCACGTCCATCGAGTCGATGATGCCATCCAGCCATCTCATCCTCTGTCGTCCCCTTCTCCTCCTGCCCCCAATCCCTCCCAGCATCAGCGTCTTTTCCAATGAGTCAACTCTTTGCATGAGGTGGCCAAAGTACTGGAGCTTCAGCTTTAGCATCATTCTTTCCAAAGAAATCCCAGGGCTGATCTCCTTCAGAATGGTCTGGTTGGATCTTCTTGCAGTCCAAGGGACTCTCAAGAGTCTTCAACACCACAGTTCAAAAGCATCAATTCTTCAGTGCTCAGCTTTCTTCACAGTCCAACTCTCACATCCATATATGACCATAGGAAAAACCATAGCCTTGACTGGACGAACCGTAGTCAGCAAAGTAATGTCTCTGCTTTTGAATATGCTCTTTAGGTTGGTCATAACTTATCTTCCAAGGAGTAAGTGTCTTTTAATTAGGGTTCTCCTTAGTTATCTGTTGCTATACCCTGAAACAATTAGGGCATGTGTTATTGCATTCTGGCCACTAAGAGCCAGATAGAAGAGTTGGCTATGGTGTAAGCTCTAGATTGATGGGTTTGCATGTGAAAGGCACAATTACAGGGTAGTGGGTTTTTTTTTTTTTTTTTTAATCTATAAGAATTATCCTCTCCTGGGAGGATTAGTCTCTCCCAGGTCGACAAACCTTCAGGTGCCAGAACATTGGAACACAGAAAAGAAGTGGCACAGATGTAAGTATCTAAAGAATTGTCTTTTCACCTTACTTATAGTTTCCTTTGTTGTGCAGAAGCTTTTAATTTTAATTAGATCCCATTTGTTTATTTTTGCTTTTATTTCCAGTATACTGGGAGGTGGATCATAGAGAATCCTGCTGTGATTTATGTCGGAGAGTGTTTTGCCTATGTTCTCCTCTAGGAGTTTTATAGTTTCTGGTCTTATGTTAAGATCTTTAATCCATTTTGAGTTTATTTTTGTATGTGGTGTTAGAAAGTGATCTAGTTTCATTCTTTTACAAGTGGTTGACCAGTTTTCCCAGCACCACTTGTTAAAGAGATTGTCTTTAATCCATTGTATATTCTTGCCTCCTTTGTCAAAGATAAGGTGTCCATAGGTGTGTGGGTTTATCTCAGGGCTTTCTATTTTGTTCCATTAATCTATATTTCTGTCTTTGTGCCAGTACCATACTGTCTTAATGACTGTGGCTTTGTAGTAGAGCCTGAAGCCAGGCAAGTTGATTCTTCCACTTCCATTCTTCTTTCTCAAGATTGCTTTTGCTATTCGAGTTTTTTGGTATTTCCATACAAATCTTGACATTATTTGTTCTAGTTCTGTGAAAAATACTGCTGGTAGCTTGATAGGGATTGCATTGAATCTGTAGATTGCTTTGGGTAGTATACTCATTTTCACTATATTGACTCTTCTGATCCATGAACATGGTATATTTCTCCATCTCTTTGTGTCCTCTTTGATTTCTTTTATCAGTGTTTCATAGTTTTCGATATATAGGTCTTTAGTTTCTTTAGGTAGGTATATTCCTAAGTATTTTATTCTTTTCGTTGCAGTGGTGAATGGAATTGTTTCCTTAACTTCTTTTTCTACTTTCTCATTATTAGTGTATAGGAATGCAAGGGATTTCTGAGTGTTGATTTTATATCCTGCAACTTTACTATATTCATTGATTAGCTCTAGTAGTTTTCTGGTGGAGTCTTTAGGATTTTCTATGTAGAGGATCATGTCATCTGCAAACAGTGAGAGTTTTACTTCTTCTTTTCCAATTTGGATTCCTTGTATTTCTTTTTCTGCTCTGATTGCTGTGGCCAAAACTTCCAGAACTATATTGAATAGTAGTGGTGAAAGTGGGCACCCTTGTCTTGTTCCTGACTTTAGGGGAAATGCTTTCAATTTTTCACCATTGAGGATAATGTTTGCTGTGGGTTTGTCATATATAGCTTTTATTATGTTGAGGTATGTTCCTTCTATTCCTGCTTTCTGGAGAGTTTTTATCATAAATGGATGTTGAATTTTGTCAAAGGCTTTTTCTGCATCTATTGAGATAATCATATGATTTTTATTTCTCAGTTTGTTAATGTGATGAATTACATTGATTGACTTGCGGATATTGAAGAATCCTTGCATCCCTGGGATAAAGCCCACTTGGTCATGGTGTATGATCTTTTTAATGTGTTGCTGGATTCTGATTGCTAGGATTTTGTTGAGGATTTTTGCATCTATGTTCATCAGTGATATTGGCCTGTAGTTTTCTTTTTTTGTGGTGTCTTTGTCAGGTTTTGGTATTAGGGTGATGGTGGCCTCATAGAATGAGTTTGGAAGTTTACCTTCCTCTGCAATTTTCTGGAATAGTTTCAGTAAGATAGGTGTTAGCTCTTCTCGAAATTTTTGGTAGAATTCAGCTGTGAAGCCGTCTGGACCTGGGCTTTTGTTTGCTGGAAGATTTCTGATTACAGTTTCAATTTCCATGCTTGTGATGGGTCTGTTAAGATTTTCTATTTCTTCCTGGTTGAGTTTTGGAAAGTTGTACTTTTCTAAGAATTTGTCCATCTCTTCCAAGTTGTCCATTTTATTGGCATATAGTTGCTGATAGTAGTCTCTTATGATTCTTTGTATTTCTGAGTTGTCTGTCGTGATCTCTCCATTTTCATTTCTAATTTTGTTGATTTGATTTTTTTCTCTTTGTTTCTTGATGAGTCTGGCTAATGGTTTGTCAATTTTATTTATCCTTTCAAAGAACCAGCTTTTTGCTTTGTTGATTTTTGCTATGGTCTCTTTTGTTTCTTTTGCATTTATTTCTGCCCTAATTTTTAGGATTTCTTTCCTTCTACTAACTCTGGGGTTCTCTATTTCTTCCTTTTCTAGTTGCTTTAGGTGTAGAGTTAGGTTATTTATTTGACTTTTTTCTTGTTTCTTGAGGTATGCCTGTATTGCTATGAACTTTCCTCTTAGGACTGCTTTTATAGTGTCCCAAAGGTTCTGTGTAGTTGTGTTTTCATTTTCATTCGTTTCGATGCATATTTTGATTTCTTTTTTGATTTCTTCTGTGATTTGTTGATTATTCAGAAGGGTGTTGTTCAGCCTCCAAATGTTGGAATTTTTAATAGTTTTTCTCCTATAATTGAGATCTAACCTTAGTGCATTATGGTCAGAGAAGATGCTTGGAATAATTTCGATTTTTTTGAATTTATCAAGGTTAGATTTATGACCCAGAATGTGATCTATCCTGGAAAAGGTTCCGTGTGCACTTGAGTAAAAGGTGAAATTCATTGTTTTGGGGTGAAATGTCCTATAGATATCAATTAGGTCTAACTGGTCTATTGTATCGTTTAACGTTTGCGTTTCTTTGTTAATTTTCTGTTTAGTTGATCTGTCCATAGGTGTGAGTGGGGTATTAAAGTCTCCCACTATTATTGTGTTATTATTAATTTCCCCTTTCATGCTTGTTAGCAGTTGTCTTACATATTGCGGTGCTCCTATGTTGGGTGCATATATATTTATAATTGTTATATCTTCTTCTTGGATTGATCCTGTAATCATTATGTAGTGGCCTTCTTTGTCCCTTTTCACAGCCTTTGTTTTAAAGTCTATTTTATCGGATATGAGTATTGCTACTCCTGCTTTCTTTTGGTCTTTATTTGCATGGAATATCTTTTTCCAGCCCTTCACTTTCAGTCTGTATGTGTCCGTTGTTTTGAGGTGGGTCTCTTGTAGGCAGCATATATAGGGATCCTGTTTTTGTATCCATTCAGCCAGTCTTTGCCTTTTGGTTGGGGCATTCAACCCATTTACATTTAAGGTAATTATTGATAAGTATGCTCCTGTTGCCATTTACTTTATTGTTTTGGGTTCGGGTTTATACGTCCTTTTTGTGTTTCCTGTCTAAAGTCTATCCTTTAGTATTTGTTGGAGAGCTGGTTTGGTGGTGCTGAATTCTCTCAGCTTTTGCTTGTCTGGAAAGCTTTTGATTTCTCCTTCATATTTGAATGAGATCCTTGCTGGGTACAGTAGTCTTGGCTGAAGGTTATTATCTTTCATCACTTTAAGTATGTCTTGCCATTCCCTCCTGGCCTGAAGAGTTTCTATTGAAAGATCTGCAGTTATTCTTATGGGGATCCCCTTGTGTGTTATTTGTTGTTTTTCCCTTGCTGCTTTTAATATTTGTTCTTTGTGTTTGGTCTTTGTTAATTTGATTAATATATGTCTTGGGATGTTTTGCCTTGGGTTTATCCTGTTTGGCACTCTCTGGGTTTCTTGGACTTGGGTGATTATTTCCTTCCCCATTTTAGGGAAGTTTTCAACTATTATCTCCTCAAGTATTTTCTCATGGTCTTTCTTTTTGTCTTCTTTTTCTGAAACTCCTATAATTCGAATGTTGGAGCGTTTCATATTGTCCTGGAGGTCTCTGAGGTTGTCCTTATTTCTTTTAATTCGTTTTTCTTTTTCCCTCGCTGATTCATTTATTTCTACCATTTTATCTTTTATTTCACTAATCCTATCTTCTGCCTCTTTTATTCTACTATCTGTTGCCTCCAGAGTGTTTCTGATCTCATTTATTGCATTATTCATTATAGGTTGACTCTTTTTTATTTCTTCTAGGTCTTTTTTCTGTGATTCCATTTTAATTTCAAGATTTTGGATCATTTTCACTATCAATATTTGGAATTCTTTCTCAGGTAGATTCCCTATCTCTTCCTCTTTTGTTTGGTTTGGTGGGCATTTCTCCTGTTCTTTTTCCTGCTGGGTATTCCTCTGTCTCTTCATCTTGGTTATATTGCTGCGTTTGGGGTGGCCTTTCTATATTCTGGGAATTTGTGAAATTCTCTTTATTATTGAGCTTCCTTACTGTGTGTGGGGTTGTATCAGTGGCTTGTCAAGGTTTCCTGATTAGGGAGGCTTGTGTTGGAGTTCTGATGGGTGGAGCTGGATTTCTTCTCTCTGGAGTGCTGTGAAATGTGTAGTAATGTGTTATGAGACGTCAATGGTTTTGGAGTATTTTTGAGCTGCCTGTATATTGAAGTTCAGGGGTGTGTTCTTGTGTTGGTGGAGAATTTGCATGGTATGTCTTGCTCTGGAACTTGTTGGCCCTTGGGTGGTGCTCGGTTTCAATGTAGGTATGGAGGCATTTGATGAGCTCCTATTAGATAATGTTCCCTGGATTCAAGAATTCTCTTATGTTCTCAGGATTTGGACTTAAGCCTCCTGATTCTGGTTTTCAGTTTCATTTTTACAATAGCCTCAAGACTTCTCCATCTATACAGCACTGATGTTAAAATATCTAGGTTAAAGATGAAAGGTTTCTCCACATTGAGGGTCACCCATAGAGGATCACTGAGTTACATGGAGGAGAGAAGAGGGAGGGGGTAGTTAGAGCTGACTGGAATGAGATGAGGTGGAATCAAAAGGGGAGAGAGCAAGCTAGCCAGTAATCACTTCTTTTTGTGCACTCCACAGTCTGGACCTCTCAGAGGAGTTCACAGAATTATACAGGGAAGAGGAGAGGGAGGAAGTAGACAGAGGTGGCCAGGGGGATAAAAGAGGGAGATGATAAGGAGGGAGACAGATCCTGCCAGTAACCAGTTCCCTGAGTGTTCTCCACCTTCTGGAATACACAGAGATTCACAGAGTTGGGCAGAGAAGAGAAGGGGGAGGGAGGAGACAGAGGCCACCTGGTGGAGAAAAAGGAGAGTCCAAAGGAGGAGAGAGTGGTCAAGCCAGTAATCTCACTCTCAGGTAAAATTGGGTACTGTTTTTTAATGTACAAAATTGACAACAAATAACAAAATGCAAAGATAAAAAATCTGGAGTAGAGATTGAATTTTCAATCTAGGGAGTTTTAGCGAGTGCAATTGCTGTAATTTATGGCCTTTCTGTGCTGCTCAGTTTTCTGGGAGTACCACTGGGGCTCCTTCTCAGACGTATGTTGACTGTCCAGAGCCCCCAGAAGTCTTAGTTAACAAAGAAATCTGCTTGCAATTTGGTAGGTAATGTCTCTCTTGGGCTCCAGTTGCCCCCTTCCAGCCCTTAAGGCTCTGGCTGCCTGTCACCAGAGGGGGATGGTCTGCAGCCGGCTATTTCCAATCTGTCCTTTGATCTGTGCGTGGTCCTGGCGGTGTCTTATGATCAAGCGTTTCATGTGGTAGCTATCCTACAGTCTGGTTTGCTAGCCCAAGTTAGTTCATTCTGGCCATGCGTGGGGTGTTATGGCCCAATTCTCGAGAAAAGCAGCCCCCATCTCCCACTGCCAGATTCTTAGAAAGCACTGCCACTTGTGCCTCCCACTCCTCCCTGCCCAACCCCCACTTGCTAGTGTGCATCTGTGCTGCTTATCCGCTGGGGGATTTACTGTTGGGCTCGTAATCTGTTGGTTTTAATTATTTATTTATTTCCCCTTCCTGTTATGTTGCCCTCTGTGCTTCCAAGGCTCACCACAGACTTGGCTGCAGGAATGTTTCCTGGTGTTTGGAAACCTCTCTTTTCAAGAGTCTCTTCCCAGGATGGGATTCCTTTCCTGGGAGGGCGCTCCCTTCCTACCTCCTTTGTCTCTTTTTTCATCTTTTATATTATTTCCTACCTATTTTTGAAGCCAATGATCTGCTTTGCTGGATGCCTGATGTCCTCTTCCAGCATTCAGAAGTTGTTTTGTGGAATATACTCAGTGTTGAAATATTCTTTTGATGAAGTAGTGAGGGAGAAAGTGGTCTCCCCGTCCTAGTCCTCTACCATCTTTTTCCGCCTCCTATGATGTCTTAAATAATAAGCTTGGAAATTCCAGACAATCACATGAAGCACAAAAGTGCAATTAAAAAAAAAATCATTATATATTCAGATCAAAATTTAGGTGTGAAACCAAACAGCACCCTCTGAGGCCCTCCAAATTATGAATACAAAAGGCTTTCTGTGGCACCCATTTCTCACTTTTAGGGAAAAGGTTTCAAACTTCTACAATTTCCCTGAACCAAAAGGGCAGAATCAAAGTTTCTGATTAAAGAAGGTAAGCATTGCAGAGACAAAGGAAGAGCAGTTAAGAGACAATAGTGAAGCCTTGGGGCAGTATTCTGGTACCTCCTCAAGGGATGTATATAACAATATAACTCCCAAATTTCTCTGCAGGAGCTAAGGTCTCTACCCAGGTAGAGGATGATAACTTCAGGCTGAGCAAAAAATTCCTGAAACAAGGCTCTGTCAGAAGAAAGTCCAATCAGAAGAAAGTCACATACCCTCTGACCACACTCCAAATGTTGCCTTTAGAAACTCTTGAAAGCCATCTGAGAGCTCAGGTATTTTGATTACAAGCTGTCTGCACTTCTTGCTTGACCCTGAAATAAAACTTTCTCTGCTCCAAGTTCCAACATTTCTGTTTGTTTCACCACATTGAGTATCAGACACACACACATACAAACTAGTGTTAGATGAAGATAACTTTAGATTTCAGTTCAGTTTATTTCAGTCACTCAGTTATGTCTGACTTTTTGTGAGTCCATGGACTGCAGCACACCAGGCTTTCCTGTCCATCACCAACTCCCAGAGCTTATTCAAACTCATGTCCATGCCATCTAACTATTTTATCCTATGTTGTCCCCTTCTCTTCCTGCTTTCAGTCTTTCCTAGTGTCAGGGTGTTTTCGAGTGGGTCAGTTCTTCCCATCAGATGGCCAAAGTCTTGAAGTTTCATCTTCAGCATCAGTCCTTCCAATGAATATTCATGACTGACTTCCTTTAGGATGGGCTGATTGGATCTCCCTGCAGTCCAAGGGACTCTCAAGAGTCTTTTCCAACACCACAGTTCAAAAGCATCAATTCTTCAGTGCTCAGATTTCTTTATAGTCAAACTTTCAGATCCATACATGACTACTGGAAAAAACATAGCTTTGACTATATGAGCCTTTGTTGGCAGAGTAATGTCTCGGCTTTTTAATATGCTTTCTAGGCTGGTCATAACTTTTCTTACAAGGAGCAAGCGTCTTCTATTTACTCGGCTGTAGTCACCATCTGACATTATTTTGGAGCCCCCAAAGGTAAAGTCTATCACTGTTTCCATTGCTTTCCTATTCATTTGTCATGTCATGATGGGAGTGGATACTATGATCTTACTTTTCTGAATGCTGAGTTTTAAGCCAACTTTTTCACTCTCCTCTTACACTTTCATCAAGAGGCTCTTCAGTTCTTTGCTTTTTGCCATAAGGGTGGTGCCATCTGCATATCTGAGATTATTGATAATTCTTCCAGCAATCTTGATTTCACCTTGTGCTCTATCTAGCCCAGCTTTTCTCATGATGTATATAAATTACATCTCTGTATATGTTAAATAAGCAGCATGACAATATACAGCCTTGACATACTCTTTTACTAATATGGAACCAGTCTGTTTTTCCATGTCCAATGCAAACTGTTTGTTCTTGACTTGCATAGAGATTTCTCAGGAGGCATGTAAGGTGATCTGTTATTCCCATTTCTTGAAGAATTTTGCAAGTTTGTTGTGATCCACACAGTTAAAGGCTTTGGTACAGTCAATAAAGCAGAAAAGACGTTTTGCTGGAACCGTCTTTCTTTTTTGATGATCCAATGGATGTTGGCAATTTGGATTCTGGTTCCTCTGCCTTTTCTAAATTCACCTTGAACATCTGGAAATTCGTGGTTCATGTACTGTTGAATCCTGGCTTGGAGAATTTTGAGCATTACTTTGGTAGCCTTGAGATGAGTAAAATTGTGCAGTGGTTCAAACATTCTTTGGCGTTGTCTTTGTTTGAGATTGGAATGGAAACCGACCTTTTCCAGTCTTGTGGCCACTGCTGAGTTTTCCAAATTTGCTGGCATATTAAGTGCAGCACTTCCAAAGCATCATGTTTTAGGATTAGAAATAGCTCAATTGTGGCTGCGATCCCAAAGTCTACAAGCAATAAATGCTGGAGAGCGTGTGGAGAAAAGGGAACCCTCTTCCACTGCTGGTGGGAATGCAAACTAGTACAGCCACTATGGAGAACAGTGTGTAGATTCCTTTAAAAATTGCAAATAGAACTGCCTTATGACCCAGCAATCCCACTGCTGGGCATACACCCCAAGGAAATCAGAACTGAAAGAGACACATGTACCCCAATGTTCACTGCAGCACTGTTTTTAATAGCCAGGACATGAAAACAACCTAGAACAGGTAGTCGTCTACTTACCTATTCTTTCGACACCATGTATATGTGTTACCTCATAATGAATCGGTAATTTTTCTTATGTAAACTTAGTCAATATTACTTTACCTACTTTGACCTCGGCTAATATGTCTCACTTCATTCGGTCTTTCTTTTTGTGGTCATGTCATATGACTGTGTATGCATACCTTAAATCTTTCTACCATTACTATTGGGACATACGCTCTGTTGTTTTTTCTGTGTCTATATATCTTGTCTGAAAACCGGAGACTCCCTCTCCCTCTCCCATCCTACTAAACCCTCTTACCGTAACTTTGTACATAGAATAGTACATTCTTTGCTTAACGGTCAGATAGAAACTATGTCCTATGTCCTACGAACCCCGACCACGTGTCCCTATTAGGTCTCTCTACTATACCCCATCCCTCACCCTCCCCCCAAGTCCTAACCCTTGAGTACATGTAGGTACCGTCTAAGTACAGTTTTTTTCTCTTTATCAAGTTAACCTTAGGGTAGTGGAGATTAGATCGAACAAGTATCACTACGAAGGACTCCGAGTGAACTACAACGTAAGGTATTACAGATCGAGATCCATTCACTAGTGTAGTAACACCAAAAGACACAATACTTCTTGAAAAAACATATCAAGAAGACACATCTATTTAAATCTAAATAATTCCCCCTTTTCTCCTTTTATATCTATTTGTAGACAAACTTTGTTCCATTTCTCCTAAAACATTTGAGTTTTTAATCTCTATTATCACTGTACTAATATTAATTAATGTTTTCTTGAACGATGTAAGAAAAAAGATTTATTGTGTTTAATTTTCAATTTATTGATCTTATATATAAATACATTTAATTTTTATATTCCTCACTATAACATTTAAATACCCCTGAAAAGGAACACCGAGTCCGTCATTTCTTAAGTAGACGTTAAGTCATCTGGACCCAAACTAGGGACCCAACCCTTCTAGGGGACCTCTTTCCTAACCGTTAAGTGAAGTCATAAGAACGGATCTCTTAAGGTACCTGTTTCTTCCGACTTTCCGATTTCAGGTATCACAGTGTTTCTCAGACTGTACTGACTTCGTTGAATCGTGATCGTGAAACGATTCAGTGAAGTCAGCACAGGCTGAAACACGCTGGGGTATCTAGGCAGTCCACCAATCTCCCCCGTCTCTGGGATTCTCCAGGCAAGAACACTGGAGTGGGTTGCCATTTCCTTCTCCAATGCATGAAAGTGAAAAGTGAAAGTGAAGTCACTCAGTCGTGGCTGACTCTTCGCGACCCCATGGACTGCAGCCTACCAGGCTCCTCTCTCCATAAGATTTTCCAGGCGAGTACTGGAGTGGGTTGTCATTGCCTTCTCCAGCACTAGCACTATTTTTAATTTATAAATATACTGCAAACTGATAAATAGTATCACCTCCTCTATAAACAAATAAGTAAAATACACAAGTATTATTTTACAAAAGAAAATAAAATGGTTAATAGATGTATAAAAAGGTTTAGCTTTACAATCATTTTAACAAACAAATTAGTACTACAAAATGTTAAAATATTTACCTATCAAATTTGCCCTGTCCCCAGAAATAAATCACAAGAATACATAATGGTAAGTAATTTCATGTGGTTAATTAATAAGAATGACAAATTGGAAGCACTTTAATTGCTCAAAATGGAAACTTGATAAAATAAATGATGGTACCATTCAGATAATGTAGTAATAGGCATTTGATATAATATTTAACCTCTAACAATTGTGTTCTTTAATGTGGCTAGGAAAAATCTTAGTCTAATAAATTATTACATGCTGGTATGACATGTGCCTATGCTTATGCATTTTGCAATATTTAGTCTAATATTTTTACCATAAATTGAATTAATTGTACAGTACAAAAAAAAAAAAAAAACCTATATGCACACATATAGCATTTATTCTGTATATTTTATAAAACTAATAAATAAAAGTAAATCCAGCTATAATTTATGACACTACATTTTTTGGATGCTTTTAAATCTTCTCTGTTGCCTAACTGTATTTTATAAAGTATCCATAGTAATAATTTTAAAAGAAAGGCAGAGAATGATAGATGTACAAAAAATGTTTTTTATTAGTAGAAAACTGAAATGAACTTTTAATTAATGTTACTAAAGTTTTATGATGTATGGTATATTTGGAGACATAAACATATTTCTACTTATCTACACACAGATATGTCTCTACGTGTGAATGCATACTAAATCACTTTAGTCATATTTGACTCTTTTTGATCCTGTAAACTGTAGTCCAACAGACTCCTTTGTCCATGGGATTTCCGGACAAAAATAATGCTTGAGTTGCCATGCCCTTCACCAGTATATTTGTGTGTATATATATATATATATATATATATATATGTATGAATATGTAAATGTATATATGGAACCGTGACTTAGTATTAAAGAAATTGGTGACTAGCAGAAATTCATAATTGCTTCCTACAGAACAGCAGAGAAGAAAACAGCTTGTTGAAATTGCTTTTCCTTCTAGGATAAGAAATTTGGATGAAGCCAACTAGAACCACTATGACTGAGCAAAATGCACCTGCTTGTCTGATGGGTGATATTAAGAGGTCACAACGTTTACACCATTTCCCAAATTTTCATATGACCTGTGAAGAAACATGCTTTCTTAAATCATGTAATCAACCACAGTTTTTCTTTATTCAACATCTCAAAACTCTTAAATATCTACTTCATCTTGCTACAGAGGAGACAGATTTGAACTGGCTTCCTGCCTCCTGCTTGCCCCCCTTGCAATGAATCTTGTTCTCCGAGAAAGACTAGTGCTTCAGTGTTTGACTTTTCATTGTGCGTTGACAAATTACTCATTGTGGTACACATATATGTATATGCATATCAGATAGATCAGGTGGAGAGATACTTCTACTTTATTAGGCAGGGCAGCACCCACTCTCTGCAGGCAATAGTTACAGAAGAAAAATATCTCCACCTCAATTCCCAAGAAGTATCTTGAATATGAAGTCTCTCAGAGGGGAGCTGTTAGGGAACCTACTGACCAAACCACCTACCCTGGCCAGGCAAGATTGTAGTCACTTGCATGAGTTATCATAACAACAAGAGATCTTGGTAAAGAATGCAGAACTAATGAGCTACCACCAAATGGAAGAAGTCAGGGAAAGCCAAAAGGAGAGAGGAGATGCCAGTCCATATGTCCTACCGACTAAACAAAATCCTTCCTGTTGGAATCCATCCAAATACACAGAATCCTCTCTGTTGGATTCTATCTTGGCTGAGTGATGCATGTACCTCCAGAAAGGACTTTAAGTCAGAGTCATCTGCTAGAGACAACCTGAAAACTCATCTTATCACCCTAAAACCTGAGACTGCAATCCATGTGGCAGAGCGGTCTTCCTGGGTTCTCTTTGCTGCCTTCCACCTGGGAGCCCCTTCCCAATGAGATCACTTGCTTTGTCAGTAGATGTGTCTCTGCAAGGAATTTATTTTTGAGTATTAAACAAGAGCCCACTTTCAAGCCCTGAAAGAGGTTCCGCTTGCAATAAGAGCAGCCAGAAGAACCAAGGAGGGTAGAGGAAAGTGCCTTCCTCTCTGTCAATACAGAACAGTTGAATAAAATGATCTCAAAATACCAATAAGAAACTTACTGATATGAAAAAATACTCATATTTCTGACAACATAGCAAAGTCATATTTGTTTTTATGAATATATGTTTAAATAAAGCCTTATTATTTCTCAATGTTAACTTACATTCCTCCAACCTAATTGTTTTCATTTTTATGTTTGGTTTCAATGCTTGACCTATGTTTCTATATTTTTTTAATAATAAAAATATGCAGTTTTCTGTTTTCTAACTCAATTTTATGTTTTTTAAAATTTTCATGTTGTTTATAATCTTTATCTTCATTATTTTATTAACTACATGATACCACTGTGAGTTAATCTAGGACGTTTAGTGAACCTAGGTGATACAGTAGTTTTAGATGTTATTCCCTTTATGTTTTTCCCCTTAAAAATTACACAGCTATGAATATCCATTTAGATACAAATTATTTCACTTTTTCTCATTCTTTCCTTAGATCATTAAGAGTGGGTGTATAATGTTAAATGGGGAAAAAAAATGTTCTTTTGGCTTCCATTAACTATCATACTCTTATAGTTTCTAAGGCAATTGCTCTGATTCACTAAGTTCTTGGCAATACAAAAGTGTTTTAAGCTATTCTGAGCTTTACTAACATTAAATACCATAAACATTTCATTTTTAAAATAATTATTAATGTATGTTACCTCAATAGCATTAAGTATTTCTTTAACTATTACCTTACTATTATTTCAATTTGCAGAAATAGAATATTTGACCACATTACTTTTTACTTTAATATACTGTCTTGTTTGAATTATTTATTTAAATTACTTATTAATTTATCATTTTAAAACTTTATATAGGCATTTTCAAAACCTGATTTAAAAAACAACTATAAGAGCACATTTTGAGAAAGATATTTTATTACATATTAAATATGATATGGCAGGAGATTATGTTAGGCAAAACAACAGCATTTTGTTTTTGTAAGAGCTTATGTTTTCAAAGGATGCTTATTGAAATATTTAGTAGTGGCTTTTTCATCTGCTTTAAAATGCTTCCTCAAAAAAAAAAAAGTAGAAAAATAAAACAATACGTAAAGCAAAGCAAAAGTGCCAAAATCATGATACTTATTTCTTATTTATGATGAGTTTATAGGTTTTAATTTTGCTATAGTCTTTATTTCTGTCTTTCTCAATTTTTACATGTATTTTTAAATATATTAAAATGCATATATAGCTGAGCAAACACTTAAAATATATTTTAGGTAAACGTAAATTTTGTCATATTTCTTGACTAATATTCTCTTTCATTCAAATTTTCAAATTTGATGTGCTAAATATCATGTTTTATTTTTTTAAAGAAAATTAGTGACAAAGTTTAAGGTCCATGGATAATGTCATCCTTTGTTTTTTCTAAGGGGGCCAAGCAGGTCTCTCACCAGTAACCTTTCCATAACAAACATGTTTGCCTTCCTGTATTTAATGTTCACTTTCTCTGTTTGTGATTATGACAGCTCATAGGATTAAATTCTCCATGTATTGATTTGGATCTGTTCCTTGTGCTTTGATAGAAAGAAACATAGTTTTCCCTCTGCAGTCATAAGATGTAGTGGATAGACAGCATCATTTTTACAAAAGTCATTTCTAAAGTGCTTCTCAAAAAAAAAAAACAAAAAAAACAAAAAAAAAAATAAAGTGCTTCTCATTTGCTGACAACCATGTGTATATTTCCGCTTTTGAATTATAAATTGTTGCTATTTAATAGAGATGAAGATTTTTTTTTTTTTTGGTTATAAGGTTTTTAAACTCAAAACAGTTCATGAGACATCGGTTTAAGTGTAGCTATAGAGAAATCTCAAGGATTTTTTTTTTTAATGGCCTTAGTGAAGTCAATTAATAGGCATGAGATCAAATATTCTATTTTGATTTTTAAATACATGTGCAACTGAACCACCATTAGTAGAGAAAAGAAAAAAAAAATACATTTATTTAAGGTGTAAATTGTGAGCTAGTCACACTCACAGATTACATTTCATCAAATGTGAACTTGAGAGTTAGGTGTTGAAGGCCAATTTAATGAAGAAGAAATATGAAGCTAAGTGATGGGTCTGTGTTTTGAATCCTACTTCTGTCTCATACCAGGATCCACTCTATTCCTCCAGACACTGCTAAGTGATGTTTTATAATCAAGAGGGTCTGGGTGGCATGCACCACATTCACTCCCTTGGGAATCCATAGCCCCAAGTAAATGACTGCATTAAATTACCTTAAATACGATTCAAATGCTTTACAAGGCAAATGAACCATTTTCCAGAGAGTAAGCACTAAATAAGGGAGCCATATCCATGTAGAATCTTCCTTTTTTTTTTTCTTCTGTATTTCAAGATTTGAAAGAAGACTTGGAAATCTTTAATAAAAATCCTTAACATAGTCCTTCAGCAGTAACTGATCCTGTTTTCACTTTTAGAATGGGATGAATCTCTTCCCTTCCTGAACTCCAGCATTGCTGTAAGGCTCAAAATGAAATAACATATTAGATGTGAAAATATCTGCAAAATGTAAAGTCATTTATGAATATAAGAATTGGTTTCACTGCTAGTCCTGAATTTTGGCTCAATTCAATGTTTGGCAAAGAAACTATTTTGATTGCTGCAAAAGTTCTGGTTCCATCCATTATTTTCCTATATTATATTTAGGACATAGCCAGTGAATTTTGGGAATAAGAAATAAAGATTAATTTGGGTTTAGAGGTCACTCTTTATACCCTAAGCTCTGTACTCTTACAGGAAGAGCACCCAGTGTGGAATGTGAGAATTCACCCTAAACCGACCATCTCACCGAATGCCAAAAGATTCTTTGACAAATTGCTATTCATTAGAGTGTGGATTTCACTGACCAGACCTACTATGCCAGGATTAATGTAACCCTTCTCTGGACCCTAAAGTGTTTCTCATTTTCAGGGGATTCTTGCCTTTGTTGAACTGTCCCTGAATGTTCATTAATTTCAATGGAGGTAAATGTCAACTTGAAACAAAAGGTGACCTAAATGCCGCAGCACCCTATGAGTATTAAAATAAAAAGTGCTCATGAATTAATGAGCCCAGTACACACTTATTCCAGACGTGGAACAAGAGGCTGCACTTCAACGTTGACCTCATCCACATGCTCGGGAAACAGCATTGTGGGCACCAGGTCACAGGGCATAAGAGAGCTGCTTGGTTATGAGTTACAAAATGAGTTGACATTATCATTTTAAATGTTAATCATGCACCTCAAAAGAACTTGGGCCACTTCCCAAAATAATATCATTCTAGCTCAATGGGAGGCAGTGCATGTGGTATAAAGAACACAGAAATCGAAATGGGAATATCCAGCTTCCTTTATCATCTTGGCATTAATTCTTTGTGTCAGTTCAGAAATATGACTTAAATTCTCAACTGTTCCCCCTACTCCTTGCCTCCTTCCATCTCATGCTGCTGCTAGGGGAAAAAAATGTATCATTTTTATCAATGTAATATGTTCAGCAGGTTAATGATAAAATGAGGAAGAACTGTGTTTAAAATAAAAATTGAGTCACTTGCCTCCAAAGTTTTTTTCATCCACTGACCCCAGACTATCAGGATTGCCAGCTCCTAAGCATCTACCACCCCCAGACCAACACACAAAGACAACCAGCTTTCATGGGCCCTGCACTGGATTCCTCCACCTCTCTTTCCTTTTCGTTTTTCTCTCTTTTTGCAGTTGTCTACTTATCTCTAAACAATGTGCCTGTCCCTTTATTTTAAGTTGTTTCACCTTTGTAGACTACAAATTCAAATTTTACAAATGAGGTACCAAGTGTTCTTCACTTTTGCAGTGCTCCTCTTTTGCTTCAAATTTTTGAAAGCTATATTACTGTTTTTCCTTCTACTTTAGGTAACTTGGAGTAATATACAACAATCTCAATTATCTCTCCCAGAGTATCTCTTCATTTCAGAGTTGATATATATACTGACACTGATTCTGTCACTGTCCTGCTTCCAAACACTTAAATTATATATTATTTGTATCTTAAATTATATATCAACATTACTAAGGTATATGAAGAAGAGGCCAAAAATTCACCTGTTCTGTATTAATTAATTTACCAAGCTTTTATCTAAATCTTTATTCTGAAAGTTATCATAATATCTGCAATAATTATATGATATTATTTATTGCAGATACTATTCACTACAAAGTGAGGAAGTTACTATTTCTTCTCCCAACAGGCCTATTGTGATGACACTTGATGGGAGAAGCAAATGCCTGTTTCATCATATCGAGATGGCTCTGTCTTCTTAATTCTCTCAGTGGTTAGGTTCCTCCATTTTCCTTTTAGATGTTCTCTTTGGGCCGCATTCATTCCCTATACTACACTAAACCATTTGCCTTTTAAGCCTATTCATAGCTATTTTACTGACATTCTGTTTCAGTACTCCTGGGGTTGATAGATGCTTTCTTATAGTATTTCATAATTTTCTCTCTTTTGGTATTTTCTGCTTAATGTTTTTCTCCATTAATTTTGTCAGAAAGTAAACCTAAATTTCTTAATATTTTCATATTTGACTTTTTCCTCCCACACATAATTGATTTTCTGGCTTAGGTGTAGGTTGTTTGGCAGACCCCTTTGTCACTCTGAAGGCCTCTGTCTATTCTCTTCTAGCATCCTTCTGGCTTAGGAATGGCTTCCCTGATGGATCAGATGGTAAAGAATCCTCCTGCAATGCAGGAGACCCAGGTTCAATCCTTGGGTAGGGAAGATCCCCTGGAGAAGGGAAAGGCAACCCACTCCAGTGTTCTTGCCTGGAGAATTCCGTGGACACAGGAGCCTGGTAGGCTAGAGTCCATGGGGTCCATAGGGTCACAACTAAGCAGCTAACACCTTCACCCTCACTGGCTTAGGAGATAGTAAATGCCTCTACACTTCAGGCTTATGGCTAGATCACTCATTTTGGTCTATGCCTGAATATTCGAGCTTTGTCTCATCTTATAGGACTAAGACTTGCTTTTGCACATTCATTGGACTCCATGAAGTAGCTTCTTTGCCTAACAGAGCCTCGGATTTTGGCTATTATCCCCAAATGTAAACCTACCCTGTCATTATCTTGTGATATGAACAGATATCACAGAACAGGCTGCTATTAATTACTTGTATCTTCCTGTTTTTTAACTGATAGGGGACTTGGCATATCAAAGGCCTCAAGACTCTGTATTTTGATTTAAAATCCCTAATGAAGTCTGCGTTCTCCTGTGAGGATTGTGTTCACTTTCTCTTTCTCTTACATAATGAATTATTCATACTCTGCCTATCACTTTATTTTGCCGTTTGTTCTACAGTCTTGAACCATTTTTCCATTTCACCTAATGTCTTGCTTTTAAATTTCATTCATCCCCATGGATCTAAGTTTGTCTCCCTTTGTTTGGCTTTCCCCTGGCAACAGCCCCTATGATGGATTTCAATCTCTATAATTTCTATTACAAGGGCATTCTCTGGTGGTGGCTACCAGTGCATTAACCTCTCTGGAGCCTCATCTCATCTTTGGAGGAATAAAGTGTAAGATGGAGGGCAGAGAAAAGACTGATGACTGAGAAGCAATAAATCAGCTGTGTTTCTTCCATTTCTTTTCCAAATACTCTTGAAATGATCTTAACTTGTGACCCTGGCTCCAGTCATATCCCTGATCATTCATATAACAAACTGATGCCAGAATTATTTTTGAAAATCATCCAATCCATTATATTTGCCTGCTCCCATATTGCAAACATCAAAAATTGCAGCACTTGATTAAGAGACAGTTTTGAGTGAAGAGATGAAGAAAAGTGTTTTCTGAGATTTCGAGGGGCCTCAATAAAGAAGACCAGATTATCAAGACTGTCCTGTAAGAGAGTGGATGTGATGGGAGATGGCTGGACTGAATTCCAAGGAACTGAAGGAGGATGTAATGGTATAGGTGATATGGTGTGTGTGTGGGGGGGTGTTGCTAAGTGAAGGATAATGTGCCCCTGCCCCTCACAATTTTTAATTTTAATAAAGTCAGTAAACAAGAAATTCTGAGTGGGATTTGATGTTCCCCAGTAAACAAAAAGTAAGATTTTTGTGCTCATCTGATATGATTCATAAACAAGAAAGTTGTTTAAATTCAGGAGTAGAATCTAAGTGCAGGATGTAAAGTTCAAGTATAAAATTGGCAGAAAGGCTGAGTTTACACAGAAATTGGAACAGAGGGTTAAGACAATTTATATTCCACATTACTACAGAACAAGAAACCATGATCACTCATCTATTTCCTCATCCAGTCTCTAATTCAGAGTTTCTATCCTTAGCATCTCTGTATACAGAGAGAAACATCAGTGTTGAAGTCTGACAGGGTTGGCTTAAAAAACAGTTTATAAACTGTGTGATTTTGAGCAAATCACTTTATTACTCTGTGCCCCAGGATGGCTGTGGGGTTGACTTGA
This sequence comes from Litocranius walleri, assembly GCA_006410535.1. NCBI lineage: Eukaryota > Metazoa > Chordata > Mammalia > Artiodactyla > Bovidae > Litocranius > Litocranius walleri. Next base: position 460,700 of record SJYG01000377.1, read on the forward strand.
GACCAATTTAAAAGCCTTGATAACATTTTACCTGATTTGTATTTTGTTTTATCAACTTTGCCTAACTTGTGTCTTTCTAATGATAAAGAATTTCCCAAATTCCATGATAAGCAATTATGCTGACGAAAGAGTTCTTCCTTAAGTCATTCCAAAAACTGTATCTCCACAGCTTCCACTCACTAGCTGGGTAGAAGTTTCTGGAACTGAGAAAAGTCAGATCTTTGAACTAGGTCACAAGATATATGGTCAAGAGGAGACATTAAACTTGTGTCTGCCATGAATTTCTCTTCTCCTAGAGGCAGTTTCCCTGCTGAGAGTTCATTCTAGGTAGGTAGAAGTATTTTTCTCTAATATTCCTTGAAAATGGAGATAGCAATAAGTATGTAGCTATATAACTATGTCTTATACTACCTTTAGAGTGTAATTTTGATTGCCCTTCATGACAGATAGACTGTGCCAAAAATGGGCTATACAAACAATTTAATATCCTCTTTGAAGTAATTCAGGGAAATAAAAGGCTTCCCTGGTGGCTCAGACGATAAAGCGTCTGTCTGCAATGTGGAAGACCTGGGTTCGATCCCTGGGTCAGGAAGATCCCCTGGAGAAGGAAATGGCAGTTCACTCCAGTATTCCTGCCTGGAGAATCCCACGGATGGAGGAACCTGGTGGGCTATAGTCCACGAGGTCGCAAAGAGTCGGACAAGACTGAGCGACTTCACTCACTTGAAGTAATTAGAATAGATCAACCTTATCTCCCTGCAACCTTTTGGAAAATTCTCTAAGACTTTCTCCAAACCTTGAAAGCAGCTGGGTCAACACGAGCTTTAATCCAGGGAGCAATCTAGTCCCCTCTGTATGCATAGGGAGCAACCCACTTACCTTTGTAAAGCTTCCCGATTAGGCTGCCGTATTTGACAGTTAGCTGTCTCAAGATGGATGTGTTTTCACAAGTGCTTTAAGCTTTGGGCATTCAAGGTAACTCAGTAATTTTAAGTGAAAACATGCATTGCAGGAGCAATTTTACACTTACCATGCTTAATAATATTTAAGAGTGTACAATCACATATATTCTTGCTTTCATTTCAGCAGACACACTATGGGGAATACTAAGTAGTTAGGCTTACCATTATTATTGCAATCCATCTGATTCTTTTCCTTGCAAATGAGTCTTTAATTAGTTAAGTTGCCACCACTGTGATCATGTTTACAAAGTGAAGCTCTTTAAGACTAAGTTCTTGAAATTAGAAATAAACAATAATCCCTGGCTTTCTGTTGCTTCTCTGTAAAATAGTAGAGGTGTACCTGGCTTCCCTGGTGGCTCAGAGGTTAAAGCGTCTGCCTCCAATGCGGGAGACTTGGGTTCGATACCTGGGTTGGGAAGATCCTCTGGAGAAGGAAAATGGCAATCCACTCCAGTATTCTTGCCTAGAGAATCCCATAGACGGAGAAGCCTAGTAGGTTACAGTCCACGGGGTCACAAAAAGCTGGACACGACTGAGCGACTTCACCTCACCTCACCTTACTTACTGCAAAGTTTTCTTTAGGCTTAATGAGCAACAAGAATCAAACATTTAACTTTCTAACTAATTACTAAATTGGTGAACCCTAAGGAATGCCTGATAATGAGTTATCACAGAGCGTATTGAGTGAATTTAGCAATGAGAACCCTTGAGAGTTCATGAGAGTGGACTGTAGGAGGGGACAGGGCACACAGCAGAAACAGTTCAGAATTTGGGAGATTTGTACATAGTTGTTCAGTTACTCAGTCATGTCTGATCTTTGTGACCTTATGAACTGTAGCACCCCAGGTTTCCCTGGCCTTCACCATATCCAAGACCTTGCTCAAACTCAAGTCCATTGAGTCAGTGGTGCCATCCATCCATCCCATCCTCTGTCATTCTCTTCTCCTCCCACCTTCAATCTTTCCCAGTATCAGGGTCTTTTCCAATGAGTTGGCTCTTCGCATCAGGTAACCAAAGTATTAGACCTTCATATTCAGCATTAATCCCTCCAATGAATATTCAAGATTTATTTCCTTTAGGATTGACTGGTTTGATATCCTTGCTGACCAAGGGACTCTCAGGAATCTTCTCCAACACCACAATTCAAAAGCATCAATTATTTGATGCTCGGCTTTCTTTATGGCCCAACTCTCACATCCATACATGACTACTGGAAAAACCATATTTTTGAATAGATGGACCTTTGTCAGAAAAGTAATGTCTCTGCTTTTAAATATACTATCTATGTTTGTCACCACTTTTCTGTAACAAAGAAAGCAAGGAGCAAGCATTTTTAAATTCATGACTACAGTCACCATCTGCAGTGATTTTGTAGAACAAGAAAATAAAGTTTGTCATTGTTTCCACTGTTTTCCCATCTATTTGCCATGAAGTGATAGGACTGTATTACAAGATCTTAGCTTTTTGAATGTTGAGTTTTAAGCTAGCTTTTTCACTCTCCTTGATTCATCTTCATCAAGAGACTCTAAATTTGCTCTTTGCTTTCTAAGAGTGGTGTCATCTGCATATCTGAGGTTATTGATACATTGATTGTACATTGATTTGTACATTAGCCTTCAACAAATGTCAGTGCCTTTCTCTCTTGGGTGAGAAGAAAGATGATGATGATGGTGATAGTAAAACAATAATAATCATCATCATAATAGAAGCTTAGAGAAAATAATTTAATTTCCTAAGGTAAAATCTAGTCCAAAGATTATCTTAGAATTAAAATTGAGGCAGTGAGTTTTCATATATTAGTCCTTCATCAAAACCTAACCACCAGACCAAGACACAGTTATGATAGTAAAGACTTCTATGTCAGTGAGTACTGTTACGACATAGTAAACTCCAAGTTGATCTTTTTAAAAAAATGTATTTGTCAGTTACTAAACTCAGCAAAGTAAACTGGCCTTTGCTCTAGAACATCAGAAGTTGATGGAAAGATGATACACACACACATACATAATAATTATGAAATATTAACTTCTAAGACTTTGGAGTTGAAAACATACCTTTAATATTATAATAGCCATTTTATTACTTCAGTTCAGTCACTCAGTCATGTCTGACTCTTTGTGACCCCATGAACCACAGCACACCAGGTCTCCCTGTCCATCATCAACTCCTGGATTCCACCTAAACCCATGTCCATTGTTTCAGTGATGCCATCCAACCATCTCATCCTTTGTTGTCCCCTTCTCCTCCTGCCCTCAGCCTTTCCCAGAATCAGGGTCTTTCCAAATGAATCAGTTCTTCGCATCAGGTGGCCAAAGTATTGAAATTTCAGCTTCAACATCAGTCCTTCCAATGAACACCCAGGACTGAACAGCTTTAGGATGTATACATAGTTGTTCAGTTACTCAGTCATGTCTGATCTTTGTGACCTTATGAACTGTAGCACCCCAGGTTTCCCTGGCCTTCACCATATCCAAGACCTTGCTCAAACTCAAGTCCATTGAGTCAGTGGTGCCATCCATCCATCCCATCCTCTGTCATTCTCTTCTCCTCCCACCTTCAATCTTTCCCAGTATCAGGGTCTTTTCCAATGAGTTGGCTCTTCGCATCAGGTAACCAAAGTATTAGACCTTCATATTCAGCATTAATCCCTCCAATGAATATTCAAGATTTATTTCCTTTAGGATTGACTGGTTTGATATCCTTGCTGACCAAGGGACTCTCAGGAATCTTCTCCAACACCACAATTCAAAAGCATCAATTATTTGATGCTCGGCTTTCTTTATGGCCCAACTCTCACATCCATACATGACTACTGGAAAAACCATATTTTTGAATAGATGGACCTTTGTCAGAAAAGTAATGTCTCTGCTTTTAAATATACTATCTATGTTTGTCACCACTTTTCTGTAACAAAGAAAGCAAGGAGCAAGCATTTTTAAATTCATGACTACAGTCACCATCTGCAGTGATTTTGTAGAACAAGAAAATAAAGTTTGTCATTGTTTCCACTGTTTTCCCATCTATTTGCCATGAAGTGATAGGACTGTATTACAAGATCTTAGCTTTTTGAATGTTGAGTTTTAAGCTAGCTTTTTCACTCTCCTTGATTCATCTTCATCAAGAGACTCTAAATTTGCTCTTTGCTTTCTAAGAGTGGTGTCATCTGCATATCTGAGGTTATTGATACATTGATTGTACATTGATTTGTACATTAGCCTTCAACAAATGTCAGTGCCTTTCTCTCTTGGGTGAGAAGAAAGATGATGATGATGGTGATAGTAAAACAATAATAATCATCATCATAATAGAAGCTTAGAGAAAATAATTTAATTTCCTAAGGTAAAATCTAGTCCAAAGATTATCTTAGAATTAAAATTGAGGCAGTGAGTTTTCATATATTAGTCCTTCATCAAAACCTAACCACCAGACCAAGACACAGTTATGATAGTAAAGACTTCTATGTCAGTGAGTACTGTTACGACATAGTAAACTCCAAGTTGATCTTTTTAAAAAAATGTATTTGTCAGTTACTAAACTCAGCAAAGTAAACTGGCCTTTGCTCTAGAACATCAGAAGTTGATGGAAAGATGATACACACACACATACATAATAATTATGAAATATTAACTTCTAAGACTTTGGAGTTGAAAACATACCTTTAATATTATAATAGCCATTTTATTACTTCAGTTCAGTCACTCAGTCATGTCTGACTCTTTGTGACCCCATGAACCACAGCACACCAGGTCTCCCTGTCCATCATCAACTCCTGGATTCCACCTAAACCCATGTCCATTGTTTCAGTGATGCCATCCAACCATCTCATCCTTTGTTGTCCCCTTCTCCTCCTGCCCTCAGCCTTTCCCAGAATCAGGGTCTTTCCAAATGAATCAGTTCTTCGCATCAGGTGGCCAAAGTATTGAAATTTCAGCTTCAACATCAGTCCTTCCAATGAACACCCAGGACTGAACAGCTTTAGGATGTACTGGTTGGATCTCCTTGCAGTCCAAGGAACTCTCAAGAGTCTTCTCCAACATCACAGTTCAAAAGCATCAGTTCTTTGGTGCTGAGCTTTCTTTACAGTCCAACTCTCACATCCATACATGATCACTGGAAAAACCATAGCCTTGACTAGACAGACCTTTGTTGACAAAGTAATATCTCTGCTTTTTAATATTACTTCAGGATGAATTATTACATTTAGCAGGATACATGGAAATTATATATTTGTGGGTATATTCAATTCTCCTAAAGGGTTATCAAATATATTTTTGTTTATATCTTGCTTATCTCTAGGTTTTCTCTAGTTTATTTTAATAATTTTTTTCTTATAAAAACTTCTCTCTCTCTCTCTCTCTCTCTCTATATATATATATATATATATATATATGAAATTTAGGTTAATAGAAAAATTGAGAAGAAAGCTTTTTCTTATCCCCATATGTGCATAGATTCCTGCATTATCAACCTCCCTAGTCAGAGTGGTACATTTGTTATAGTTGATGAGCTCACACTGATTCGTCATAATCACCCAAAGTCCATATTTTATCCTAATGTCCTCTTTTGATGTTGTACATTCTCTAGATTTAGAAAGAAAAATGCATAATAGTATGTATTCATCTCTTTGTTATTGAACAAAGTATTTCCATTGTCCTAAAAATCTTATGTGCTATATATAGTTAATCCCCTTCTCCAAACTCTAGCAATCACCACTCTTGTTATCATCCCCATAGTTTTGCCTTTTCTAGAACATCATGTCATTGAGATCATTCATATGCAGTCTGTTCAGATTATCTTCTTTAAGTTAGTAATATGCATTTAATTTTCTTCCACAGCTTTTCATGTCTTCATAGCCCATTTCTTTTTAGCACTGAACAGCATTACATTGTCTGGATATATCAGAGTTTATTTATCCTTTTACATACAAAGGGGATCTTACTTTCTTCAAAGTTTTGGCAATTATGAATAAAGCTGCTTTAAGTATCCCTGAAGGATTTGTATGAACATACTTTTCAACATCTTTAGGTAAATATCAAGAAGGGTTATATCTGGGTCATATGGTAAACATATATTTATCATGTTAGAAACCACCAAAATGATTGTATGGTTTTTCATTCCCAACAGCAATGAATGAGAGTTCCTGTTGCTCCTGTTGGTGCAGGAAGTGCACCAACACTTACTGCTGTCAGTATCCAAATTTAACTGTAGTAGTATTAAATATCTCATTGTAATATAAAGTTCCATTTCCCCAATAACATATACCATGGAGCATCTTTTTGTATACTTATTTGTCACATACACTTCTAAGGAGGTGCCTGTTCAGATCAGGTCTTTGGCATATGTTTCAGTTAGTTTTTTTTTTTTTTAATTATGGTTGAGATTTAAGAGGCTTTGTATATTTTAGATAACAGTTCTTTACCAGATATGTCTCTTACAATTTTTTTCCCAGTCTGCGGCTTGTCTTGTCATTCCTTGATATTGCCTTTCACAGAGAAAAGGTTTTTAATTTTAGTGAAGTCAAATTTCTCAGTTATTTCTGTCATGGATTATACCTTTTGTGTTGTATTTAAAAAGTTATTATCATTGTGGCCAAGATGGCAAAGTAGGAAGATCCTGAGGTCACTCTTCTCAAAGGAACACCAAAGTTATAATTATTTACGAGGCAACTAGTGAAAAGAACAACTTGAAGAGTTGCAGAAAATATTTTCCACCACTAAAGAAACAAAAAAGCAACCAGAGCAAGAAGGAAAGTGGAGATAGAGATGCAATATAGTCAATATCCACAGCCCCAGGGAAGTAACCCACAAAATGGAGGATAATCACAATTTCAGAGGTTATCCTTAAGGAGAAAAGGGTCTAGGTCCCACATCAGTCACCCCAGCCAGAGACCCTGGACCAGGAAGACAAGCTCCCAGACCATCTGGCATTTAAGGCCAAGACTTGTTACAGGAGAAATGGAGGCCTGTGTGTGTGTGTGTTTGTGTGTGTGTGTGTGTGTGTGCTTAGTCAATCAGTAATGTCTGACTCTTTGTGACTCTATGGACTGTAGCTGGTCAGGCTCCTCTGTCCATCAGGATTCTCCAGGCAAGAATACTGGAGTGAGTTCCCATGCCCTCCTCCAAGGGATTTTCTCAACCCAGGGATCAAACCCAGGTCTCCTGCATTGCAGGTGGATTCTTTACCATCTGAGCCACCAAGGAGACTGATAGGAAACAGTGACTCTGTTCTTAAAAGGTGCATGTAAAGTCTCACATGCTCCAATATCCAGCACACAGGCAGTCACTTGACAGAAATCTGTGTCATCCCCATTTGCTTATCTTAGAGAAACTTCCACAGAGGGAAGAGGCAACTGGGGATCCCCTTAGGGACATAAACACTGATAGCTGCCACTTTGGGGAATCTTGCTCTACCATGTAGACTGTGATGATGGCAATTACCATGTTGGAGTCCTTCTTTTAGCCTATTATCACTGGGGGCTTACCCAATAACCAGACTGTTATCACTAGCTCTGGGATCCCCAAACCAGCCATGGGGACCCAACTTCAGATACCAGCAGAATTGTATCAGATCTGTCTATCCCTCTTGGCCTTCTTACCCTCCCCTTGACACAGCAGCCACCCATCCTGGGACCTAGCTGTACCCACAGGGTGTCAGACCTCAAAGGGTCCCCAAGTTAACCACCCTGGGACTCAGTCCCATCTATCAGTGAGCCAGCATCCATTGTACAAGGCATGGCTGGATGGCTCCCTACCGTCTATCACACCCATTCAAACTCACCAGAACAGAGGTCCCACACATATTACATACGGGATGCCCCTAAAGCATATAACTCTGGTTACCGAAAGAGAATGAGCTGGAAAAGCCTTAGGTAGGGGAAATCCTAAACCCTTTCCAAGACTAGGAAACATAACTGGCATACCTACCAGAAAACAAATAAAGAGGGTTAGGCAAAATAAAACAACAGAGGATATATTCCAGAAAAAGAACCAAGATAAACTCCCAGAAGAACTAAGTGAATAGGAGATAAGCATCTATTCAATAAAGAGTTCAAGGTAATACTCTCACAAAATATGGGGATCCTTCATGAATGAGTCCTCCTGGAGAGCTGTCCCTGCTGAACCTCCAGTTATTCATCAATTACAGTTGAGGTTTGCCTCTTCTAGCACAGTTTCTACAGATGTTTCTGCTAGCGAATTTCTGTTCTTTAAGACATGCCTGTCTGTGTCTGCCTGTCTTGCTCTCCAACCTTGAGAGCAATGATTTGCTCAAGTGTCCTCACTTGTCTTGTGGATCCTACAGACTTTGATTTCCACTCTGTTTATATCTTCACTTGTTAGGATAGAATTGTGGCCTTACAGATCCTTATGTAGGAATGAGAAGCTGATAGTCTTTTATGTAAATCTGAAGAAGACTGTAAATAAAGTTTTGAGTAAATAAGGACATAACTACTGCCAAAATAGTGGTTAAGTATATATTAGGAGTTTGAGCTCCTGCTTTAGGTGGAATAAGTGTAAAAATAGAGAGGACATCTATGTATATTAATTCATCCAAAAGTGTTGAAAGAATGCAGATTCTATCAACAGGCACTGTTTGAGCATGAGTGGCTGAATGTTAGCAGTCCAGCCCAGTGCTGGAAGGCTGGAGTGCAGTTTCAACAAGGCATGTGCTGATTGACAAGCATTGTTAGCCAGATGGGGCCTAGTTCTTAGCACAATAGCTTTCTCTATGAATCCCAATAAGTGTCCACACAAAAGGCTATTTATTTATTTTTTGAAGTATAGTTGATTTATAATGTGTTGGCACCTGGTGTACAGCAAAGTGATTCATCTTTATATATATATATATAAAATCTCAATACATACATATATAAAATATATATGTATATGTGTGTGCTCTCTCTCTGTGTGTGCTCAGTTGTGTCTGACTCTGTGTTGCCCCCCTCCCCATCCACACACTGTAGCCCACCAGTCTCCTCTGCCTATGGGATTTCCCAAGTCATAATACTGGAATAGATTGCTATTTCCTTCTCCATTGGATTTTTCCCCACCCAGTCTTCCAAACCCAGGGATCAAACCCATGACTCCTGCCTTGAGAAGTGGATTCTTTACCACTGCACTATCTGAGTGTGTGTGTATATATAATCCTTTTTCATTATGTTTTATTATGAGATATTAAATATATTTCCCTGTGCCATACAATAAAAGTTTGTTTTTTCAGTTCAGTTCAGTTGCTCAGTCTTGCCTGACTCTTTGTGACACCATGAACCACAGCAAGCCAGGCCTCACTGTCTATCACCAACTCCTGGAGTTCACCCAAACCCATGCCCATTGAGTCAGTGATGTCATCCAACCATCTCATCCCCTGTCGTCCCCTTTTCCTCCTGCCCAGCATCAAAGTCTTTTCAAATGAGTCAGTGCTTCACATCAGGTGGCCAAAGCATTGGAGTTTCAGTTTCAACAAAAGTCCTATCAATGAACACCCAGCGCTTATCTCCTTAGGATGTACTGGTTGGATCTCCTTGCAGTCCAAGGGACTCTCAAGAGTCTTCTCCAACACCACAGTTCAAAAGCATCAATTTTTCAATGCTCAGCTTTCTTTATAGTCCAACTCTCACATCCATACATGATCACAGGAAAAACCATAGCCTTGACTAGACAGACCTTTGTTGGCAAAGTAATGTCTCTGCTTTTTAATTTGCTGTCTAGGTTGATCATAACTTTCCTTCCAAGGAGTAAGTTTCTTTTAATTTCATGGCTGCAATCACAATTTGCAGTGGTTTTGGAGCCCAGAAATATAAAGTCTGACACTGTTCCCACTTTTTCCCCATCTATTTCCCATGAAGTGATGGGACCGGATGCCATGATCTTAGTTTACTGAATGTTGAGCTTAAGCCATCATTTCCTCTTTCATCAGCAGGCTCTTTAGTTCCTCTTCACTTTCTGCCATAAAGATTGTATCATCTGCATATCTGAGGTTATTGCTATTTCTCCCAGCAATCTTGATTCCAGCTTGTGTTTCTTCCAGTCCAGCATTTCTCATGATGTACTCTGCATATAAGTTAAATAAGCAGGGTGACAATATACAGCCTTGATGTACTCTTTTTCCTATTTGGAACCAGTCTGTTGTTCCATGTCCAGTTCTAACTGTTGCTTCCTGACCTGCATGCAGGTTTCTCAAGAAGCAGGTCAGGTGGTCTAGTATTCCCATCTCTTTCAGGATATAATAGTTTGCATCCAACCTTCCCCTTCGAAATCTATTCTCTACATTTATGAGTCTGTTTCTATTGCATAGATGAATGCATTCATTCATATTTTCAGTTTCACACATGAGTGATAACATATGCTATTTGTCTTTTACTTCATTTAATATAATAATCTCTACATCCATTCATATGCAAATATGCTGCATATGGTGTCATTTTATTATTTTTTATGGCTGAGTAGTATTCCATTGTATATATGTACCACATCTTTATCCTTTCTTCTACCAATGGACATTTTTGTGGTTTCCACAGCTTAGCTACTTTAAATAGTACTGCTATGAACATAGAGGTGCATGTATCTTTTTTAGAGTTTTGGCCGAATATATGCCCAGGAGTGGGATTGCAAGAGCATATGACAACTCTATTTTTAGTCTTTTGAGGAACTGACTCAATGGACATGCGTTTGGGTAAACTCCAGGAGTTGGTGATGGACAGGGAGGCCACACATGCTGCAGTTCATGGGTTCGCAAATATCTAGACACTACTGAGTTACTGAACTGAACTGAACTATTATATTCTCCATAATCTCTGCAACAATATACATTCCCATCAACAACGTAGGAATTTCCTTTTTTTCTCCCACACCCTTTCAAGTATTTGTTGTTTGTAGACTTCTCAATGATGGGTGTTCTGAGGTGGTACATCTTGGTAGCTTTGTTTTGCCTTTCTCTAAGTTTGCAATACTGAACATCATTTCATGTAACTATTGGCAATCTGTATGCAAAAGACAAGTTTTCTAATGTGAATGTCACATGATGTCATTTGATTTATTTTTACCTGAAATTAAATAGATATATAACATGTCAAAAATCTTTCCAGCCTGATATGCATTTGGAAATTTCTAGTAATGCACACAAAGAAGCAGATAAGAGTACCACTCTTCCCATGAATAAGAAAATTACTAAGCTCCAGTCAAAGGGCAATAACATAGGAAAGAAAAAAAAAAAAAGTAATATAGGTCTATTGAGCTGAATATAGCAGGAAAAAAAATCTATCTTAAAAGAGATCCATGTGCATGTTTGTGTGTATTTCAGAAACTAACTTAGAATATAGCTGGCTTAGAAAGTATGTTCCCTACTCAATACTGAATAATAATTAATAGTTTAACATAGGATTAATGACTAAAATCTGTAATAATTTTCTCTGTATCTATAAGAAAATAATAGAAATATTTTTTAAAGAAGATCATTGAACATATAGTTCTAAAAAAAGAAAAGAAAAATCCAAAAGAGTAATAACCATATGAATAGCTTTCCTATTATTTTTCTTAATTCACTAAGAAAAAGAGTACAATACTAGCTGCTATGATGAGATGCCACATTACTGCAGTCATATTGGTGAGAATTAAGAAAACCAATAATCCCAGGGTCTGTTAGGATAGTGGGAACAAAGGACCTTTATGCAGTGCTGGTGTGAGGGAAATGTGGGATGACAAAATTAATTTTGTTAATTGTGCCCATAACCTAAGACCTAACAATTCTGTTTCTGAACATAAATCCTAATTATGCATATGAAGCTTATAAACAGACATGCACAAAGATGGTTATTAAACCATTGTCTGCTTTCAGGAAGGGTTAAAGACAATCTATGTGGGGGACACTCTGCAGAGAGAGTAGAGGCAGTGGAACTTCCCTCAGCAAAGCCGAGGGGTCCCAAGGAGAGGTGGCCTTCTGTCCGCCAACCCAGCCCCCCCC
>SJYG01000377.1:485526-509318 GCA_006410535.1 Litocranius walleri
TAAATATTGAGCCTAGTTTCTTGTGCTATAGATCTTGTGCTATAGTAGATCTTTGCTGGTTTTCTGTTTTCCCAGGAACAATTGTAATTGTTATATGCTTACAGTAGTGTTTTGTTTACATATCATGATATACTTCATGTACTAGACTCTTATGAAATTATTAAGAAAAATGTTGAGCAGGACTGAGATATCAAAAAACATTGAAATGATACTAGAGGTCAATATGTTCATCAATGCCAAGAAATGCATGAACACTGCATGAAAGCCTACGTTTACTATATGAATTTTTTTTTTATTGTTTGGCTGTATCAGAGCCAAGAATGATGTTAACATATTGGTCATTCAGTAATTTATATTATCTTGTCAATTTTCTACTCCATGTATATTACTAAACATAAAACTAGATATCAATGAAATATTACAATTATTCATTAGTGAAGTTCAGAAAGTTTTTTTTTTTTTACTTTACAATATTGTATTGGTTTTGCCATACATCAACATGAACCCGCTATGGGTGTACATGAGTTCCCACTCCTGAACCCCCCTTTTACCTCCCTCTCCACACTATCTTTCTGGGTCATCCCAGTGCACCAGCCCCAAGCATCCTGTATCTATTTTCCTATATATAGAAAATATTATCATCATAAAAAATCTTAGAATACAGAGTCATATGACATATATAAGTCATTTCTACAATTGTACTTACAAATTCACTCAGAGAAAGCTACTGGCAGAAACAATGACATAACTTCAGTCTTCTGAATTTTAATTCTTTCTAAAGTCTTTCAAAAGATACTATCTGACTTTTCAGAATAAATGTGCACAAAAAGAGTTATCAGTTTTTAAATTAAACAAAAGAGCTGACTCTTCAGTCTGTTGACCATTTTGCTAAATAAACTAGTTTGGGCTTGTTGAAAAGTTCAAAATGTTAGATTTTATTAACAGAGTAGGCAATGAAAGACAAATTAATATTTACATTAGAAAAATGAATATAATTATACATAAATATTACATGGATCATATTAACAGCAGTAGTAAAAATGACTTTATTGTTCACAACCAAGATAATTCGTTAAGTTGGCAACCTTTTTCTCATTATGTCATGAAATAGCATGACTTATAGATTTCCTCAATTAATTTTAATTATTTTGAAACAGTCACATATTTTTGAATTGATCTAAAATTAAAAAAATAATATTGGAACATACTTTTGTAATTAAGTAAACACTGACAGAAGTTTCTGTTAAACATAGTAAATTGAATACAGAGAAACATACAAATGTCAGCTGATTATTTTCTTGCTCTTTTGCAGTTTTACTGTTCCATTTTTTCTCTCTTGCTGACGTCCTTACTTATTCATTATTGCTTCAATTGTAAAAAATGTAAATGGTTTAAATTTTACAATCACAAGACACAGAGTTACTGAATAGATAAAAAAAAAAAAAAGACCCAGTTGCCTACAAGAGGCTCATTTTAGCATTTAATATCGATGGATTCAAGTGACTTGATGGAAAAATATATTCCATGCAAGTAGAAACCCAAAGAAAGGGAGGGATAGAAATATATCAGACAAAACATACTTTAATTCAAAAACTATAGCAAGAAACCAGATATTTATATAATGATAAAAAGGATCAATTCATGAAGAGAAAATAACAATCAAAAATATACATATACCCGACATCAGATCATGTGCATATATCAAGCAGATACTAAAATTTATGCAGAAAGAAATAGACAATATTCCAATAATGAATGGTAGGAGACTTTAATACCCCACTTTAAACAATAGATAAATCCTAGACAAAAACTCAATAAGGAAACACTGGACTGAAATTGTACTTTAGATCCAAAATAAATACAGACATTTATAGAACATTCCTTCCAATAGCAAGTATAATACATTTTCTGGAGAAACATTCTCCAGAATAGAACATATGTTAGGTCACAAAATAAATGTTAGTGAAGCTAAGAAGGTTGAAATTATACAAATATATTTTTCTGACCACAATGGTGTGAAATGAGACATCAATAACAAGAGGAAAACTAGAATCAGCAACAAGAAGAAATGTGGACAATTAATAAATATTTGGAAATTAAACGTCAAACTCTTGAATGAGTCAATGAAGAAAGAAAAAAAAATCTTGAAAAAAACGAATACAAACTGCAAAAAAGCAAATCTAAGAGGGGAATTTGTAGCAATATATGTCTACACAAGAGAAAAGAAAGATCTCAAATAAACAACCTCACTTTACAATTCAAGGACCTAGAAAGAGAAGGATGTAGAAAGCCTAAAGTTAGAGAAAAAAGAAATAACAGATTAGGGCAGAAGTAAATGAAATATTGACCAGAAAAACAATAAGATAGGTCAAAAAATCAATAAAATGAATAACTGATTTTTAAAAAGATAAAATTAACACATTTTTTAGCTAGACTAAGGTGGCTCAAACGGTAAAACATCTACCTACAATGCGGGAGACCCAGGTTCGATCCCTGGGTCAGGAAGATCCTCTGGAGAAGGAAATGGCAACCCACTCCAGTATTCTTGCCTGGAGAATCCCATAGACAGAGGAGCCTGGCAGGCTACAGTCCATGGGGTCGCAAAGAGTTGTACATGATAGCGAATTCACTTTCACTTTCAAGAAAGATCAAAGTTTCAAATAAGTAAAACAACAAGTGAAAGAGGAGATAGTGCAACTTACACAATAGAAATACAAATCACTCAGTATGATCACATTTTACTTAACTGAACTACATTCACAAGGACTTCATTTCCAAATAAGGTCTCATTTATAGGCATCTGGGATTAGGACTTCAGTATATTTTTTTAGGAAACACAATTAAGTCTATTATAAAAGTCACGGCCACCTTTTTTGGCCACCTAATGCCAAGAGCCAACTCACTAGAAAAGACCTTGATGCTGTGAAAGATTTAGGGCAGGAGGAGGAGAAGGTGACAGAAGATGAAATGGTTAGAGAGCATGACCGAGTCAATGGACCTGAGTTTAAGCAAACTCCAGGAGATAGTGCAGGACAGGGAAGCCTGGCAGTTCTGCAGTTCATGGGGTTGCAAAGAGTTGGACATGACAGAAAAATAAAATGCATGGCAAGTATATACAAAAGTGATTTTTATTAAATGTACAGTTTTAAGTAAATGTTTTTTAATGGTAGTATAACTTAACAAACTTAAAATACCTAAATTGTCAACGAACAATTCATTGAATTTAGTTACTAAACAAATTGTATATCCAGCCAAGTTAAAAACAGAAGAATAGTAATAAAATTTCAGCAGTGTCCCTTATGAGCTACCCAGACATGCTCTACCCAATCAGAAGTTAACCACTATTCTGATTTCAATGATCACTGAATAACTTCACCTATTTTGAATATTTTATGATAGAATTACACAATGTTTACTCATTTCTGAAAACTTTCACTGTATGTTTATTAAATCTTCCTTATTTTTGCACATAGCATACCTTTCAGGAATGACTCCCAGATCATATAGAACTGACACAGGAGGGGAACTACCACCATGAATGTGTCAAATTACTGAGTCCAAAAATAGATTATAGGAGGTGTGGTTCTGACATTAAAAGGTTAACTCAGGAAACTACTCATCATCATCATCATCACTAGACCTCAGTCTCTCTCTCTCTCTCTCTTTTTTTTTTGTGTGGCTGTGTTGGGTCTTCATTGCGATGTGCAGGCTGTTCATTGTGGCATGTATGATTCTCCAGTGGCTTTCTCATTGTTATGCGTCAGCTTAGTTGCCCCATGAATATGGTATCTTGGTTCCCTGATCAGGAGTCAAATTTGCATCCCTGAACTGGAAGGTGGCTTCTCAGCTAGTGGACCACCAGGGAAGGCCCTCCCTTAGTGTCTTTGGGGCACCCAAGGAAAAGAGAATGGATGTTGAAATACTGCAACACTGGTGCAGAAAAAACTTACAACTCCCTACAAGGGCTTCTGGATAGCAGAAACTACTTAGCATCAAGAAACAGGTACAAAAGGAGCCTGGGGAATTAAATTTTAACTTTGCATTCTCTGAAGTAGCTGAAGGGCCCTAGGAGGGGGATGGACAAGCAACGTATAGCATCAACCACATGGTGAAAAGAAAGATACACATAAAGGAGCCAAAGTTTGCACTGGGTTCTGAGATACAAGAAGTTTATTGGTGGGGAGGGAAATGAATAAAGAATATTTCAAGCAAATACAAGAGAAAATGCCTGGTAGGTTCTGAATCTATAGTTTAGTTTGAGATTGTAAGAATTACAAAAATGATACTGTGGTCAAGTAAAAGACATGCTCCACTTTGATTCTCATTTTGTTTTTATTTTAATGAGCCTTGTCTATTTACGGAATTAAGGTATTACTTTAATGTGGCAAAAATCTGAACTGAGCAAAAGTATAGACAATGTAAACATTCCTCTTATCTTTTCTATCCCTCTTGTCTTCTGTACCACTTCTCAGAGTCAACTCTTGCATTAGAAATATTGAAGTGTGTCCACATATATATTTATGTATTCAGAAATAAAGAGTGCATTCTACTCTGTATCTGGCTATTATCCTAGAGAAGCTTCCCAATTAGCACATGCAAACCTAATAATTCATCTCAATATGTTTAATCAACAACCCATTCTGGTTATTTAAGTTGTTTTTGTATCTATATTTCTTCTACCTGTACTTTTACCTGTATATAAAGATATACACCTGTATATGTACATGTGTATACATATACATCTGTATTATATACATGTGTATATAATAAAATATATATAAATGTATTTGTATGATGTATACAATCTAAGGGTTTTTTTTTTTTGAAGAAGAAATTTTACTGGGTCACAGATGTTTACTTTAAAACATGAGGTGTATTACCAAGTCTTTCAGAGAGATTGTTCTAATTTTTCCTTACAACAACAGTGCCTCAGAGTGTCTTTTTTTTTTAACATGTACATCTACAAAATAAGACTTTGCTGTGTTTAATAAATTGTCTGGATTAATAAACATGTCAAGATTAATGAAAGGGTAAAATATAAAATTTATTGTATTTCAACTTACAATTTTTGCTTATAAGTGATATTGGATCTGGCCAGTTTAAAACCTAAAAAGATGTCTCTGGAAGGGCTGTATGGTGGATGAAGGTTAAATTTGAACTTTATAGAGCAGTCACACAATGGGAAAAATTAGAAATCATTTTCAATTATCAAAAATAAACATTTATTCTGTAGATTCTGTAGATGGGAAGGGGATGGGATATTTATCTGAGAAGAATGTAAGAAAGGATAGCATATTTACCTATTGACTTCTCCAATTCAGCTATTTATTTGACTTAAGGATGTTGAGCTTTCTAATTTTTTTTTTTTAATAATAATGACTTTACCTGACATTATGTTGGAAATTAGCCCTAAATACCATAAGAAAGTAATGGTTGAGAATCTAGAGTCCTTCTCCTAATCCGCAAATCTACATTTGTGCCTGGAGAATAATTTGGGACACAGGGGATATTGCTACAAAATCATCCACTGATTTTGGAAATGGCATTAAAATATGTGTAATATCATATGTGAAATGAATTGCCAGTCCAGGTTCGATGCATGATACAGGATGTTTGGGGCTGGTGCACTGGGATGACCCAGAGGGATGGTATGGGGAGGGAGGTGGGAGGGAGGTTCAGGATGGGGAACCTGTGTACCTATGGTGGATTCATGTTGATGTATGGCAAAAATAATAAATACTGTAAAGTAATTAGCCTCCAATTAAAATATATAATTTTCTTATTAAAAAAAAAAAGAAAATGTACCTAGTATCATTTTAAGAGGTGGTTCTTCAACTGTCTAATTTCCCATGAGTGGGTTGCCATTTCCTTCTCCAAGCATTGTAGAAATTTAAAGAATCTACAAAACGGATGTTATGGCTGTATTGACTATGGTATTAATGGAATATCTGATGGCAACCATACTTAAATTATTAGTTACAAAGACAATATAAACATTATATGACACAGTTTTGTAAATATAAAACCAAAGCTACTATTTTTCCTCTAAAGAGAATAAATCTTCTATAGTCTGAATTATAAATATATATTGACCAGCAATGTTATTTATTTTCCCTTTATTTTTTCTACTCTTATTATGCTGTCTAATTTCCCATGAGACAAAGATGGTGAAACAAATGGTACTTTCTTAAACATCCAAGTTTACTCCTGAGTGAGGCTGTAATCAAACACACTTACATGGGATGTACATCACAGAATGAATGCACTGTATTCTTTACAATGCCTGCTGATGATGTTTTAATTTTTAAGGCATCAATAGAGTCATAATCATTGAAACACCTGATAAGAAAGTAATTACAACAGAAAAAAAAATCTAAACCTCTTAAACTACTCAAGTATGTATGAATAATTCACGATGGTCCAAGTGAAAGAACTTGTAGAATGAAATACATGTTTTGCATTAATCTCATTACATTTTTGTTTAGAAAGTATTCAGTTCAGTTCAGTTCAGTTGCTCAGTTGTGTCCGACTCTTTGCAGCCCCATGAATCGCAGCACGCCAGGCCTCCCTGTCCATCACCAACCCTCGGAGTTCACTCAGACTCATGTCCATCAAGTCAGTGATGCCATCCAGCCATCTCATCCTCTGTCGTCCCCTTCTCCTCTTGCCCCCAATCTCTCCCAGCATCAGAGTATTTTCCAATGAGTCAACTCTTTGCTACTAAGCTATAAAAAGGAACAAAGTTGGATCATTGGTATAGATGTAGATGGACTCAGAGTCTGTCATATCAAGTGAAGTAAGTCAGAAAGGAAAAAAAAAAGGCATCATATATTAATGCATACATATATGTGGAACCTCGAAAAATGGTATAAAGATCTTATTTGCAAAGTGGAAACAGAGACAGAGATGTAGAGGACAAACATGGACACCAAAGGGAGAAAGGGAGTGGTGCGTGAATTGGAAGACTGAGACTGACATATGTATGCTATTGATACTATGTATGAAATAACTATTGAGATCCTACTGTATAGCTCATGAAATTCTACATAGTATTCTGTGGTGACCTAGAGGGGGAAGGTATCCAAAAAGAGGGAATATATGTATTTACTTTGCTATACAATAGAAACAAATACCTGGAGAAATAAATGGCAATCCATTCCAGCACTCTTGCCTGGAAAATCCCATGGACAGAGGAGCCTGATAGGCTACAATTCATGGGGTCACAAAGAGTCGGATATGACTGAGAAACTAATACAGCATTGTAAAGTAATTATACACAAGTAAAAATTACTTTAAAAAATAAGAATTGATGATAAAATTGAATTTTTTATTTTATTTTTTTTATTTTTTAATTAATTTTTTTAAATTACAATACTGTATTTGTTTTGCCATACATTGACATGTATTAGTCACAGGTTTAGAAAGCCTTCCATTATGTTTCTGTGTCTCTGTTGCTTCTTCCTTACCGCTGGTCCCAGTTCATTGTCAATGAAGTTGCTGGAGTATAAAATTTTAAAATTGCGTGCATTCTAAGTCATTTAGTCATGTTCAACTCTTAGTGACTCTATGGACTGTAGCCCTCCAGGCCTCTTTGTCCATGGGATTTTTGAGCCAAGAATACTGGAATGGGTAGCCATTTCATTCGCCAGAGGGTCTTCCCAACCCAGGGACCAAACCTTCATCTCCTTCAATGGCAGGTGAATTCTTCACCATCGAGTCACCTGGGAATCCCTTTTAAAAGGCAGATCTTCCTAAAATTCTTCAAGGGCTTCTTATTGCACATGAGATTAATTCTAAATTCTTAAGCATGACATGCAAAGACCCCAGGGAAAGCTGCTGATTTTTTCTCCAGTCTGGGCTATGATGATCCCATACCTCACCTATGAAAAATTCTGCCAAAGTAATACATTCCCCCCAAAGGTGCATGCCTGCATTATTTTTTAAATTAATTAATTAATTATAATTGGAGGCAAATTACTTTACAATATTGTAGTTGTTTTTGCCATACATTGACATGAATCAGCCACGGGGATACATGTGTTCCCCATCCAGATCCCCCAGGGTCATCCCAGTGCATCAGCCCTGAGCACCTTGTCTCGTGCATCAAACCTGGACTAGCAATCCACTTCACATATGATAATATACACGTTTCAACATTACCCTCTCAAATAATCCCACCCTCGCCTTCTCCCACAGAGTCCAAAAGACTGTTCTTTATATCTGTGTCTCTTTTGCTGTCTCGCATATAGGGTCATCATTGTCATCTTTCTAAATTCCGTATACATGTGTTATTGTACTGTATTGGTGTTTTTCTTTCTGACTTACTCCACTCTGTATAATAGGCTCCAGTTTCATTCATTTCATTTGGGTTCAAATGTATTCTTTTAAGGGCTGAGTAATATTCCATTTTGTATATGTACCACAGCTTTCTTATCCATTTATCTGCTGATGGACATCTAGGTTGCTTCCATGTCCTGGCTATTGTAAACAGTGCTGCAATGAACATTGGGGTACACATGTTTATTTCAGTTCTGGTTTCCTCAGTATGTATGCCCAGCAGTGGGATTGCTGGGTCGTATGGCAGTTCTATTTCCAGTTTTTGAAGGAATCTCCACACTGTTCTCCATAGTAGCTCTACTAGTTTGAATTCCCACCAACAGTGTAAGAAGATTCACTTTTCTCGACACCCTCTCCAACATTTATTGTTTGTAGATATTTTGATAGCAGCCATTCTGACCAGCATGAGTTGGTACCTCATTGTGGTTTTGATTTGCATTTTTCTGATAATGAATGATGTTGAGCATCTTTTCATGTGTTTGTTAGCCATCTGTATGTCTTCTTTGGAGAAATGTCTGTTTAGTTCTTTGGCCCACTTTTTGATTGGGTCGTTTATTTTTCTGGAATTGAGCTGCAAGAGTTGCTTGTATATATTTGAGATTAATTCTTTGTCAGTTGCTTCATGTGCTATTATTTTCTCCCATTCTGAAGGCTGTCTTTTCATCTTACTTACAGTTTCCTTCATTGTGCAAAGCTTTTAACTTTAATTTGGACCCATTTTTTTTTAGTTTTGCTTTTATTTCCATTGCTCTGGGAGGTGGGTCATAGAGGATCCTGCTGTGGCTTATGTCAGAGAGTGTTTTACCTATATTCTCCTCTAGGAGTTTTATAGTTTCTGGTCTTACATTTAGATCTTTAATGCATTTTGAGTTTATTTTGTGTGTGGTGTTAGAAAGTGTTTCAGTTTCATTATTTTATAAGTGGTTGGCCAGTTTTCCCAGCACCACTTGTTAGGGAGATTGTCTTTTCTCCATTGTATTTTCTTGTCTCCTTTGTCAAAGATAAGGTGTCCATAGGTGTGTGGATTTATCTTTGGGCTTTCTGTTTTGTTCCATTGATCTATATTTCTGTCTTTGTGCCACTACCATACTGTCTTGATGACTGTAGCTTTGTAGTATATTCTGAAGTCAGGTAGGTTGATTCCTCTGGGTCCATTCTTCCTTTTCAAGATTGCCTTGGCTATTCAAGGTTTTTTGTATTTCCATACAAATTGTGAAATTATTTGTTCTAGTTCTCTGAAAAATATTGTTGGTAGCTTGATAGAGATTGCACTGAATCTATAGATTGCTTTGGGTAGTATACTCGTTTGAAGGGCTCCCTCTTCCTCAGCCTGTTCTGTCTTTGTGATCACATATTTGTCTTTCAAGGATCAAAAGAAACACCATCTAATACATCATGTATGTCCCAGGTAACCAAGTAAAATCACTCTTTTCCTCTTTTCTGCCCTAATCATATGCATTTGATATTTGTGGCTGCTTTTTTCCCCTTACACCCTTTTCCCATTTGGGACACTCCACCTGGTTGGTAATGTGAAGACTAAGATTCAGGGCTCTCCTGAATAACCAGGTGTTATTACATCCAGTGGCTTCCCAGGTGGCTCAGTAGTAAAGAATCCACCTGCTAATGCAGGAGACATGGGTTCGATCTCTGGGTTGGGAATACCCCCTGGAGAAGAAAATGACAATCCACTCCAGTATTCTGGCCTAAAATGTTCCATAGACAGAGGAGCCTGGTGTGCTACAGTTCATAGTGTTGTAGAGTTGGACATGACTGAGTGACTAAACAAAGAGAGCTGCCTCAAATGCTGAGCAGGAGGATTCTTCCAAGGAATCAGTAGGGGAATGATTGAAGCCAGTGTTTTTACTATACTAGTGTTATTAATATTTTTTTGGTTTTCAAACAAATGGTGAGAGAAACCTGGTAAGATGTGAGACTGAGTGAGCTGAAAGCCAGAATTCCATCTTCATGGATATGGATTAAGTGAGTGATAGAGAGCGAAGACTCTTGAGGAAAGGATCAGAAAAAGGAAACAGAAAGAGTTACAATTCAATTCCCATCCCTGACTCCTATGTCTCTTCTCCTTTTCTGATTTTCTACATGACTCCTTTTTCTAAGCTAACTTGAGATGTGTTTTTTAAAAGCCCAACAAATGTTCATGGCATCAGAGTATGGAGACTTCTATTATAGCTATTATAAGATTTTACCCCAAAACATTTATTTCCATGCTACTGATTCTCAGCATTTTGAAATCTAAATTTAGCTACTTACTCATTTTAAATGAATGTACTCTTCTAAAAGTAAAAAACTAGTTAAAGGAACTTGCCTCTTGTCACACTGATGATTATACTCAAGTGACTATATTGAGAGGCAGAGTTTAAGGATGGACTTAGGCACCACAATGTCATTACTCTGAGACCTCCCTTGAAAACAAGCTGGGATAGTCAACAAAATTATTGTGGGAATTAAAAAACGTGAACATTTAGTCCTACTAATGCTTTCTCTGGCTTATTGTAGAATCGACTCTTCTAAGCAGATGCAATAGGAACGTCATTAGAGTTTTTGCAGTTGCTGCTGCTAAGCTGCTTTAGTCGTGTCCGACTCTGTGTGACCCCATAGACAGGCTAGGACAATTGTCTTGATAAAGGTGATCTAACATGGTGGGTGCTTGTCCAGTCTCTGTTTCTTAATGGAGAAATCTGAGATTGCACATTCTCAAATGATAGAGGAGGAAAGGGCCTCTACATAGTGGTCAGCAGGTGCCAAGGGCAGTTGGAGGAAATCATAAACCTGCTGTAACCCTCAGTGCTAATTAGCTTCCTCCTCATTAATTACCTGAAGTTACCCACAGTCCATTGTGTTCTGTAATTAAGCTTACAGAGAGCATTTTGCTGCATTTTTTGTAATGTAGTCATAGTGCCATATAGCTTGGGAAAACACACACACACACACAAAACTATGTCCTGGCCATGCTTGTTGCTTTAGAATATAAATGTCTTTCTAAACAGGATGGATGTCTGTTGAAGCAGTGCCTTCTCTATTCAAGTTCAACAGAAATGATTTCCAGGATGTGTCTCCTGGGGAATTTTGAAAGAGTTCACTAAACGATAAATATGAAGATCCAGAAGGTGACAGTGCTTCCTAATTCAGACTGTTGATTAAGATCCCAGCAGAATCTCATGTCACCATCAAAATAGCCTGAAACATCTGAAATTTCTTGGGATAAATAGCAATTAGGGCAAAAGTTTTCACAGTGTTCTTTAAACCTGTGATGATTTTGCCTGCTTTGAGAGAAGTATCTTTCTTAATATCCAGATTGCTATGGCTGATTCATGTTGATTCTTGGCAGAAAACAATAAAATTCTGTAAAGCAATTATCCTTCAAATAAAATACACACACACAACCCCACACACAAAGATCCAGACTAAGTCTCTTTGATCATGTAATTCAAACTTTTGTTAGTACAAATGGGGAAGAGTCATAAAGAAATTAAGAAGATGGGTCCATGTGCACATAGCTGACTCACAGATTCAAGACAAAAAATAATAAACTGAAAAATAATATACTAGCAACACCTCTTCATACCGATTTTGGAAGCATGTTGTTTTTCTTTTTCTTTTTTTAAGTTGAAATTTACAATGTTATATTTATTTCAAGTATACAGCATAATGATTCAGTTATATGCATATATATATATATATATATACACATTATTTTTTATATTCTATTCCTTTGTAGATTATTATAAGATATTGAGCATAGTTCCCCATGCTATATAGCAAGTCCTTGTTTATCTATATTGTTTGGAGAAGTATCAATAAACTCAGATATGAGGATGACACCATCTTATGGCAGAAAGTGCATAGGAATTAAAGAGCCTCTTGATGAAGGTAAAAGAGGAGAGTGAAAAAGTTGACTTAAAACTCAACATTCAAAAACTGAAGATCATGGCATCCAGTCCCATCACTTCATGGCAAATAATTGGGGAAACAATGGAAGTAGTGAGAGACTTTATTTCCATAGGCTCCAAAATCTCTGCAGATGGTGACTGCAGCCATGAAATTAAAATATGCTTGCTCCTTGGAAGGAAAGTTATGACAAACCTAAACAGCATATTAAAAAGCAGAGACATTACTTTGCCAATGAAGGTCCACCTAGTCAAAGCTATGGTTTTTCCAGTAGTCATGTATGGATGTGAGAGTTGGACCATAAACAAAACTGAGCACTGAAGAACTGATGCTTTTGAACTGTGGTGTTGGGGAGCACTCTTGAGAGTCCTTTGAAATGCAAGAAGATCCAACCAGTCAGTCCTAAAGGAAATCAATCCTAAATATTCATTGGAAGGACTGATAATAAAGTTGAAGCTCCAATACTCTGGCCACCTGATGCAAAGAACCAAATCTTTAGAAAAAACCCTGATGCTGGGAAAGATTGAAGGCAAGAAAAGAAGGGGACAACAGAGGATGAGCTGGTTATGTGGTATCACCAACTCAATGGGTGTGAGTTTGAGTGATCTCAGGGAGATGATGGGGGACAGGGAAGCCTGGCATGCTGTAGTCCATGGGGTGACAAAGTGTCAGAAAGAACTATGTAACTGAAACACTACAGATATAGTTGCAAGTGGATGCTAATCCAAAACTCCTAATTTTTCCCACCCTCTCACCCTCTTCTGGTAATGATAAGTTTGTTTTCCACGTGAGTTTATTTTTTAAAATAAGTTCATTTGTGCCATATGATAAGTGATGTCATATAAGTGATATCTTATGATATTTGTCTTTCTCTGACTACATATAAGTGATATCATAAGATGTTTGTTTTTCTCTGACTTAACTTCACATAGTGAGAGAGTCAATTCCTAGGCAGGCTGACAAGAAGTCCAGGGTCCCTGAGGAGGAGGAGGAGAAAGGTGTCTGGGGCTCTCAAGGAGGAGATAGGGGTTTGGAATTCTTAAGGAGGAGGAAAGGATAATTATTTTTTTCCCCTCTACATTCCTCAGTCTTAGTAAGGATTATATAATAACAGTATATCCTGCTTGATTACATGTTTCTCCTTCTTGAGAACCTTCTGACCAATCATGTTATCTTAAAATGTATATTATGGGAGTGGGTCTAGTAAGATCTTTACAACCATGAGCCATTCTTCTGATCTATTGTAAAAACCAATTAAAAAAATATATAACTACCTTGCTTAGACTAGTGAAGGGGGCACTCTCTGTCCCCACTCTGATGTCTATGTCAGAAGCTTCCTTTGTCTCTTTTTCACTTAAAAAAAAAAAAAAAAAACTTCTGCTACACAAAAGCTCTTGAATAATCAAGCCTGGTCCCTGGTCCTGAAGCTAAATGTTCTTCGGAGATAACAAAACTGATATCATTCACTGTAAGCTATCATCTTCGGGGATGGCCCGGGATCTTCAGGACAAGTTAAGCATACTCAGAGCTGTAGCTTCTCTGCTTTCTCAATGTACATGTTTTCTGCTTTACTTTACTAACTCCATGGTGTGCTTGTGTGAATAAATGGCCCCCCTGCACAAAGGATGTGATAAGCCCTGCTCTGCAGTTTTCCAGTGCCATGTAGTGACTGAAGGCAGTCCCCAAAAGGGGAGACTTGTAGGGGTTTATACCAACCTGTCAATGCTGAGAGACACCCAACATCCCTGCTAGGGGAGCGTCAAGAAATAGGCAAAACATGTGGACGGAACTTTCCTTTCTCTGTCACTTCCTGGTCTCTTTGATCATTTTGTAATTGTGGGGGGAATTAAAACTCTTAAACTAATCTGTTGGATCAAAGACTTTCAATGGATTCGTGATTCATGCCATCACTATGTACTTTTATTAGACCCCAAGTATGGAAGCGCCTAGCCTTTCTAGGAGCTGAAAGTTATGTGAACACGTTTGGGAGGGAAGCGGAGCTCTAGCTCCAGGAATGTCTCTCAGGCTAGAGGTCACTCTCTTGGCTGACTGCCTCAGGGACCAGAGTCTTAAAAGTGAGTCCTTGTCATAGCTGTGCCTCTGAACTATATGGATGGAGTCATTGTTGGTGACTGAGGATTTTGAGGACACAAATCGGGAATTGCAGGATGTTATTAGGTTGGAATTACAGTGGCCTTTTTCCTTTGGTAGTGCTAGCTCTTAGCAGACCAGAGAAGGCTTTCTGATGGCTTCTGTTGAGACCAGAAGCCCTTAGATATTTCTTTTGTAGAAACTGTGAAAATGAACTGGAAAGACTGGCCCTAGTAATTTGAGGACAAAAATCACTTTTTCCTCATTGGCTGATCCTTTTGTTATCACATATACTGGCATGGTCACACTCAAGGGACATCTTGGTTGTTGTTTGTCTCTTTATGACTCACTATTTCTATTGTGGTTAGGACTGTACTCAGGAATGTGTCCCAGCACACGTAAATGGATGCTTCCCCTAGCAGTCCTAGCTTGGGAAACATTCCAAAAGACTACTCTGCTCCACCCTGAGTGGTAGCAGAGGAAAAGAGGAAATAAAACAAAGATCTTGGTGGTAAGGAACTGGAAATCAACCTGGGATGCCATCAGGTCTACCCTTTATGTGTCTCGAACTGGGAGGGACAAGTAAGGCACCTGCATTGGCAAGGGACGGACTAAGTCTGACTAGGGAAGGAAAGCTTCAGTGGAAAGTCTGTCTACACCCCCATCTAGAGCAGGAAGGGGTGCCTCCAGTGGAAAGAAGCCACAGTTGTAGATGCCGGTTTTTTTCCATCTTACAATGGGAGCTAGCAGTTCCAGAATCACTCCTTTAAAACGTTTTTTAAAAACTGGAATGTTTGATCCCCAGAGTTTAAAAAGACATGCCTGATCTTCTTCTGTGATACTGAATGGTCACGGTATCCTTTGGAAGATGGGGAATGCTGGCTTGTTAAAGGGTCTCAATTATAATACTGTTTTAAAATTAGATTGGTTTTGTAGAAAACAAGGGAAATGGGTAGAAGTGACATATATGTTGCTCTTTACCTCTCCATGAGACACGACAGACTTATGTCCTAAAGGTCCAGATTTGGGTGTGAAACCTTCAATTCCCAACTGTCCTCTTACTCTGTCCCTGTATCCAGGGTTCCCAACTGAAAAGGCTGAGAATTATGGCACCCTTCCAGCAGGGGTTGCCTCAGCCTCAGTAGAAATTCTAACATTCTCAATTGTGGTTGAGACTATTTAGAGGATCCAAAAAATACATAGAAGCCTTTGTGAAACTAACTTTACTCTATGACCTTGCTTGGAGAGGTGTAATGCATCTCTTAGATCGACACTAACTCCTGACTCGAGAACTTGAGTTTTGGGGGAAGCTACTGTTTTTGGAGATGAATCGCTTGAATGTGAGACAAAGAAAAAGAGCAAACATGAAATAGCTCTCCTCCCTACTGGAAGTCAAGCAGTTACTATAACAGAGCCGCTTTGCTGGATGTATTCTTTAAGGACACAAGGGGGCGCATCCTGAGACTTTCAGTTCAGTTCAGTGGCTCAGTCCTGTCCGACTCTTTGCGATCCCATGAATCGCAGCGCGCCAGCCCTCCCTGTCCATCACCAACCCCTGGAGTTCACTCACACTCATATCCGTCGAGTCAGTAATGCCGTCCAGTCATCTCATCCTCTGTTGTCCCCTTCTCCTCCTGCGCCCAATCCCTTCCAGCATGAAGGACTTTTCCAATGAGTCAGCTCTTCTCATGAGGTAGCCAAAGTGTTGGAGTTTTGGCTTTAGCATCATTCCTTCCAAAGAAATCCCAGGGCTGATCTCCTTCAGAATGGACTGGTTGGATCTCCTTGCAGTCCAAGGGACTCTCCAGAGTTCTCCAACACCACAGTTCAAAAGTATCAATTCTTTGGTGCTCAGTCTTCTTCACAGTCCAACTCTCACATCCACACATGACTACTGGAAAAACCATAGCCTTGATTAGATAGATCTTAGTCAGCAAAGTAATGTCTCTGCTTTTGAATATGCTATCTAGGTTGGTCATAGCTTTCCTTCCAAGGAGTAAGTGTCTTTTAATTTCATGGCTGCAATTATCATCTGCAGTGACCTTGGAGCCTCCCAAAAATAAAGTCTGACACTGTTTCCACTGTTTCCCCATCTATTTCCCATGAAATGATGGGACCAGATGCCATGATCTTCGTTTTCTGAATGTTGAGCTTTAATCCAACTTTTTCACTCTCTTCTTTCACTTTCATCAAGAGGCTTTTGAGTTCCTCCTCACTTTCTGCCATAAGGGTGGTGTCATCTGCATATCTGAGGTTATTGATATTTCTCCTGGCAATCTTGATTCCAGCTTGTGCTTCTTCCAGTCCAGCATTCTCATGATGTACTCTACATATAAATTAAACAAGTAGGGTGACAATATACTGCCTTGAGGTACTCCTTTTCCTATTTGGAACCAGTCTGTTGTTCCATGTCCAGTTCTAACTGTTGCTTCCTGACCTGCATACAGATTTCTCATGAGGCAGGTCAGGTGGTCTGATATTCCCATCTCTCTCAGAATTTTCCACAGTTTATTGTGATTCACACAGTCAGAGGCTTTGACATAGTCAATAAAGCAGAAATAGATGTTTATCTAGAACTCTCTTACTTTATCCATGATCCAGTGGATGTTGGCAATTTGATCTCTGGTTCCTCTGCCTTTTCTAAAACCAGCTTGAACATCAGGGAGTTCACAGTTCAAGTATTGCTAAAGCCTGGCTTGGAGAATTTTGAGCATTACTTTACTAGCATGTGAGATGAGTGCAATTGTGCGGTAGTTTGAGCATTCTTTGGCATTGCCTTTCTTTGAAATTGGAATGAAAACTGACGTTTTCCAGTCCTGTGGCCACTGCTGAGTTTTCCAAATTTGCTGGCATATTGAGTGCAGCACTTTCACAGCATCATCTTTCAAGATTTGAAAAAGCTCAACTAGGATGCCATCACCTCCACTAGCTTTGTTCGTAGTGATGCTTTCTAAGGCCCACTTGACTTCACATTTCAGGAAGTCTGGCTCTAGATGAGTGATCATACCATCGTGATTATCTGGCTCATGAAGACTTTTTGTACAGTTCCTCTGTGTATTCTTGCCACCTCTTCTTAATATCTGCTTCTCTTAGGTCCATACCATTTCTGTCCTTTATCGAGCTCATCTTTGCATGAAATGTTCCCTTGGTATCTCTAATTTTCTTGAACTTTAGACTATGCTAATTTGGCTGACATAGAACAGGGAGAGAAGAAAACTCCTGGTAACTTCCTAGATAGAACATGAGAGGCTCTCTGCAAGTTTACTGATGTTGATTCCGAAAGTGCAGCTGGAGGAATGATCTTAAAAAATAGATTTCTTACACAGTCAGCTCCAGATATCTGGCTTAAGTTAGGAAAACACGTGTTTGGACCAAATCAATTAAAAAACAAAAGCAAAAACAAAAAAACTGTTACAGCTGGCTCATGTGGTATATTATGGTAGAGAATATGAAGAGGAAAATATGAGCAAAAAATAACCAGGCAATAGACTGAAGCCCCAACAATGGCTGTTAAATCTACTCTGAATCATTCTGAGACAAATGCCTAGAGGGACCCAGGTAAAAAGGGGTGGACTTGTTATTACTGTGGAAGGGAGGGACATCTCAGATGGGATTGCCCTCAAGCATCGAAGCTGTCCCTAGCTCCGTGTCCAGTCTGCAAGGACCACAATGGAGAAAAGACTGACCTCCGAGGTTTAGGTCCCATGGCTTGGACTCTCAAGACAGTAGGGACTGAAGGTGCCCGGGGTCCCCACAGAAGCTTTCATCCTAATTACACCTGAAGAACCCCGGCTATTAATAACTGTGGTGGGCCAATCAGTCAATTTCTTTTGGACACTGGGGTAACTTTCTCTGTGTTCACTGAAGCCCCTGGTCTACTTTCCTCCTGATCCACTACCATAATGGGACTGTCTGGATGAGTCAAATGTTATTACTTCAGTTGTCCTTTAACCTGCAACTAGGACTCTGTGCTATTTTCTTGACTTTCTAATCTTGCCAGAGTCTCCCTACCTCTTCTGGAGAGTGATATACTGAGCAAGGTCCAGCCCTCTCTTTTCATGAATATGGAGCCTGCTCTTTCTCTCCCATTAATTGAACAAAATGTAAATCCTAGAGTGCGGGCTGATGGAAAAACTGTGGGTTGAATGCAAAATATTGTTCCTGTTGTTATCAAGTTCAATGACTCTCACCTATTTTCATATCACAAGCAGTATTCACTAAAGCCCAAGGTTAATAAATGGGCAAAATCTTACTGTACTGACTTATCATAATCTAACTGGGATCTTAAACTCTAAAGTTCAGAGTGACACTGGGTCCATCTTTAAAGCTGCTGTAACTCAAGGTGTGTTGAAAGCTCAACAAATAGAATATCACTTACACTGTTTCTGGAGACCCCAATCCTCAGGAAAGTAAAAAAGGCTAAT
This sequence comes from Litocranius walleri, assembly GCA_006410535.1. Taxonomy (NCBI): domain Eukaryota; kingdom Metazoa; phylum Chordata; class Mammalia; order Artiodactyla; family Bovidae; genus Litocranius; species Litocranius walleri. Next base: position 504,285 of record SJYG01000377.1, read on the forward strand.
GACATTATTAAGAGGCATCTGCATAAGCTAACTCAGGAAACACAAGACAATTGGTTGAAAGCTTTATCCATAGCTTTAATCAGGGTTCAAACTGCTCATAAGAAGAAGGGATTGTCTCTATGATAGACTGTTTTTGCTCACAGATATTGTCATAGATCCTGCAGCCTTAGAATTAAGTATGTGACGCAGTTTTCAGCTTTTCAACCTCCTCATCAATTGAAGCCTTCACTTGGTGGGTTTCTCCACTTCAAGGAAAGGACTTCAACTCTGTGGATACCTTCACCAACAAAAATTGTATGTGGTGCTTCTTCTTGATCTGATGACATCTAAAAATCCTAAGATGGACTGATATAAGACTTTGTTCCTTAACTGTGTACATAATGTGACTTTCAACTTTGATTATACATTACATTATCTTGGTTGACTATTTTGTGGCACATAAAAAAATAAATGGGTCTACATCTGGTGGTTTTCTAGCTGATGTTTATCAAATAGGGGGTGAGGTCATATGGTTAACTCCTAAAAAGAGACACCTATTATCTAATTCTCTCATATGCAGGGAACAAATCCATCCCCAGAAGTTAGCTAACAACTTAAGTATAGTGATTGGAAATAATTGGGAATTTTTTTTTTTTGCCTCAAGAAATATGCAGTGTCATCATTGCTGTGTTTTCCAATCCCAGTTCATGTTCTCCTTTTGCCTGGCCAGGAACTGACTGGGGCTAGATCCCTCAGTCACATTGGCTTGCTCCAAAGGGCACCTGTTGGATATGTGGCTCTTATCTATGGGTGTGGCTTCCCCTCGGTGGATAGGGAGATGAACTCTAGGTCTAGCTTTTACTATTATGGCTTCATATTTTCAGAGTTTCCAGAGAATCCAGCTAACCTGCCACACCTTAAGACTTGCTGGGCAAGGTCTATATTTCACTGGTATGATTATCTGGCTGCAATATTTATTCACTCTTTGGGAACTACAGATGTTATGCTACGAGTTGATGTTTTGACTAAATTTACTCAACAGGCTTTACAAGATTCTCAAAAAGCTATTTCAGCCCTTAATGCTGAACAAATGCAAATTAGAAATGTGGTTTCACAAAACAGATTGGCTGCACAAGGAGGTACTTTGCCATTATTCATACCCAATGTTATACATATATACCAGATATGAACACTAATGTCACTCACTTTTGTAAACAAATGGACAAGATGATTCAGGCTGTGGATTCTCCTGAAGCCTCAGTCACCTCACTTTGGGAAATGTTGATTAGTTCCCCAAGGTGGAAAACTATATTAATCATAATAAATCTAATTGTTCTGTTTTTACTGTTTTTTCCTTCATCTGTAACTGTGTAACTGGATTTGTTTCTAACAGTCTGAAAGCTTTTAAGTTACAAATAATTGTCCAGGCTCCTACGAGTGCCACAGCCTCCTCCAACTATTATTTGGGACCCCTGGATTGGAGACCATCAACATGAGGGTTAGGAGAATATGTTGCCTCAACAATTTAGGGGCAGTGCCCCATCACAGCAGGAAGCAGTTATGGAAACTGCTTTCAGTTAAGTGAAACTGCTTTCATTGTTCACTGAAAGCTATCAATAATATGATAATCCCTAGGTCTATCCACGTTGCTGCATATGGTATTATTTCAATCTTTTCTAGGCTGATTAATATTCCATTATAGATATTTACCATGTTTTCTTTATCCATTTATTGGTTGATGGACATTTATGTTGCTTCTGTGTTTTGGCTGTTGTAAATGGTGCTGGAATCTTGCTCTGGTTATTATTAACTGAGTTTCTATAACTGAATCTTTCCTTCTCTTCCTGAGACTACTCAGGAGTCCTCTGATACACTCAAAAATTTTAAAATCAAATCAACTTTGACTTTGTATGCTGCTCCACCAGCTCTGTTCTTTTCATATATTTTATTAGTCAGTGCTTGCTACTTTCACTAAGCCCTTGCCTTCTCCTCCTAACCTCCCTACCTGTTCCCCAAAACACACTCAACACTTTTACTTAATGGAGTCAGTCTTTTATCACAACCTCTGACTGTTGCCAGGGTCATCAGTGATTATGAACTGTTAAAATTAAAAACATCTTATAAATTCTTTCTGTATTTCCTTACAGCATTGATGGGAATGCTGATTACAGCTATCTTAAACATTGTCCTTGGTTTTTCGCTGCTACTTTCCCTTGGGTCTTCTCTGAGAAAATTTCCGTCTGATTCTTTTTCACAGACATCATCAGCCCCTCTTCCTCTGCCTTAAGTCCTAGTTTCCCACATTCCATTTTTAGCACTTCCCCCCACCTTTTGTACTCTTGTTGCCTTCATCTATGCCACCCCAAGCTTTAACAAACTCACACATGTCTCTGAAACCTGGGAACATTTCTGTGACTGCTAATCGGCCATCTGCATGTGGGCAGTACTCTTAAAACACACATATACACTCACATATCCCACAAACACAGAGAATCTTAAACAATACTCACAAGCTGAAAGTTGTTAACCCTCATCCCTTACTTTCAAGCTACCTTCTTACCTTCAAGCTACCTTCTTCTCCTCTGTATCAGCTTTGTTATATAGCATCTCTATTTATGCAACTGCTTAAGTAAAGCACCTGGCAAGATTCCCTGAGATCTTCATCTCTCTTCCTTCCATCATTCATTCAGTTCACTTCAGTTCAGTCACTCAGTCATGTCCAATTCTTTGCAATCATATGGACTGCAGCATGCCAGGCTTTTCTGTCCATCACTAATTCTTGGAACTTACTCAAACTCATGTCCATCATGTCAGTAATGCCATCTAACAATTTCATTCTCTGTCATCCCCTTTTTCTCCTGCCTTCAATCTTTCCCAATATCAGGGTCTTTTCCAAGGAGTCATCACTTTGCATCAGATGGGCAAAGTATTGGAGTTTCAGCTTCAGCATCAGTCCTTCCAATGAATATTCAGGACTGATTTCCTTTAGGACTGACTGGCTTGATCTCCATGCAGTGCAAGGGACTCTCAAGAGTCTTCTTCTGGAGGTGATCCTAAGATGGTGGAGGAATATGATGGGGAGACCACTTTCTCCCCCACAAATCCATCAAAAGAACATTTAAATGCTGAGTAAATTCCACAAAATAACTTCTGAATGCCAGAAGAGGACATTAAGCACCCAGAAAAGCAGCCCATTGTCTTCAAAAGGAGGTAGGAAAAAATATAAAAGGCAGAAAGAGAGGCAAAAGAGGTAGGAATGGAGCTCCATCCTGGGAAGGGAGTCTTAAAAAGAGAGAAGTTTCCAAACACCAGGAAACACTCTCACCGCCGAGTCTGTGGCGAGCCTTAGAACCACAGAGGGAAACATAATTGAGAGGAAAAATAAATAAATAATTAAAAACCACAGATTACATGCCCAATGGTAACTCCTCCAGTGGAGAAGAAGCCCAGATGCCTGCACCTGCCACTAGCAAGCCGGGGCTGGGCAGGGAGGCCCGAGCTGCATTGCTTAGAGTAAGGACCAGACCTGAATGCCCCAAGGGCAATCTGAGGAAACTAGGGATAGCAAACCAGACTGCAGTATAGTATCACATGAAAAACCCTAACCTAAGACACCATCAGGCCCACTCACAAGGACTAAACAGAGCTAGCCTGCTGCGGACCATCCCCCTCCAGTGACAGGCAGCCAGAACCAGAAGGGGGCAATTGGGGCCCCTGAGAGGCATTATCTACCAAAATGCAAGCAGACTTCTTTGCTAACTAAGACTTCTTGGGATTCTGGATGGTCATCATCCGCCTGAGAAGGTGTGCTGGTTGTACACCCAGAAAACCAAGCGGCAGAGATGGGAAAGGTGAAAAGTCGCAGTGACCACGCTCCCAAACACCTGATCACCTGAGCTGCTTGGACCTGGGAAGGGCATAAAACACACCCAATAAAGTCTGCACCTCTGAGGGCTATCCAAGTGCCTGAACCTGAGCAGCTTAGACCTGGGAGGTGCATGCAGCCCAGGGCCAGCATCAGATGGTTCCTGGCAGAGCAACCTAGAGCCTGAGCAGTGTGGACAGGGAGGGCACACGCGCTGTGAGTGGGGGGCAGGCCCAGTGTGGCTCAGACACTGTGAGCACACGCTGGTGCTATTTGTTTGCAGCATCCCTCCCTCCCCACAGAGCGACTGAACAAGTGAGCCTAAAAAAAGTGTCCACCACGGCCCCTTGTGTCAGAGTGGGAATTAGACACTGAAGAAACCAGCAAACAGAAGAAGCTAAAACAGAGGGAACCACCTTGGAAGTGACAGGTGCAATAGATTAAAACCCTGTAGTTAGTACTGACTACATAGGAAGGGGCCTATAGTTCTTGAGAAATATAAGCTGGACCAAGGAACTATCTGAAAATGAACTGACCCTACACTGCCCACACCACCACCAAAGTCCTAGATATATTTTACTATTTTTACTATCATTCTTTTATTTTTATTTTTTTTAATTTTAAGTCCTCTATTACTCCCATAATTTTCATTTTTATAACCTACTATTACTTTGCAAAAAAAAAAGAGACCCTATTTTTTTTAATTAATTTATTTTTTTAATTACAATACTGCATTTGTTTTGCCATACATTGACATGTATTAGCCACAGGTGAACACAATCTCCCAATGCTGAAGCCCCCTCCCACGTCCCACCCCACACCATCTACCTGAATCATCCTGTGCACCAGCCCCATGCATCCTGCATCCTGCATTGAACATTGGCACTTCGTTTCTTACAAGATAGTATACGTTTCAATGCCATTCTCCCAAACCATCCCACCCTTTCCCTCTCCCCCAGAGTCTAAAAGTCCGTTCTATACCTCTGTGTCTCTTTTGTTGTCTCACATATAGGGTCATCATTACTATCTTCTAAATTCCATATATATGTGTCAGTATACTGTATTGGTGTTTTTCTTTCTGGCTTACTTCACTCTGTATAATCGGTTCCAATTTCATCCATCTCATTAGAACTGAGTCAAATTTATTCTTTTTAAGGGCTGAGTAGTACTCCATTGTGTATATGTACCAC
>SJYG01000377.1:519058-532994 GCA_006410535.1 Litocranius walleri
TAAAAGCTTCTGCACAACAAAGGAAACTATAAGCAAGGTGAAAAGACAGCCTTCTGAATGGGAGAAAACAATAGCAAATGAAACAACTGACAAACAACTACTTTCAAAGATATATAAACAACTTATGCAGCTCAACTCCAGAAAAATAAACGATCCAATAAAAAAATGGGCCAAAGAACTAAATAGGCACTTCTCCAAAGAAGACATACGGATGGCTAACAAACACATGAAAAGATGTTCAACATCACTCATTATCAGAGAAATGCAAATCAAGACCACAATGAGGTACAATTTCACACCAGTCAGAATGGCTGCGATTCAAAAGTCTACAAGCAATAAATGCTGGAGAGGATGTGGAGAAAAGGGAACGCTCTTACACTGCTGGTGGGAATGCAAACTACTACAGCCACTGTGGAAAACAATGTGGAGATTCCTTAAAAATTTGCAAATAGAATTGCCTTATGACCCAGCAATCCCACTGCTGGGCATACACACCAAGGAAACCAGAATTGAAAGAGACACATGTTCCCCAATGTTCATTGCAGCACTGTTTATAATAAGCAGGACATGGAAGCAACCTAGATGTCCATCAGCAGATGAATGGATAAAAAAGCTGTGGTACATATACACAATGGAGTATTACTCAGCCCTTAAAAAGAATAAATTTGACTCAGTTCTAATGAGATGGATGAAATTGGAACCGATTATAGAGAGTGAAGTAAGCCAGAAAGAAAAACACCAATACAGTATACTGACACATATATATGGAATTTAGAAGATAGTAATGATGACCCTATATGTGAGACAACAAAAGAGACACAGAGGTACAGAACGGACTTTTGGACTCTGGGGGAGAGGGAGAGGGTGGGATGGTTTGGGAGAATGGCACTGAAACATGTACACTATCTTGTAAGAACCGAAGCGCCAGTCTATGTTCAATGCAGGATGCAGGATGCATGGGGCTGGTGCACAGGACGATTCAGGTAGATGAGGTGGGGTGGGAGGTGGGAGGGGGCTTCGGTATTGGGAGATTGTGTTCACCTGTGGCAGATTCATGTCATTGTATGGCAAAACAAATACAGTATTGTAATTAAATAAATAAATTAAAAAAACACACATTAAAAAGATCATACACCATGATCAAGTGGGCTTTATCCCAGGGATGCATGGATTCTTCATTATCCACAAATCAGTCAACATAATACACCACATTAACCAGTTGAAAAATAAAAGCCATATGATTATCTCAATAGATACAGAGAAAGCTTTTGAAAAATTCAACATACATTTATGATAAAAACTCTCCAAAATGCAGGAATAGAAGGAACATATCTCAACATAATAAAAGACAAACCCACAGCAAACATTATCCTCAATGGTGAAAAAATTCCCCTAAAGTCAGGAACAAGACAAAGGTGCCCACTTTCACCACTACTCTTCAACATAGTTTTGGAAGTTTGGGCCATAGTAATCAGAGCAGAAAAAGAAATAAAAGGAACCCAAACTGGAAACAAGAAGTAAAACTCTTACTGTTTGCAGATGACATGATCCTCTACATAGAAAACCCTAAAGACTCCACCAGAAAATTACTAGAGCTAATCAATGAATATAGTAAAGTTGCACGATATAAAATCAACACACAGAAATCCCTTGCATTTGTATACACTAATAATGAGAAAATAGAAAAATTAAAGAAAAAATTCCATTCACCATTGCAACGAAAAGAATAAAATAGGAATATATCTACCAAAAGACACTAAAGACCTATATATAGAATACTATAAAACACTGGTGAAATAAATCAAAGAGGACACTAATAGATGGAGAAATATACCATGTTCATGGATCAGAAGAATCAATATGGTGAAAATGAGTATACTACCTAAAGCAATCTATAGATTCAATGCAATCCTTATCAAGCTACCAACGTTAGTTTTTACAAAGCTAGAACAAATAATTTCCAATTTGTATGAAAATACAAACAACTTCAAAAAGCCAAAGAAATCCTGAGAAAGAAGAATGGAACTGGAGGAATCAATCTACCTGACTTCAGGCTCTACTACAAAGCCAAATTCATCAAGACAGTATGGTACTGGCACAAAGGCAGCATTATAGATCAATGGAACAAAATAGAAAGCCCTGAGATAAATCCACACACATATGGACATCTTATCTTTGACAAAGGAGGCTAGAATATACAATGGAGAAAAGACAATCTCCCTAACAAGTAGTGCAGGGAAAACTGGTCAATCACTTGTAAAAGAATGAAACTAGAAAAACTTTCTAACACCTCACACAAAAATAAGCTCAAAATGGATTAAAGATATAAAAGACCAGAAACTATAAAACTTCTAGAGGAGAACATAGGCAAAACACTCTCCAACATGAATCACAGCAGGATCCTATATGACCTCCCTCCCAGAATATTAGAAATAAAAGCAAAAATAAACAAATGGGATCTAATTAAAATTAAAACCTCTGCACAATAAAGGAAACTCTAAGCAAGGTAAAAAGACAGCCTTCAGAATGGGAGAAAATAATAGCAAATGAAGCAACTGACAAAGAATTAACCTCAAAAATATAAAAGCAACTCATGCAGCTCAATTCCAGAAAAATAAACTACCAAAGAATGGGCCAAAGATCTAATAGACATTTCTCCAAAGAAGACATACAGGTGGCTAACAAACACATGAAAAGATGCTCAACATCACTAATTATCAGAGAAATGCAAATCAAGACCACAATGAGGAACCATTTCACGCCAGTCAGAATGGCTGCTATCTGAAAGTCTACAAGCAATAAATGCTGGAGAGAATGTGGAGAAAAGGGAACCCTCTTACACTGTTGGTGGGAATGCAAACTAGTACAGCCACTATGGAGAACAGTGTGAAGATTCCTTCAAAAACTGGAAATAGAACTGCCTTATGACCCAGCAATCCCACTGCTGGGCATACACATCAAGGAAATCAGAATTGAAAGAGGCATGTGTACTCCAATGTTCATCACAGCACTGTTTATAATAGCCAGGACATGGAAGCAACCTAATGTCCATTGGCAGATGAACGAATAAGAAAGCTGTGGTACATATGCACAATGAAATATTATTCAGCCATTAAAAAGAATACATTTGAATCAGTTCTAATGAAGTGGATGAAATTGGAGCCAATTATACAGAGTGAAGTAAGCCAGAAAGAAAAACACCAATACAGTATACTAACACATGTATATGGAATTTAGAAAGATGGTAATGATAACCCTGTATGTGAGACTGCAAAAGAAACACAGATGTATAGAACAGTCTTTTGGACTCTGTGGGAGAGGGAGAGGGTGGGATTATTTGGGAGAATGGCATTGAAACATGTATAATATCATATATGAAATGAATCACCAGTCCAGGTTCGATGCAGGATACAGGATGCTTGGGGCTGGTGCACTGGGATGACTCAGAGGGATGATATGGGGAGGGTGGTGGTGGGGGTTCAGAATGAGGAACACGTGTACACCCATGGTGGATTCATGTTGATGTATGGCAAAACCAGTACAATATTGTAAAGTAATTAGCCTCCGATTAAAATAAATAAATTTATATTAAAAAATTAAAACAAAAAGAGTCTTCTTCAACACCACAGTTCAAAAGCATCAGTTGTTCAGCACTTACCTTTCTTTATAGTCTATCTCTCACATCCATACATGGCTACTGGAAAAACCATAGCTTTGAATAGTTGGACCTTTTTTTGCAAAGTAATGTCTCTGCTTTTTAATATGCTGTCTAGTTTGATCATAACTTTTCTTCCAAGGAGCAAGTATCTTCTATCTTCTTGGCTGCAGTCACCATCTGCAGTGATTTTAGAGCCAAAGAAAATAAAGTCTTTCACTGTTTCCATTGTTTACACCATTTGGCACAAAGTGATGGGGCCAGATATCATGATCTTAGTTAGAAAAGATGACAAGAATACAGAGAAGAACTATGGGAAAAAGATCTTCATAACCCAGATAACCACCACCCATTGGTCCCCATCTTTTGCCAATAAAATATCTTTTAAATTCTGTTTTCCTCTCAAATCTTACCCCCAAGTTCAGACACTGCCTTACTACAGACCTCTGTCATGTCTTGCCTACCTATCTTTACTTTGTAATAGTTTTCCTATTTTTATTCATCTTTCTCCAACTTCTATTTCCTGTAAGAAGATTTTCTACCATAGAAAGAAATGGAATCATAAATTATGTAATGTACCTACCTGGAACCTTCAGGTCCAGGTTTTGGGTTCAGTTCAGTTTCTTATACTTACAAGCAGAGCTTTGACTTAATGTCAAAGCTAAATTCTTGTCAAGCTTCTTCTGTCTAGAAACACTAGGTTCTTTTCTTCAATTTCCATGCAGGGAGAATTGACCACCCAATTCACCTTGAGGACACCATGTAGTTCTAGAAGAGCACACATGCCCTGGTATTTGTGTGTCTCCTTTCCTCGGTACACTTTACATCTTGATAGGTGGGAGTCTGTATGTGTGTATGGATTTTTACACATGTGCATATGTCTACATGTATGTGAGTACTCTGTCACTAAGTCCTGTCTGACTCTTCGCAACCCCATGAACTATTGCTCACCAGATTCCTCTGTTAATGCAATTTCCTAGGCAAGTATATTAGAGTGGGTTGCCATTTCCTCCTCCAAGGGATCTCCCAGACCTAAGATCAAACTCATATTTATTGCATCTCCTGCATTGGCTGGCAGGTTCTTTAGGTGAGCTACCTGGGAAGCCCATGTATGTCTACATATTTTTCCTATTTACAAACAAAAAATTTACAAAATTGTTTAGGTGTTTTTTAAAAAAATTGTTTTAAGCCTATTTCAATAAATTGTTTCAGAAAAGATAGTCATGTATCAGTTCAGTTCAGTTCAGTCGTGTCCGATCTTTGCGACCCCATGAATCGCAGCACACCAGGTCTCCCTTTCCATCACCAGTTCCCAGAGTTCACTCAGACTTCCGTCCATCGAGTCAGTGATGCCATCCAGCCATCTCATCCTCGCTCATCCCCTTCTCGTCCTGCCCCCAATCTCTCCCAGCATCAAAGTCTTTTCCAGCGAGTCAACTCTTCACATGAGTTGGCCAAAGTACTTGAGTTTCAGCTTTAGCATCATTCCTTCCAAAAAAATCCCAGGGTTGATCTCCTTCAGAATGGACTGGTTGGATCTCCTTGTAGTCCAAGGAACTCTCAAGAGTCTTCTCCAACACCACAATTCAAAAGCATTCTTCAGTGCTCAGCCTTCTTCACAGTCCAACTCTCGCATCCACACATGACTACTGGAAAAACCATAGCCTTGACTAGCTGGACCTTAGTTGGCAAAGTAATGTCTCTGCTTTTGAATATACTATCTAGGTTGGTCATAACTTTTCTTCCAAGGAGTAAGCATCTTTTAATTTCATGGCTGCAGTCACCATCTGCAGTGATTTTGGAGCCCAAAAAAGTAAAATCTGACACTGTTTCCACTGTTTGCCCATCTATTTCCCATGAAGTGATGGGACCTGAGGCCATGATCTTCGTTTTCTGAATGTTGATCTTTAAGCCAACTTTTTCACTCTCCTCTTTCACTTTCATCAAGAGGCTTTTGAGTTCCTCTTCACTTTCTGCCATAAGGGTGGTTTCATCTGCATATCTGAGGTTATGATATTTCTCCTGGGAATCTTGATTCCAGCTTGTGTTTCTTTCAGTCCAGCATTTCTCATGATGTACTCTGCATAGAAGTTAAATAAGCAGAGTGACAATACACAGCCTTGACATACTCCTTTTCCTATTTGGAACCAGTCTGTTCTTCCATGTCCAGTTCTAACTGTTGCTTCCTGGCCTGCATACAGATTTCTCAAGAGGCATGTATATCTACCCACATATGGACATATCATATTTTATGCAAATCTATATCTGAATATATCAGTCAACTCCTGTGCACCAGTTTATCTCAACTTGCCTTCTCCTATTTCTTATTTTACCAGTACTGTGGAGGCCAGTTCTTTGTGGATTCCAAGTGAATTCTAAAAAGCCAACCCATCAAATTACTGCTTCATAGGCTAGGCTCCTGGTTCTCCCACTGTGGAAATCTTCTGCATACCCATACATGCACAGCATGGAAAAGTGGATAAGAGGATCTTAAGTTCTCAGAGAGAAAACTGTGAACTAAGACAAGAGGGAAGGGGGCAGGACACAACTTTTAAAAGAATGGCATAGCCCAAGGACATTAAAAACATTTTATAAAACTTGTTAGAACCAAATGTATCCAAGATGGTAGAAGACAGGACTTCCAGAGGACCTTCAGTTCAGTTCAGTCATTCAGTCATGTCCGACTCTGTTACCCCATGGACTGCAGCATGCCAGGCTTCCTTATCTATCACCAACTCCTGGAGCTTGCTCAAACTCATGTCCATAGAGTCAGTGATGCCATCCAACAATCTCATCCTCTGTTGTCCTGTTTTCCTCCTGCCTTCAATCTTTCCTAGCGTCAGGATCTTTTCTAATGAGTCACTTCTTCATTCAAGTAGCTAAAGTATTGGTGTTTCAGCTTCAGCATCAGTCCTTCCAATGAATATCAGGACTGATTTCCTTTAGAATTGACTCATTTGATCTCTTTGTAGGCCAAAGGGCTCTCAAGAGTCTTCTCAGAGTTGAAAAACATCAATTTGAGCCTCAGTATATTTTTGTTGCTGTTATTCAATCCTTGCGACATGTCAGACTCTTTGCTACCACATGGACTAAAGCATGTCAGTCTCCTTTGTCCTCCACTGTATCCCAGAGTTTGCTCAAATTCATGTCCACTGAGTCAGTAATATAACCATCTCATCATCTGTCACCCCCTTCTATTTCTGGCCTCAGTCTTTCCCAGCATGAGGGTGTTTTCCAGTGAGTCAATCCTTCTCATCAGGTGGCTAAAGTATTGAAGTTTCAGATGCAGCATTCTGTCCTTCCAATGAATATTAAGGGTTGATTTCTTTTAGGATTGACTGGTTTCATCTCCTTGTAATTTTCTTGAGAGTCTTGAGAGAAGACTCTCAGGAGTGTTCTCCAGTACCAAATTCAAAAGCATCAATTATTTTGCAGTCAGCCTTCTTTATGGTCCAACTATGGACCACTGGAAAAGCAATAGCTTTGACTATATGGACATTTGTCAGCAGTGATGTCCCTGCTTCTTAATATGCTGTCTAGGTTGGCATAACTTTCGTTATAAGAAGCAAAAGTTTTTTAATTTCATGGCTTCAGTCACTGTCTGCAGTGATTTTGGAGCCCAAGAAATAAAATCTGTCACTGCTTCCACTTTTTCCCTCTTGATTTGCCATGAAGAGATGGGACTGGATGCTGTGACCTTAGTTTTTATCTTTTTTTAACTTGAATTTCAAGCCAGTATTTCACTCTCCTTGATTCACCTACATCAAGAAGCTATTTAGTTCCACTTCACTTTTTGTCATTAGAGTGTTACTATTTGCATATATGAGGTATTTGATATTTTTCCAAATAATCTTGATTCTGACTTGTGATTCATCCAAGCCAGGCTTTAACAGGATGCCACTTCTGAAGTCAGGGCCAGTGGCTGGGAGGAGCTACCTCAAGCCTGAAGTCAGGGGCAGGGGCCAAGGAGCAACCCCACGTCCAAGGAGTGGAGACTGTATAGGTGCAGGAGAGCTGAGAGGAGCTACTCCACGTTCAGGTCAAGAGGGGCAGCAGTGAGTAGATATCCCTCATCTAAGGTAAGGACCAGCGGGTGTGCTTTGCTGGAGTAATTGTGAAGAGATGCCCCACGTCCAAGGTAAGAGAAACCCAAGAATGACAGTAGGTGTCGTGAGAGGGCATCAGAGGGCAAACACACTGAACCATAATCACAGAAAGCTAGTCAATCTAATCACACTGACGACAGCCTTGTCTAACTCAATGAAACTAAGCCATGCCCACAGGGCAATCCAAGACAGGCGGGTCATTGTGGAGAGGTCTGACAGAATGTGGTCCACTGGAGAAAGGAATGACAAAACACTTCAGTATTCTTGCCTTGAGAACCCCATGAAAATTATGAAAAGGCAAAATGATAGGATACTGAAAGAGGAACTCCCCAGGTTAGTTGGTGCCCCGTATGCTACTGGAGATCAGTGGAGAAATAACTCCAGAAAGAATAAAAGGATGGAGCCAAAACAAAAACAACACGCAGTTGTGGATATGACTGGTGATAGAAGCAAAGTCCAATGCTGTAAGAACAATATTGCACAGGAACCTGGAATGTTAGGTCCATGAATCAAGGCAAATTGGAAGTGGTCAAAAAGGAGATGACAAGAGTGAATGTCGACATTCTAGGAATCAGCAAACTAAAATGGACTGGAATGGGTGAATTTAACTTGACCATTATATCTGCTACTACGGGCAAGAATCCCTTAGAAGAAATGGAATAGCCATTATGGGCAACAAAAGAGTCCAAAACGCAGTACTTGGATGCAATCTCAAAAATGACAGAATGCATTTGGTTTGCATTTCCAAGGCAAACCATTCAGTATCATAGTAATCCAAGTCTATGCCCCAACCAGTTATGCTGAAGAAGCTGAAGTTGAACGGTTCTATGAAGACTTACAAGTCCTTTTATAACTAACATCCCAAAAAGATGTCCTTTTCATTATAGGGGACTGGAATGATAAAGTAGAAAGTCAAGAAACACCTGGAGTAACAGGCAAATTTGGACTTGGAATACGGAATGAAGCAGGGCAAAGGCTAATAGAGTTTTGCCAAGAGAACACACTGGTCATAATAAACACCCTCTTCCAAAAACACAAGAGAAGACTACATATGGACATCACCAGATGGTCAACACCAAAATCAGATTGATTATATTCTTTGCAGCCAAATATGGAGAAGCTCTATGCAGTCAGCAAAAACAAGACCAGGAGCTTACTGTGGCTCAGATTATGAACACCTTATTGCCAATTTCAGACTTAAATTGAAGAAAGTGGAGAAAATCACTAGACCATTCAGGAATGACCTAAATCAAATCCTTTATGATTATACAGTGGAAGTGAAAAATAGATTTAAGGGGCTAGACCTGATAAAGTGCCTAATGAACTTATGGACAGAGGTTCGTGACATTGTACAGGAGACAGGGATCAAGACCATCCTCTTGGAATAGAAATGCAAAAAAGCAAAATGGCTGTCTGGGGAGGCCTTACAAAGAGCAGTGAAAAGAAGAGAAGCATAAAGCAAAGGAGAAAAGGAAAGATGTAAGTATCTGAATGCAGAGTTTCAAAGAATAGCAAGAAGAGATAAGAAAACCTTCTTCAGCAATCAATGCAAAGAAATAGAGGAAAAGAACAGAATGGGAAAAATAGAGATCTCTTCAGGAAAATTAGAGACACCAAGGGAATATTTCATGCGAAGATGGGCTTGATAAAGGACAGAAATGATATGGACCTAACAGAAGCAGAAGAAATTAAGGAGAGGTGGCAACAATACACAGAATTGTACAAAAACGATCTTCTTTACCAAGATAATCATGATGGTGTGATCACTCACATACAGCCAGACATCCTGGAATGTGAAGTCAAGTGGGCCTCAGAAAGCATCACTGTGAACAAAGCTAGTGGAGGTGATGGAATTCCAGTGGAGCTATTTCAAATCTTGAAAGATGATGCTGTGAAAGTGCTGCACTCAATATGCCAGCAAATTTGGACTACTCAGCAGTGGCCACATGACTGGAGAAGGTCAGTTTTCATTCCAGTCCCAAAGAAAGAATGCTTAAACAAAGAATGCTCAAACTACTGTACAACTGGACTCATCTCACATGCTAGTAAAGTAATACTCACAATTCTCCAAGCCAGGCTTCAGCAATACGTGAACCATGAACTTCCAATTTTTAAGCTGGTTTTAGAAAAGGCAGAGGAACCAGAGATCAAATTGCCAACATTTGTTGTATTGTAGAAAAAGCAAGAGAGTTCCAGAAAAACACCTATTTCTGCTTTATTGACTATTCGAAAGTCTGTGACTGTGTGGATCACAGTAAACTCTGGAAAATTCTGAAAGAGATGGGAATACCAGACCACCTGCCTCTTGAGAAATCTATATGCAGGTCAGGAAGCAACAATTAGAACTGGACATGGAACAAAAGACTGGTTGCAAATAAGAAAAGGAGTACATCAAGGCTGTATATTGTCACTCCATTTATTTAACTTATATACAGAGTACATCATGTGAAATCTTGGGCTGGAGGACGACAAGCTGGAATCAAGATTGCCAGGAGAAATATCAATAACCTCAGATATGCAGATGACACTACCCTTATGGCAGAAAGTGAAGAGGAGCTAAAAAGCCTCTTGATGAAAGTAAAAGAGGAGAGTGAAAAAGTTGGCTTAAAACTCAACATTCAGAAAACTAAGATCTTGGTATCCAGTCCCATCACTTCACGGGAAATAGATGGAGCAACAGAGGAAACTGTGTCAGACTTTATGTTTTTGGGCTCCAAAATCACTGCAGATGGTTATTGCAGCCATGAAATTAAAAGACGCTTACTCCTTGGAAGGAAATTATGACCAACCTAGATAGCATATTCAAAAGCAGAGACATTTCTTTGCCAACAAAGGTCCATCTAGTCAAGGCTATGGTTTTTCCAGTGGTCGTGTATGGATATGAGAGTTGGACTGTGAAGAAAGCTGAACGCTGAAGATTTGATGCTTTTGAACTGTAGTGATGGAGAAGACTCTTGAGAGTCCCTTGGACTGCATGGCCATCCAACCAGTCCATTCTAAAGGAGATCAGTCCTGGGTGTGTTTTTGGAAGGAATGATGCTAAAGCTGAAACTCCAGTACTTTGGCCACCGCGAAGAGTTGACTCACTGGAAAAGACTCTGATGCTGGGAGGGATTGGCGGCAGGAGGAGAAGGGAACAACAGAAGATAAAATGGCTGGATGTCATCACTGACTCAATGGACATGAGTTTGAATGAACTCTGGGAGTTGGTGACGGATATGAACTGGCATGCTGCAGTTCATGGCATCACAAAGAGTCTGGCATGACTGAGTGACTGAACTGAACTCTGCAAAGAGTTGGACATGACTGAGCAAGGACACACACATTTGTCTTCTGAATCTGGACTCAGAAGCCACAGGTGCACAGTACTGGAGTGGTGTCTGTATTTTGTAAGTTTCTAAAACAATGAAGCAGTAACTGTATGGTGCTTGCGTGGAGGCTCCACAGCACAGGAGTGACTGTGAGGAGATACCCCACCATAGAGCTGCGAGAACTTACACAGGACAGGGGAAAATAAACTCTTGGAGGGCACAAACAGAATGAGGATTCAGAAGAAAGGAGCAATGACCCTGCAAGAGACTGACCCAGACTTGCCTGTGAGTGTCCAGGAGTCTCCAGCTGGGGTGTGTATTAATGGTGGCCTGCTGTAGGGTAGGGGGCACTGTGTGAAGCAATGCCTGCATGGGACCTTTTGAAGGAGGTTGCCATTATCTTCATTATGTCCACCATAGTTTGGCCCCAGGTAAATAACAGAGAGGGAACACAGCCCCACTCATCAACAGAATATTGAATGAAAGACTTACTGAGCATGACCCCACCCATCAGAATGTCTCTCCCATCAGGAAGCTTCCATAAGCCTCTTATCCTTCTCCATCAGAGGGCAGACAGACTGAAAACAACAATCACAGAAAACTAACCAATCTAGTCACAAGGAACGGAGCCTTGTTTAACTGAATGAAACTATGAGCCATGCTGTGTAGGGCCACCCAAGATGGACGGGTTGTGGTTGAGACTTCTGACAAAATGTGGTCCACTGGAGAAGGGAATGCAAACCACTTCAGTATCCTTGTCTTGAGAACCCAATGAAGAGTATGAAAACACAAGATAGGACACTGAAAGATAAACTCCCCAGGTCGGTAGGTGTCCATTATGCTACTGGAGATCAGTGGAGAAATAACTCCAGGAAGAATGAAGAGTTGGAGTGAAAGCAAAAACAACACACAGTTGTGGATGTGACTGCTGATGGAAGTAAAGCCTGATGCTGTTAAGAACAGTATTGCATAGGAACCTTGAATGTTAGGTCCATAAATCAAGGTAAATTGGAAATGGCCAAACAGGAGATGGCAAGAGTGAACATTGACATTTTAGGAATCAGCAAACAAAAATGGACTGGAATAAGTGAATTTAACTCAGATGACCATTATATCTACTACTGTGGACAAGAATCCCTTAGAAGAAAAGGTTTAGCCATCATAGTCAGCAAAAGTCTGAAATGCTGTGCTTCGATGCAGTCTCAAAAATGACAAGATGATCTCTGTTTATTTCCAAGGCAAACCATTCAATACTACACTAATCCAAGTCTATGTCCCAGCCAGTAATGCTGAAGAAGCTAAGATTCAATGGTCCTATGATGATTTACAGGACTTTCTAGAATGAGCACAGACCAAAAAAAAAAAAAAAAAAGTCATTTTCATTATAGGAGACTGGAATACAAAAGTAGAAAGTCAAGAAACACTTGGAATAACAGGCAAATTTGGCCTTGGAGTACAAAATGAATCAGGGCAAAGCTAATAGAGTTTTGCCAAGAGAACACACAGGTCATAGCAAATGCCCTCTTCCAACAACACAAAAGAAGACTCTACACATGGACATTACCAGATTGTCAATACCAAAAACAGATTGACTGTATTCTTTGCAGTCAAAGATGGAGAAACACTATACACTCAGCAAAAATGAAACTGGGAGCTGACTGTGGCTCAGATCATGAACTTCTTATTGCCAAATTCAGAGTTAAATTGAAAAAAGTAGGGAAAACCACTAGACCATTCTGTTATGAATTAAATCAAATCCTTTTCAATTATAAAGTGGCAGTGACAAACAGATTCATGGGACTAGATCTGATAGAGTACCTGAAGAACTATGAACAGAGTTTTGTGACATTGTACAGGAG
This sequence comes from Litocranius walleri, assembly GCA_006410535.1. Classification (NCBI taxonomy): domain Eukaryota; kingdom Metazoa; phylum Chordata; class Mammalia; order Artiodactyla; family Bovidae; genus Litocranius; species Litocranius walleri. The sequence continues at coordinate 531,990 of SJYG01000377.1, forward strand.
ACAGTGATCAAGACCATCCCTAAGAAAAAGAAGGAAAAAGGCAAAATGTTTGTCTGAGGATGCCTTGCAAATAGTCATGACAAGAGATGTGAAAGGTAAAGGAGAAGAAAGATCTGAATGTAGAGCTCCAAAAAATAGCAAGACGAGATAAGAAAACCTTCCTCAATGATCAATTCAAAGAAATAGAGGAAAACGGTAGAACAGGAAAAACTAGAGATCTTTTCAAGAAAATTAGAAATACCAAGGGAAAATTTCATGCAAAGATTGGCAAAATAAAGCACAGAAATGGCATGGACCTAACAGAAGCAGAAGAGATTAAGAAGAGGTGGCAAGAATACACATAATGCAAAAAAGATGTTCACAATCCAGATAATTATGATGGTGTGATCACTCATCTAGAGATAGACATCCTGGAATGTCAAGTCAAGGGGCCTTAGGAAGCATGACTATGAATAAAATTAGTGGAGGTGACGGAATTCCAATTGAGCTAATTCAAATCCTGAAAGGTGATGCTGTGAAAGTACTACATTTAATATGCCAGAAAATTTGGAAGACACAGCAGTAGCCTCAGGACTGGAAAAGATCAGTTTTCATTCCAATCCCAAAGAAAGGCAATACCATTATTAGTGTATAGGAATGCAAGGGATTTCTGAGTGTTGATTTTATATCCTGCAACTTTACTATATTCATTGATTAGCTCTAGTAGTTTTCTGGTGGAGTCTTTAGGATTTTCTATGTAGAGGATCATGTCATCTGCAAACAGTGAGAGTTTTACTTCTTCTTTTCCAATTTGGATTCCTTGTATTTCTTTTTCTGCTCTGATCGCTGTGGCCAAAACTTCCAGTACGATGTTGAAGAGTAGTGGTGAAAGTGGACACCCTTGTCTTGTTCCTGACTTTAGGGGAAATGGTTTCAGTTTTTCACCATTGAGGATAATGTTAGCTGTGGGTTTGTCATATATAGCTTTTATTATGTTGAGGTATGTTCCTTCTATTCCTGCTTTCT
>SJYG01000377.1:536006-555686 GCA_006410535.1 Litocranius walleri
CAGATGAATGGATAAGAAAGCTGTGGTACATATACACAATGGAGTACTACTCAGCCCTTAAAAAGAATAAATTTGACTCAGTTCTAATGAGATGGATGAAATTGGAACCGATTATACAGAGTGAAGTAAGCCAGAAAGAAAAACACCAATACAGTATACTGACACATATATATGGAATTTAGAAGATAGTAATGATGACCCTATATGTGAGACAACAAAAGAGACACAGAGGTATAGAACGGACTTTTGGACTCTGGGGGAGAGGGAAAGGGTGGGATGGTTTGGGAGAATGGCATTGAAACATATACTATCTTGTAAGAAACGAAGAGCCAATGTTCAATGCAGGATGCAGGATGCATGGGGCTGGTGCACAGGATGATTCAGGTAGATGGTGTGGGGTGGGAGGTGGGAGGGGGCTTTGGCATTGGGAGATTGTGTTCACCTGTGGCTAATACATGTCAATGTATGGCAAAACAAATGCAGTATTGTAATTTAAAAAATAAATAAATTTAATTAAAAAAATAAAAATAAAAATAAATTTAAAAAAATTAGTTGAGGAAAAAAAGAAAAAGAAAGGCAATACCAAAGAATGCTCAATTACTGCACAATTGCACTCATCTCACATGCTAATAAAGTAATGCTGAAAATTCTCCAAGTCAGGCTTCAACAGTATGTGAACTGTGTACTTCCAGTTGTTCAAGCTGGATTTAGAAAGGCAGAGGAACCAGCGATCAAATTGCCAACATTTGTTGGATGACAGAAAAAACAAGAGAGTTCCAAAAAAACATCTACTTCTGATTTATTAACTATGCCAAAGCCTTTGACTGTATGGAGCACAATACACTGTGGAAAAGTCTTCAAGAGATGGGAATACAAGGCCACCTGACTTGCTTCCTGAGAAATCTGTATGCAGGTCAGGGAGCAACAGTTATAACTGGACATGAAACTGTTTCCAAATTGGGAAAGGAGGATGTCAAGGCTGTATATTGTCACCCTGCTTATTTAACATATATGCAGAGTACATCATGAGAAACGCTGGGATGGAGGAAGCACAAGCTGGAATCAAGATTGCCAGGAGAATTATAAATAACCTCAGATATGCAGATGACATCACCCTTATGGCAGAAAGTGAAGAAGAACTAAAGAGCCTCTTGAGGAAAGGGAAAGAAGAGAGTGAAAAATTTGGCTCAAAATTCAACATTCAGAAAACTAAGAAATGACAACTGGTCCCAACACATCATGGCAAATAGATGGGGAAGCAATGAAAAGAGTGAGAGACTTTATTTTTGGGGGCTCCAAATTTACTGCATATGGTGATTTCAGACATGAAATTAAAAGATGCTTGCTCCTTGGAAGAAATGCTATGACTAATCTAGGCAACCAAGGTTTAAAAAGCAGAGATATTACTTCACTAACAAATATCCATCTAGTCAAAGTTATGGTTTTTCCAGTAGTCATGCATGGATGTGAGAATTAGTTATAATGAAAGTTGAGCACTGAAGAATTGATGTGGTGTTGGAGAAGACTCTTGAGATTCCCTTGGACTACAAAGAGTTCCAACCAGTCTGTCCTAAAGGAAATAAGTCCTGAATATTCACTGAGGGACTGATGGTGAAGCTGAAACCCCAATACTTTGGCCATTTGATTTAAAGGACTAACTCATTTGAAAAGACCCTGCTACTGGGAAAGATTGAAGTAGGAGGAGAAGTGGATGACGTATGATGAGATTGTTAGTTGGAATCACTGACTCTATGGACATGAGTTTGAGTAAGCTCAGGGAGTTGGTGATGGACAGAGAAGCTTGGCATGCTATAGTACATGGGGTCACAAGAGTCAGACCCAAATGAATGATTGAACTGAACTGAACTGAATACTCTTCGTCATTGCCTGTCTTTGGTATTAAAGTGAATATAGACATTTTCCAGTTTTGTGGCCACTTCAAAGTTTTCCAAATTTGAGTGCTGAAGAATTGATGCTTTTGAACTGTGGTGTTGGAGAAGACTCCTGAGAGTCCCCTGGACTGCAAGGAGATCCAACCAGTCCATTCTGAAGGAGATCAGCCCTAGGATTTCTTTGGAAGAAATGATGCTAAAGCTGAAACTCCATTATTTTGGCCACCTCATGGGAAGAGTTGACTCATTGGAAAAGACTCTGATGCTGGGAGGGATTGGGAGCAAGAGGAGAAGGGGACAACAGAGGATGAGATGGCTTGATAGCATCACTGACTCAATGGACATGAGTTTGGGTGAACTCCAGGTGATGGTGATGGACAGGGAGGGCTAACGTGCTGCGATTCATGGGGTCACAAAAAGTCGGACTCTAAGTGAGTGACTGCATCATCAGATAAACCTCAATACATGCTTATTGTAATGCATTAACATCTCAGTGACATACCCACAAGCACAGTGATAGTTCTAAAGCCAACCACAGAAAGCCAAAAAGTGGATGGTGGCCCAAATCTTGGAAATTTTCACCCTTCCTCCAATAATTGGAATAATCGTTCCACTATAAAATTATCTAGCCCATAAAAACTAAATATGCCATATTTCAGGGCCTCTCACCATCAAAGATGGTGCAACACATAACTCACCATGTCTATGAATTGTGTTTCTCTCAAAATAAATTCACCACTTACCTATCGCTTTGTCTCTTAATGAATTCTATATGTGTCAGACAGCAAGAACTTCAGATCCACTGGAGACACATCCAGTGGGGTAAGAGTCCATGGATGTGTCCCTTTGTCATCTGAAATTCATCTCTTGTGCCTCATTCCATATGTCTCCATTGAATGTCTTGGACAGCATATAGATTGTGGCCATGCCTTCAACTGATACTTCTATTAATCCTCCATTCTCCCTCTACCACCTACTATCTCTTACTTCTGCTCCCAAGAATTACATTCCCCATAAAAATTCATACCTAAAGTGTCATTACTGACTCTGGCTTTTGGGGGACTATAGACTGAAAGATCTTGAACTCAGCATCACCCCTTAGGCTTCAAAGTTTGTTTGTTTGTTTTCCTTCTGAATTAGTGTTTGGTGTTTCCAGAGATGAACTTCCCAACTGCTGAGCTCACTGCCTGTTTGATCTAATAAATACTTCAGTTCAGTTCAGTTCAGTTCCATCACTCAGTTGTGTCCAACTTTGTGTGACCCCATGAATCGCAGCACGCCAGGTCTCCCTGTCCATCACCATCACCCGGAGTTCACCCAAACTCATGTCCATTGAGTCAGTGATGCCATCCAGCCATCTCATTCTCAGTCGTCCCTTCTTCCTCCTGCCCTCTATCCCTCCCAGCATCAGAGTCTTTTCCAATGAGTCAACTCTTCACATGAGGTGGCCAAAGTACTGGAGTTTCAGCTTTAGCCTCATTCTTTCCAAAGAAATCCCAGGGTTGATCTCCTTCAGAATTGACTGGTTGGGTCTCCTTGCAGTCCAAGGGACTATCAAGAGTCTTGTCCAACACCACATTCAAAAGCATCAATTTTTCGGTGCTCAGCTTTCTTCACAGTCCAACTCTTGCATCCATACATGACCAAAGGAAAAACCATAGCCTTGACTAGATGGAGATTTGTTGGCAAACTAATGTCTCTGCTTTTCAATATGCTATCTAGGTTGGTCATAATTTCCTTCCAAGGAGTAAGTGTCTTTTAAATTCATGGCTGCAGTCACCATCTGCAGTGATTTTGGAACCCAAAAAAATAAAATCTGACACTGTTTCTCCATCTATTTCCCATGAAGTTATGGGACCAGATGCCATGATCTTCATTTTCTAAATGTTGAGCTTTAAGCCAACTTTTTCACTCTTCTCTTTCACTCTCATCAAGGCACTTTTTAGTTCCTCTTTACTTTCTTCCATAAGGGTGGTGTCATCTGCATATCTGAGGTTATTGATATTTCTCCTGGCAATCTTGATTCCAGCTTGTGCTTCCTCCAGCCCAATGTTTCTGATGATGTACTCATGCATGTAAGTTAAATAAGCGGAGTGACAATATACAGCCTTGATGTACTCCTTTTCCTATTTTCAAACAGTCTTTTGTTCCATGTTCAGTTCTAACTTTGCGTCCTGACCTGCATGTAGGTTTCTTTCAGATCAGCAGGGGAGCAGCACATTTTGCTGGGGAAGAGTGAGAATATCTGTTCAGGAGAGGCGTGGGTAGATTTTCCCTGCAGCTGCTAGCTTCGTAAATCAGCTTTATTAATCCACTTGCAAGGCTTCAGGTCCCCCTCCCCTGCTGCCTCAGGGCAAGTAGAGAAGGGGGAGGGTAAGCATAACCATCACCAACACCCACTCCTTCCCTTCCCTCCATCCCCCTGCCAAAAATAATATAACGACAGCACAATGGACAGTCTCTGTAATTAGGCAGGGCCAAGAGGAGTTGCTCTCTCCGAAGGGTACTTGGTTTCAGCCCTGGGTGTTCTTTGGAAGGAATGATGCTAAAACTGAAACTCCAGTACTTTGGCCACCTCATGCAAAGAGTTGACTCATTGGAAAAGACTCTGATGCTAGGAGGGATTGGGGGCAGGAAGAAAAGGGAACGACAGAGGATGAGATGGTTGGATGGCATCACTGACTCGATGGACATGAGTTTGAGTGAACTCTGGGAGTTGGTGATGGAGAGGGAGGCCTGGGGTGCTGCAGTTCATAGAGTCACAAAGTCAGACAAAACTGAGTGACTGAACTAAACTGAACTGAGACTGAAAGAGTGATTAATGGTATAACAAACAAAAATAACTTCAGATTTTATTAGGTTATCCTTCTTATACTAGTTTTCCAGAAAAAAATTATTTTCTAGTTTTATAAGAATATAAATTTTCTCTGAAAAGTATAAAATCTGTTAGTTCAATGCAGTAAATTTACAAGTGGATATAGATATATCCACTTACTTACTATAGATATATAGTCAGTACATGATTTGAGTCTGTGGGGGAAAAGTACATTGTCCTCTATTGTAAATTCTCTGACTGATCAAATAATTAGATTGACATGAAACAGATCAACAAGAGAAAATCAAACAAAAATTTAATAACACATATGTGTGGGAAAGACCCATGAAAACTGGGTAACACATCAAAGTGGCCAAAGTGCTTTCCTTTTCAGCAAAAGAAAAAAAGAAGTTGTTGGAGTTAAGGTTTTAGGACTTTGGAAGGGAGGAAGGCAATTGACATGAAGATGGAAAAGCAAATGTTTGGTAAATAATTGATTGTTAAGTAAGTAAGTAAAGTCACTCAGTCATGTCCAACTTTTTGTGACCCCGTGGAATGCAGGCCACCAGGTTCCTCAGTCCATGGGATTCTCCAGGCAAGAATACTGGAGTGGGTTGCCATTTCCTTCTCCAGGGGATCTTCCTGACCCAGGGATTGAACTGAGGTCTCCCACATTGGAGGCAGACGCTTTAACCTCTGAGCCACCAGGGAAATTGACTGTTGGACCATCAGAAACAATGAGACTTACAGTGAACTTTGAGTTTTAAGAATTTCTTCATCACACCTGGCTCATATTCTCTGTAGGTATTTCCGGTGATAATTCTATTCCAGGACAGGCTTTCAATTTAAAAACTATTTTTAGGCATTTAGAGAGAAAACAAATGTTTTTTTATGAGTCATATGGACCTTGATTGTTTTCAGGTTGAAATAATTTTTGTGCCAGTGACATTTGAGGGTGGCAAATTTGGAACTCCTGCATGTCTCCCTTTTAATATTCAAAAGTTATTTAACATGGTCAACTTAATCATCTTAAGAAACTTCAGATTTGTTTTTTTTACTTTTTATTTTTTTGCTTTTTAAAATTTTTTTTATTAAAGCATAGTTGATTTACCATATTGTGTCAGTTTCTGGTATACGGCGAAGTGACTGATATATATATATATATATATATATATATATATATATATAAATGAATACAATATATATTAAAATATATTTTCCAATATGGTTTATCATAGGATATTGACTATAGTTTTTGTTCTGTGCATTATGACCTTGTTGTTTATCCATTCTCTATATATTAGTGACTTCCCTGGTGGCTCAGACAGTAAAGCGTCTGTCTACAATGCAGGAGACCGGGGTTCAATCCCTGGATTGGGAAGATCTCTTGGAGAAGGAAATGGCAACCCACTCCAGTATACTTGCCTGGAAAAATCCCATGGATGGAGGAGCCTAGTTCACTTCATACTAGTTTGCATCTGTTAATTCCAAATTCTCAAATCATTCCTTCCCCAACACCTGACTCCTTGGCAACCACAAGCCTGTTTCCTATGTCTGTTTCTGAATAAACTTCAGTTTTGTCATCAGTGAGATGAGGCTGATAATAATCCACTATCAAAATTAAATAAAAACTCCCTGTTTTTATGGCAAAGCAATAATGGGTGAAAAGTGCCTCTCAGAACGTGACATTCCAAACGTGCAGTTGTGTCTTTCACTTTTTAAGAAAGCATTTCTACAAAAGTGCACAAATAGCAACTGGAAAAAAGCAAGCTATTGTCATTTATTATAAGTATGACTTTCATTTACAAGAAACTAAAATTAGTCTCATTCACTTAATGACACTTCAATTTTGAATATTTATTTCCATCAATACTATTTTCTTAACATTTCTTTTTCTTTAATGGTTTAAATTTATTCATGTTGATGTCATAGAAGCTAAGGAGTTACTCAGCATAAAAATTGATTTTTTTTTTTTTTTTTGGTCTCAATTGCATTTCTTTAGAAGTGAAGTTAAGGGAGTTCACAAGGAGATACTGAGTTCTTGCCACTATATCAGTATTTTCATTTTTCCATTTTCTTCCCTTTTTTTAAGTCATAAAAGTGGGCAGCAATGACATTCACAAAACAGTACTGTACTAACAGTTTTGAAAATAACCACCAATTCAACTGATGAACAGCAGAGTGCCAATCTGGCATGTCCTGAAATGCTGATTCACTAATTAATGCACAAAAAAATGAAGCCAGCATAAGCAAGGTGTTTGACATCTGTCTAATGGATAAGAGGAAAGGTGAACAGAAGTCAAGTGCAATAATGCTCAGACCCACATATTTTTGCTCAAAAATAATGCAGCTCTTTTATCTTTATAGCAAGAATGTTTTTTATTCCATAAAATAGGAATTCCACATATCTTGAAGGACTTCACTTTGACTATTCAATGATGCTGCTCTATAGATAAAATGCATAGGAATAGTACAGAAATAGCCATAGCTTGTTTTCTTTGTATTTAAATTTTGACCAGAGTATATTGCTCCAGCAGGAATATCTTTTAGAATAGTTAATACACCAGGCTCAGACAGTAAAGCGTCTGTCTACAATGCAGGAGACCGGGGTTCAATCCCTGGATTGGGAAGATCTCTTGGAGAAGGAAATGGCAACCCACTCCAGTATACTTGCCTGGAAAAATCCCATGGATGGAGGAGCCTAGTTCACTTCATACTAGTTTGCATCTGTTAATTCCAAATTCTCAAATCATTCCTTCCCCAACACCTGACTCCTTGGCAACCACAAGCCTGTTTCCTATGTCTGTTTCTGAATAAACTTCAGTTTTGTCATCAGTGAGATGAGGCTGATAATAATCCACTATCAAAATTAAATAAAAACTCCCTGTTTTTATGGCAAAGCAATAATGGGTGAAAAGTGCCTCTCAGAACGTGACATTCCAAACGTGCAGTTGTGTCTTTCACTTTTTAAGAAAGCATTTCTACAAAAGTGCACAAATAGCAACTGGAAAAAAGCAAGCTATTGTCATTTATTATAAGTATGACTTTCATTTACAAGAAACTAAAATTAGTCTCATTCACTTAATGACACTTCAATTTTGAATATTTATTTCCATCAATACTATTTTCTTAACATTTCTTTTTCTTTAATGGTTTAAATTTATTCATGTTGATGTCATAGAAGCTAAGGAGTTACTCAGCATAAAAATTGATTTTTTTTTTTTTTTTTGGTCTCAATTGCATTTCTTTAGAAGTGAAGTTAAGGGAGTTCACAAGGAGATACTGAGTTCTTGCCACTATATCAGTATTTTCATTTTTCCATTTTCTTCCCTTTTTTTAAGTCATAAAAGTGGGCAGCAATGACATTCACAAAACAGTACTGTACTAACAGTTTTGAAAATAACCACCAATTCAACTGATGAACAGCAGAGTGCCAATCTGGCATGTCCTGAAATGCTGATTCACTAATTAATGCACAAAAAAATGAAGCCAGCATAAGCAAGGTGTTTGACATCTGTCTAATGGATAAGAGGAAAGGTGAACAGAAGTCAAGTGCAATAATGCTCAGACCCACATATTTTTGCTCAAAAATAATGCAGCTCTTTTATCTTTATAGCAAGAATGTTTTTTATTCCATAAAATAGGAATTCCACATATCTTGAAGGACTTCACTTTGACTATTCAATGATGCTGCTCTATAGATAAAATGCATAGGAATAGTACAGAAATAGCCATAGCTTGTTTTCTTTGTATTTAAATTTTGACCAGAGTATATTGCTCCAGCAGGAATATCTTTTAGAATAGTTAATACACCTGAAATATTTGTTACATTATCTTAAAGACAGCCACTCTGATCCTCAAAATAATATGTTTTACTAGTTTTTTTTTTTTTTTAATCTTTTCAAGGGTCTTTATTGCCAGTATTTGGCTCCTAGAGGGTCCTGTTTATAGAATAAGTGGATGAATGAGTATATCACAAATATTTCATTGTAAGTTTGGGGTCTTTGGTTTGAACCAAAAGCCACTTACATATTGCCCAAAAATGTGCTAGAGAGACTGTGGTTTCCACATGGTAAACTGTCAAAACACTTCTCTAATCTAACAATTGATAGCATAATTCTATATCTAATCTCAGCTTCATATTTTGAATCACTTTTCCCTTATCACTTACAGCTTGCTTACTAGTCTTGGTACTTTTTTCCTTCTTAAGGTTTCTCAAATTCACCATTAAAAAAAAAAATCTATTTGCAATCTCTTTCACACAGATTCCGTAGGCCTCTGGTATGAATGACTATTCTTGCCCACTATAAGCAATATTACCTATCCTTTTCTTTTCTCTACTAACTTAGTCCCTGAAATTTGCTTAATCCTTTTTTTTTTCAAATGCTATCTTTCTTATTTGTTCTGTTCTCTTCACTGAAGAATCGCCAGTGTCTCTAGACTATAACTGCCTGCACATTTATTTTTTGTTTGAGTTTGTCAGCTATCAAAAAATATGGAGAGGAAAGTTTAAATACCCCCAAATTCCCAAGACATCCCTGCTACCTGGGGCTTCCATTTCCCTAGAATAACAGTCAGATGTCTCTTAAACACATCATCACACCATAGTTTACCATATGACCTGTCTTCCTTGTCAATATTGGATTGAAAACTACATTCCTACTACACTAAATTGTTTCCATTTTTCTCATGATGATCTTGTTCCTCTTGCTTTTTCTGATTTTTTTTCCCTAGATTTTTATTTTCTCACTCTACACTTAGTTCATTGAACTCTGGTAAGTTCCATTATTAGACCTCACCACTGCTGTTCTAGAGCAGTTATAAACAGTTCCATGTTTGTTTTAAGGTAACACATTTTATAACACTTGCTATTTGTGATTTCCTGCCCATTTCTTGGGAATACTAGTGAATATTTCAACAGAGAGACCTGTGTTTTGCTTCTTATTGCACCCATTATTTTGTCACAGAAACAAGCCAAAAACTCAACAAAAGTCTGTACACTCTTTGAGAGTATAGACCAAATCTTTTTCTTTTTCTTTAAACACCCTAGCAGCTTTATGGTGTTCAGTTCATTGGATCCAACCAGTCCATCCTAAAGGAGATCAGTCCTAGATTTTCACTGGAAGGACTGATGTTGAAGCTGAAACCTCAATACTCTGGTCACCTGATGTGAAGAGCTGACTCATTTGAAAAGACTCTGAAGCTGGGAAAGATTGAGGGCAGGAGGAGAAGGGGACGACAGAGGATGAGATGGTTTAATAACATCAGTGACTCAGTGGACATGAGTTTGGGTGAACTCTGGGAGTTGATGATGGACAAGGAGGCCTGGTGTGCTGCAGTTATGGGGTCACAAAGAGTCAGACATGACTGAGCGACTGAACTGAACTGAACTGAACTGAATGAATGTGAACTGAAAATACACACATTTCCTACAGAGATATGACCACACAGTAATGTATAGAATCCAACTTATTTCAATTTGCATTACATTATGGGTTGAGTTTCCCTTGTCACTAAATCTGTTGAGAAACATCAAACATGTCTAAGAAATATTCTGTTGTGTGAATAAAATTTTCTTATTTATTATATTATTGCTGTCATACTTGCCTCCCTAATTTAACATTTACATTATTTGGTAAATAATGTAAGGTATGCTATTTGTATTTCTTATTACATCCTAGCTCCCTTATTTTGAAATTATTAGGTCAAGAGCACACATTTTTTAATACTTTTTAAACTGTAGTAACAAAAATTTTTTCCTAAAATTGTAGAAATTGTTATATCTTAACAAACAGCATGTACAACGACGTTTCACCACATCTATTGAAGTACTGTCTATTAAAACAGATAGTATTATTAAAATACCTGGGACTTTTTTTAAGGTTTAGAAATTTTCAAACATGTACCAAAGAAGAGAAAGTGGTTCAATAAATTTCCACATACCAGCTTCAACAAAGACCAACTCACTTGTGGGCAATCCTATTTCATCTCTACCTCCACACATTTATTCTGCCTCCAGGGTTACTATGAAGCAAATCCCAGACATCATATCATCTCACCTATAAATTTTAACTATGTGTTTCTAATAGCTACAAGTTCTTTTTCTAAAAATAGTCACTATAGTATCATCTCACCAGAGTACAATTAACAATAATTTCTTAGTGTCATTAAATATTTAGTGTTGTTTGTGTATTTATACACAGACCTATTTAATATTCTTTTCATTTATATTTTTCCAATATAATATTTTGTTGAAGAAACCAGGTTGTTTGCTCTATAGGATTTCCAAAATTCAGGATGCTAAAGGGTACATATCCATGGTTCTCTCTGATATATTCCTGTCTCTTTTATTTTCTGTAAATAAGTAGCCAAGTTAATTAATTAAATTATTTATTTATTCATTACTTGTTAAGCCTATGTAAATTTGTCTTTCTATTAGCAGCTATTAATTATTCTAATTATTCATAAAATGTATTAATTTGTTAAGAATTTCAAGTTATACTTTTCTAATTTTAATATATTTTCTTTATTATTTAGATTAGTTCCTAAAGATAAACTACTTTAGTAACTTTTTCAGTTATCATAAGGTATACTTCAAACAGGAAAAGCTTGACTTTTTATTTTCCAATTTTCAAAATAATCAGTGGTTTCTTTAGTATTCTCAAAATGTGTTCAATAAAAGTTGCTTTCAATGTATCATCAGCAACTAATATATTTATACGTATTTAATTTTCTGGTGGCTTAGATGGTCAGGAATCTGCCTGTAATGCAGGAGAACTGGGTTTGATCCCTGGATTGGGAAAACCCCTTAGAGAAGAAAATAGCAACCCACTCCAGTATTCTTGCCTGGAAAATCTCATGGAAGGAGAAGCCTGTCAGGCTACAGTTCTGGGGTTGCAAAGAGTCAGACAGGAGTGAGAAAACTTCACTCACTTTAATGAGTTTTAAACCTGGAGAAGGAAATGGCAATCCGCTCCAGTCACTATTGCCTGGAAAATCCCATGGACAGAGAAACCTGGTAGGCTACAATCTATGGGGTCGCAAAGAGTCGGACATGACTGAGTGACTTCACTTTCACTTTCGTTTTAATGAGTTTTAATCCAATGCCATAAAGATACTAATAGAGGCTCAGTTAATCCTGTCATAGGCAGTTGGAAAATTCACTCAGGTTTTACATTAAGGTTGATGTTTTCCCTTTTGATATGATTGTAGAAGTCTTCATTTTATTATGTTCTCATTTTTTAAAAGATTTCAGACTCATCTTGTCCTTTTTCCTGCCTAAGGAATAATTTTTCACTGATTATTTTAGTTTTTAAGATATACAAGTTTCCCCACTTCCTGAAAATTGTTGTTGTTCAGTCATTCAATTGTGTCCAACACTTTGTGATCCAATGGACTGTAGTATGCCAGGTTTCCCTGTAATTCTCTGTCACCTAGAGTTTGCTCAGGCTCATGTCCAATGAGTTCCTGAAAATAGAGTGCTCCAGTGAAAAATTTTGTAATCCAAAATAACATAAGGCAAAGAAGAAATTACCTTAGGACACATTTTGCTGATGGATGCACAAAACACAATGAGATACTGCACAGATGCTCACAGACAAAATTCATTGCCCTTGCAGCTTGATGAGGTGTCCAGTGCACTTCCAGGGAGTGAGATTGGTGGTGCCACTCTCATGCTATTCAGGTTGCAAACTGTCTCTGTAATTGCTCTCTGTGAAACAGTTCTTGAACATTCTTTTCCCTTTTAGCCCTCTTTCCTGCAAGCAAAAATCTTCTTTTGAAGACTTAAAGAAAGTACCTGTTAAAGAAAACAAGTACTTATGCAGGTGTTTCATAAGAGTGAGGTACGATAAACTGAATTTTTGAAAAGTGAGGGATATTCAAACTATTTGTAAATCAAATTTTATAATTTTCAGTTGTAATTTATATAGTTGCATTGTTTCTAACAATTTCAATATCACATATTTCCATCAAAATATTACCTAGTATTGGAGGCAGTGACTATTCTTACATGGTTTCTGCCAAAATTCTTCTTGCTTTCTCATTAGATAAAATGCTGATTTATGTCTGGAAAATCTTGGCCTTTTAATATTAGATTAATTTTGCTACTAGGAATAATCCTAGTATATTGCATTTATAGACCATTTTGCTTCGACATACCCCCAAAAAACACAAAGCAGATTTCCTCTAATAACAACAACAAAATACTCTTTATTGTTCAGTTTGGGCTTTCCTTCTAGACTCACATATGTATTTAAATTCCATTTTTATTTTGAGTTTCAAATGTGCATCTTTTAGAAAAACAATTGTACTAGTAAACAGATTTGCAGTCTTCTTTCTGAATCATGTTAATAACAAATACATTCTAGAGTTTTTAGTATTTGATCTTTGTCTATTTTCCCCTGCTTAATTTGGGCAGGTACTTGACAGCACTAGGTCTCTTAGTGGTCATACAACTATCTCTTCCTCTATTTCTGATTCTTCTCCTGTCAACCTAACAACCTAACACCACATTATACACTGTGTGGATCACAATAAATTATGAAAAATTCTGAGAGAGATGGGAATACCAGACCACCTGACCTGCCTCTTGAGAAATCTGTATGCAGGTCAGGAAGCAACAGTTAGAACTGGACATGGAACAACAGACTGGTTCCAAATAGGAAAAGGAGTCCGTCAAGGCTGTATATTGTCACCCTGCTTATTTAACTTCTATGCAGAGTACATCATGAGAAACGCTGGGCTGGAAGAAGCACAAGCTGGAATCAAGATTGCCGGGAGAAATATCAATAACCTCAGATATGCAGATGACACCACCCTTATGGCAGAAAGTGAAGAGGAACTCAAAAGCCTCTTGATGAAAGTGAAAAAGGAAAATGAAAAAGTTGGCTTAAAGCTCAACATTCAGAAAATGAAGATCATGGCATCCGGTCCCATTACTTCATGGGAAATAGATGGGGAAACAGTGGAAACAGTGTCAGACTTTATTTTTTTGGGCTCCAAAATCACTGCAGATGATGATTGCAGCCATGAAATTAAAAGACGCTTACTCCTTGGAAGAAAAGTTAAGACCAACCTAGATAGCATATTCAAAAGCAGAGATATTACTTTGCCGACTAAGGTCCATCTAATCAAGCCTAGGGGTTTTTCCAGTAGTCATGTATGGATATGAGAGCTGGACTGTGAAGAAGGCTGAGTGCCAAAGAATTGATGCTTTTGAACTGTGATGTTGGAGAAGACTCTTGAGAGTCCCTTGGACTGCAAGGAGATCCAACCAGTCCATTCTGAAGGAGATCTGCCATGGAATTTCTTTGGAAGGAATGATGCTAAAGCTGAAACTCCAGTACTTTGGCCACCTCATGTGAAGAGTTGACTCATTGGAGAAGACTCTGATGTTGGGAGGTGTTGGGGGTAGGAGGAGAAGGGGACGACCGAGGATGAGATGGTTGGATGGCATCACGGACTCGATGGACGTGAGTCTGAGTGAACTCCGGGAGATGGTGATGGACAGGGAGGCCTGGTGTGCTGTGATTCATGGGGTCGCAAAGAGTCAGACACGACTGAGTGACTGAACTGAACTGAAGCATACTTTGTTTTAACTCGTTATTTAAGTTACTTAGAGAATGTAACCCACTGAAAACATCAATTATTAAATACAAAGTGTTATGAAATCAGGAATCAGAGTAAAGGAAAGAAATGTATTCTGCAAAAAATGCACCTGAGAGTATAACAAGATTCAATAATTATATTTGTGACATATACAAACTATGGATGGTGTATACTGCAAATATTTAGTTGCTTGTGTTAGCTATCTTTTGTATTTATATATTCACACAAAATTTTTAAAATGATTCTATTTATATTCATCCATTTGTTTTAAAAAGACATATATACAAAAAAAGTCATCTCATTATAACATTGTTTCTTAGTATCAAAAATAACAAGTCAATGATAATTTGTATAAATTATGATCTAGATAATTAACGGAATATACAGAAATTTTGCCAACATATATTCTAAAAATTTATTTTATCAAAATATAGTTGATGTATGCTAACTGCTAAGCCACTTCAGTTATGTCCAGCTCTGTGCAACCCCATAGATGGCAGCCCATCAGGCTTCCCCGTCCCTGGGATTCTCCAGGCAAGAACAATGGAGTGGGTTGCCATTTCTTTCTCCAGTGCATGAAAGTGAAAAGTGAAAGTGAAGTCACTCAGTTGTGTTCGACCCTCAGCGACCCCATGGACTGCAGCCCTCCAGGCTCCACCATCCATGGGATTTTCCAGGCAAGAGTACTGGAGTGGGTTGCCATTGCCTTCTCTGAGTTGATATATAGTGTTGTGTTAATGTTGTGTTAATTTCTATCGTATGGCAAAATGATACGTTCTTTTTCATATTCTTTTCTATCGTGGTTTATCACAGGATACTGAGTTAGTTACCATTGCTATAGGAGAAGGCAATGGCAACCCACTCCAGTACTCTTGGCTGGCAAATCCCATGGACAGAGGAGCCTGGTGGGCTGCAGTCCATGGGGTAGCTAAGGACTGAGTGACTTCACTTTCACTTTTTACTTTCATGCATTGGAGAAACAAATGACAACCCACTCCAGTATTCTTGCCTGGAGAATCCCAGGGGTTGGGCTGACATCTATGGAGTTGCACAGAGTCGGATATGACTGAAACGACTTAGTAGCAGCAGCAGCAGCAGCTATAGAGTAGAAATTGTTTTTTCATTCTCTATACAATCAACATGAATTTTTGATATGCAAAGTATTTTCAATACCTTCTTATATAAATGAATTTTATAAATTTTATAAATGTATGTACATTATATTGGTTTTATATGGATGTATGATATATCACAATTTATCAAATTAAAATAATACCTACTTACTATAACATAGTTATGTGGATCAGAAGTCTACCATAGGTGATATGAGTCTCTGCTTCATGTCTTACAAATCTAAAGTCAAAGTTTAGCATGAGTGTATTTCTTTTTGAAGGTTCTACAAAACTTTTTGTCTATGTTATTGACAGAATTCAGTTGTTTATGGTTGTAGGACTGAGTTCTCCTTTTTTTTTTTTTTTTTTTTNCATAGGTGATATGAGTCTCTGCTTCATGTCTTACAAATCTAAAGTCAAAGTTTAGCATGAGTGTATTTCTTTTTGAAGGTTCTACAAAACTTTTTGTCTATGTTATTGACAGAATTCAGTTGTTTATGGTTGTAGGACTGAGTTCTCCTCTTTTTTTTTTTTTTTTTTTGCTACATGGCTCCATCTTTAAGCTAGAAATAGCCAGTTGAATGCTGTTCGTGCTTTTCATTTCTGAATTCACCATTTTTCTTTCTTCTGCTGCTTAAGTGAGTTGAATAAGGCTCACCCAGATAATGTAGGCTAATCTTCCTATCTTAAAATCAACTGATTAGCATTATTAATTACACTGGCAATGTACCTTTTGCCATTGAGCAACATATTTTTTCACAAGGATTAGAATTTTCTTGGGAGCCATAATTCTGCCTACCATATACATATCATCATAGATAGATAAAATGTATATAATCTGACATTTATATTAGATAGGTGGTATTATAGGTGACATGTTTTCTTTGCCTGCCTATTCTGTTTTTCAGCTAAGTGAATATGTTACTTGTTTGTGACTCTTCAGGGAAAAGAATAAGAAAAAAAATGTACAGATTATCTATGTTTAACAGATGAAGATCTTTCAGCCCTAACTATTGTCCATGAATATAGCATTGCTAGTTTGGATCTAAACACATGTTTTCTGACTACTTTTCTAATTTTATTCTCCAAGCATCCTGACACTGGACAAGACTTGATCTCTGAAATTTTCATGAATGTGTTGTCAAGAACTGGTGTGAAATGGGATACAATAGAATTGGTTTAATGATGTGAATGTCCAAAGCCCTAGGTTCATGTGTTTTTCTGCATAGTGTAATGAGATGGGTGGCTCTATAGGAAGTCAGATGTGTTCAGACTTTGTAATGAAATGCTTGGCTGGGGAGCCATAATGAAATGCCTTGTTGGGGCTATAATAAGATGCCTTGCTGGAAGCACATAATTAGACATTTGACTTGGTATATGTAATCAGAGGTGTGACTAGGAACATCTTTAGTTTGAGTGTTGAGAGAGAGAAATGCCCTGTATAGTTGGGCAGCAAAGGAATGCTTAGACAAGCCTTGTGAGAAATGCATGGGGACTGTGATGATGCACACACTGAGAGAGAAATGAGACACGCCAGATCATTCCATTGGAATTACAAGGGTGATGTGATCTCTTAATAGTGTGTGGACATTCATTAGGATGAGGCTCTGAGAATAGACTTACCCATGTGACATAGAGGGGTGATCAGGAATCTTGGTGCTACAATGCCACAATGCCTGGTTTCATGTCTACCAGGACAACCTCAGGCAAGCCACATAGGTTCTGTTCTGTGTCTGTAAACTTTGATGACCAAATGGGTGGAATGGGGGATGGAAGACAGGTCTAAGAGTTAGAGGACACATATATACATATAGCTGATTGACTTTGTTGGATAGCAGAAATGAACACAATATTGTAAATTTACAAAAATATTGTAAGGCAACTATACATAATTTAAAAAAATAATAAAGCATCAACAACAGCAACAATAAAAACTACTTACACCATAGGGTTTTTTTTTTTAATACCTAAACTGTACACTTTTAAAAAATTTTTACTATTTTTTTTATCCTACATTACAATACTGTATTTGTTTTGCCATACATTGACATGAATCAGCCACAGGTGTACACGATCTTCCAATGCCAAAGCCCCCTCCCACCTCCCACCCCATATCATCTCCCTGGATCATCCCGTGCACCAGCCCCAAGCATCCTGTATCCTGTATTGAACATAGACTGACGCTTCGTTTCTTACATGATAGTATGCATGTTTCAATGCCATTCTCCCAAATCATCCCACCCTCTCCCTCTCCCTCAGAGTCCAAAAGTCCGTTCTATACCTCTATGTCTCTTTTGTTGTCTCACATAGAGGGTCATCATTACTATCTTTCTAAATTCCATATATATGTGTCAGTATACTGTATTGGTGTTTTTCTTTCTGGCTTACTTCACTCTGTATAATCGGCTCCAGTTTCATCCATCTCATTAGAACTGAGTCAAATTTATTCTTTTTATACTGTATTTGTTTTGCCATACATTGACATGAATCAGCCACAGGTGTACACGATCTTCCAATGCCAAAGCCCCCTCCCACCTCCCACCCCATATCATCTCCCTGGATCATCCCGTGCACCAGCCCCAAGCATCCTGTATCCTGTATTGAACATAGACTGACGCTTCGTTTCTTACATGATAGTATGCATGTTTCAATGCCATTCTCCCAAATCATCCCACCCTCTCCCTCTCCCTCAGAGTCCAAAAGTCCGTTCTATACCTCTATGTCTCTTTTGTTGTCTCACATAGAGGGTCATCATTACTATCTTTCTAAATTCCATATATATGTGTCAATATACTGTATTGGTGTTTTTCTTTCTGGCTTACTTCACTCTGTATAATCGGCTCCAGTTTCATCCATCTCATTAGAACTGAGTCAATTTATTCTTTTTAAGGGCTGAGTAATACTCCATTGTGTATATGTACCACAGCTTTCTCATCCATTCATCTGCTGATGGACATCTAGGTTGTTTCCAAGTCCTGGCTATTATAAACAGTGCTGCAATGAACATTGGGATACATGTGTCTCTTTTGATTCTGGTTTCCTTGGTGTGTATGCTCAGCAGTGGGATTGCTGGGTCATACACCATAGGGTTAATGTGAGGATTCCATAAGTCAGTCTGTGAAAGGTATTGAAAGTAGTGCCTGGCACATAGGCAAGTGTGTTCTATGTGTATTAGCTCTTGTGAAGTGTCAGAACCTATAACTGTCAGGACCTATTGGATTTAATCCTTGTTACAACTCTGCAAGGAACCAAAGGCTTAGAGGCATTCACTCACTTTCTCCAAATCACACAAGCAGTAATACACCAGAAGGAATGTGCTGTGTGGTAGCATATTTATGATTTGAAGCATATGATGCCCATTGCTGGAAGAGAAGATGGAAACCTGTGAATTAGATTCTTTAGGAAGAGATGAGAGGGAAAGAATGAGTAATAGAGCTGAGTTGATAGATCTGGTGGACTGTTTGTACCCTGAGCCTCAGAATCTTCATCTACATAATAGAGAATAACCCCTATCTCTTAGGTGACTTCCTTGGTGGCTCAGATGGTAAAGCATCTGTCTACAATGTGGGAGACCTGGGTTCAATCCCTGGGTTGGGAAGATCCCCTGGAGAAGGAAATGGCAATCCACTTCAGCACTATTGCCTGGAAAATCCCATGGACAGAGGAGCCTGGTAGGCTACAGTCCATGGGGTCACAGAGTCGGACATGACTGAGCAACTTCACTTTCCCTTAGGTGACTTAAAATTTAAAAGTGAAAAATACATTAAAGAGTTTAAAATAGTGTCTGTTACATAGTATGTTTTGGTCAGTTAGGATACTGTTTGCAGATCACAAAAAATATAATCCAAAGGGGCTTAAACAAGTATGGGTTGATTTTCTATCACTATTTAGAAACCTGGGTATAGACAAGTCAGAGCTGAAATGTGGACATGGCACTGATATCTTAAAGGACTCAGGCTGTTGCTATTTTCCTGATCTGCTGTGCTTATATGAAAATCTCTCCACTGGTCACCACTGGGGGCTTCCTCACTTAAACATCACACCTGGACTTCATAAAAGAGAAAGAAAGGGTGAAATTTGAATGGGAGAGGCTGTTATTCTACATGATAATCACATGCAGATTATCTTTCAAATTTTGTGCTTTATATAAGGTTATAAATACAACTGGCAATGTTTCCCACTCCGCTCCCCCTCCCCCAGCCCCCCTCCCTCACCAACCAGGTAAATGTGACATTTCTTTTACTTCCACTTT
>SJYG01000377.1:555869-590900 GCA_006410535.1 Litocranius walleri
ATAGAAGGAACTGAATTTCTAGGGTGGAAATCCAATAATGGTTACAAAACAAACCAACAAAGTAAGGTGTCTCTGAATGTAAAGAGTTAAAACTGAGCATTCACTGGATGCATTTTACAAATTCAAGGGCTCTACAGTGGCCATTAGCTGCATTCCATGGAGCTGTTGGTGGTTCCATTCCTTCCTTTCTTTCTCTAAATTTGAAAAGGAAATTTATTCACAGTACAAATTATCTGTCTAAGAAGAATCTTCACCTCAGACTGGGCACTACAGTGAATTTTTCTTTTGATGATGAAAAGATGAAGGTACATAATGTATTATTCAGGTTAGTCTAATGTATACTGTAGTAAAATAAAACTTCCAGATTTTAGTGAGTTTACAAAATCAAAGGATTATTCCTATTATGCAAAATGTTCTAGGTGGTTTGGTAAGGGGGGCTTTGCTCACCAAAAGCTCTTAGAGAAACAGGTGGACAAAGGTAACACCATTTGATTGCATTATTTTCTTAATACAATGGTCATGATTTATTATAAGTTTATAGAGAAGGTTGGAGAGTCAATCACAGACTACTAAATACTTTACTCTGAAAATGACATATATTATTTTTGTCATCTTTCTTTATTCAAAACTAGTGACATAATTATGTATCGAGAAGTAAGAAATAATCTGTTATTGATGAAATTGGTTAGATCCATCCCAGTTATTATTCTGCTTCATTCTTACCAAACTCTTAAAGCAAAAAACAATTTATGCATTATTTACTCACTTTCTTACCTCCTACTCACTGTGCCTCTCCTGAGAAAGCCCTAATATAAAGTTTATTGAGGGCTGATATATCCCTAACCTTTTGTCTTTAAAACCTACAGAACATTTCTAAAAGGATAACCTTGCTGAACACTTACTCCTTCTAAATTTCCATTCAATAGATATTGTTTATTTAAATGCTTCTCTAAGCTCCTTATCATGACCTGACTCCAGACTAATTCTCATCTCATTTCATTATTATCCTACCACAATTTATTTTGCTTTATTCTTCTTTGCTTCCCCCTTACCCTTCCCAGTGCCTGCTATCCATTTTCCTCCATCCCTCCTTTTCTTCTTTCCTTTTTTTTAAATCCTTTTTTCTTTATTCTCCTTTTTTGATTTACTTTTTACAATTGTATGGCCATGACTTTGCTCATTTTTTTCTTATTTTTGTTGGAGGGATCACAATTTTCATATTTATTTAGAAATTTTAGAGTTCATAGAAATGTTAATGCTAAATAAGGCAGTTTCTGTATTTCAACTTATTTTCTAATATTTAATTGAATTCTTTTTGTAGTATTTTAACCATTTTAAGTGAAAAATTCAATAATATTAATTCACATTATTATGCAACCTTCACTGGCATACAGCTTCAGAAAGTTTTGCATCTTTCCAAACTGAAACTTAAAAAAAAAAAAATTAAAAAAAAATTAAAAACAACTCTCCATTTCCTACTACTCCAAGAAGCTCCTGGGAATCACCATTTTATTTTCTATATTTTCTATTAGGCTCTTCACAAGTAAAATCACACATTGTTTTTCCTTTTCTGACTTACTTCACTTAACATAAGGTATTCAGGATATATCCATGATGTAGGATGTGTTAGAATTTTCTTTCATTTTAAGGCTGAATAATATTTGATTGCAAATATTTATCACATTGTGTTTATTCATTCATCTATTGATAGGCATTTGGGTTGCTTCAGTCTTTTGAATGTTGTGGACAGTGTCGCTATGAATTTAAGTGTATATTTATCTGCTCAAACCTTCTTTCAAATATTTTGAATATATAACCAAAAGTGAAATTTCTCATAATTTTATTGATATTTATGACAATTGAAGGTTTTACCTGTTTGAGTAACCAATATCCTGTTGTTCCTATACCATTTAACATTTCCTGCAGCAATGAATAAGCATTCTAATTTCTCTACCTCCTCACCAAAACTTGTCACATTCTGTTTTGATATTACTTTATCTCATTGTGATTTTGATTTGTACTTTGCAAAGAATTGATGCTTTTGAACTGTGGTGCTGGACAAGACTCTTGAAAGTCCCTTGGACTGCAAGGAGATCCAACCAGTCCATCATAAAGGAGACCAGTCATGGGTGTTCATTGGAAGGACTGATGCTGAGACTGAAACTCCAATACTTTGGCCACCTCGTGCGAAATGTTGACTCAGTGGAAAAGACCCTGATGCTGGGAGGTATTGGGAGCAGGAGGAGAAGGGGAAGACAGAGGATGAGATGGCTGAATGGTATCACCGACTTGATGCACATGAGTTTGGCTGAAGTCTGGGAGTTGGTGATGGACAGGGAGGCCTGGCGTGCTGTGATTCATAGCATCACAAAGTATCAGACACGACTGAGCAACTGAACTGAACTGAACTCAATGGTTATTGATATTGAGCATTTAAGCATATGCTTATTCATCATTTCCATATCTTCTTAGACAAATGTCTACTCAAGTTTTAGCCTACTTTTTAATTGTATATTTTGTTTTTCAGTTGTAATTCCTTATATATTCTAGATTTAATCTCTAATCACATATATAATTTGTAAGTGTTTCTCTCATTTCATGGGTTAATCTTTCAATGTGTTGACAGTGCCATTTAATGTACAAAAGATTTTGTACAAGACCTATCTGTTTTGTTGCCTGTTCTTTGAAATCATGTTAAAAGCTTGAAAAATAATTGTTTTTTTTCCTTATATTTTTGTAAGAATTTACAATGTTGAAACGACTTTTATTCTATTGAATAGTCTTGTATTGGTTCATTTGACCATATATTCAAGGTTTTATTTCTGGATTATGAAATTCAGACTTAAATTGAAGAAAATAGGGAAAACCGCTAGACCATTCAGGTATGAAATAAATTAAATCTCTTACAATTATACAATGGAAGTGACAAATAGATTCAGGGGATTAGATCTGATAGACAGAGTGCCTGAAGAACTATGGACAGTGGTTCGTGACATTGTATGGGAGGAAGTGATCAAGAACCTTCTTAAGAAAAAGAAATGCAAAAAGGCAAAATGGTTGTCTAAGGAGGCCTTATAAATAGCTGAGAAAAGAAAAGACATGAAAGGCAAAGGAGAAAAGGAAAGATATACCCATTCGAAAGCAGGGTAACAAAGACAAGCAAGGAAAGATAAGAAAGTCTTCTTCAATAATCAGTGCAAAGAAATAGATGGAAAAGATTAAATGGGAAAGACTAGCAATCTCTTCAAGAAAAGTAGAGGTATCAAGGGAAAATTTCATGCAAAGATAGGCACAATAAAGGGCAGCAATGGTATGGACCTAAGAGAAGCAGAAGATATTAAAAAGAGGTGGCAAACATACTCAGAAGTATATAAAAAATATCTTCATGACCCAGATAACTACAATGGTGTGATCACTCACCTGGAGCCAGACATTCTGGAATGCAAAGTCAAATGGGCCTTAGGAAGCATCAGTATGGACAAAGCTAATGGAGGTGATGGAATTCCAGTTGAGCTATTTCAAATCCTAAAAGATGATGCTGGGAAAGTGCTGTACTCAGCATGCCAGCAAATCTGGAAAACTCAGCAGTGGCCACAGGACTGGAAAAGGTCGGTTTTTATTCCAATCCCAAAGAAAGACAATGTCAAAGAATGCTCAAACTACCCTACAATTGTACTCTTCTCACACACCAGCAAAGAAATGCTCAAAATTCTCCAAGACAGGCTTCAACAGTACATGAACCCTGAACTGTCATATGTTCAAACTATATTTAGAAAAGGCAGAGGAACCAGAGATCAAATTACAGATTGGATCATCGAAAAAGCAAGAGAATACAGGAAAAACATCTACTTCTGCTTTATTGACTATGTCAAAGCTTTTGATCATGTGGATCACAACAAATTGTGGGAAAATCTTCAATAGATGGGAATACCAGACCACCTGACCTGCCTCCTGAGAAATCTGTATGCCAGTCAAGAAGCAAGAGTTAGAACTAGACATGGAACAACAGACTGGTTCCAAATTGGGAAAGGAGGACATTGGGCTGTACATTGTTATCTTTCTTATTTAACTTATATGCAGAGTAGATCATGAGAAATGCTGGGCTGGATGAAGTACAAACTGGATTCAATACTGCTTAGAGGAATAGCAATAACCTCAGATATCCAGATGACATCACCTTTTTGGCAGAAAGTGAAGAAGAACTAATGAGCCTCTTGATGAAAGTGAAAGAAGAGAGTGAAAAAGTTGGCTTAAAACTCAACATTCAGAAATCTAAGAACATGGGATTAGGTCCTATCACTTCATGGGCAAATAGATAGGGAAACAATGGAAACAGTGACAGACTTTATATTTTGGGGCTCCAAAATCACTGCAGATGGTGACTGCAGCCATGAAATTAAAAAGTGCTTACTCCTGGGAAGAAAAAAGTTATGACCAAGCTAGACAGCATATTAAAAAGCAGAGACATTATTTTGCCAACAAAGGTTCATCTAGTCAAAGCTATTGTTCTTCCAGGAGTCATAATGGATGTGAGAGATGGATTATAAAGAAAGCTAAGCACTGAATAACTGATGCTTTTGACTGTAGTGTTGGAAAACACTCTTGAGAGTCCCTTGGACTGCAAGGAGATCCCTCCAGTCCATCTTAAAGGAAATCAGTCCTGAATACTCATTGTAAGGACTGATGTTGAAGCTGAAACTCCAATACTTTGGCCACCTGATGGGAAGAACTGACTTACTTGAAAAGACACTGATGCTGGTAAAGATTGAAGACAGGAGGAGAAGGGTTCAACAGAGGATGATATGGTTGGATGCCATAACTGATTCGATGGATATTAGTTTGAGTAAGCTCCAGGACATGAGTTTGAGTGAACTCCAAGAGTTGGTGATGGATAAGGAGGCCTGATGTGCTGCAATTTATGAGGTTGCAAAGAGTCAGACATGACTGAGCAACTGAACTGAACTGACTGAAGCTTCAGGAGTTGGTGATAGACAGGGATCCTTGGATGCTGCAGTCCATATGGTTGCAAAGAGTCAGACAGGACTGAGGGCCTGAACTGAACTGAACCTTATTCCACTGGTCTGTATGTTTGTCTTGATGTCAGTACCAGACAGTTTTGATTATTACTGCTTTGTAGCAAGAATTTAAATAAGAAAGTGTGAGACATCTTATTTTGTTGTTCTTTTCTATTATTATTTTGATGACTCAGGGTTCATTGAAATTCCATATAAATTTAAGGATTGAAATTTTCTACTCTGACAAAAAAGATTAGTGTTTTTTTAAAAATAGCAATTATATTAACTCTGTAGATCACATTGCCTTTCACTGATATCTTTAGCAATATTAAATCTTCCAGTTCATGAATACAGATGTCTTCTTATTTATTTGTGTCTTCTTTAATTTCATTCAGGAACTTTTTTTTAGTTTTCAGTATACAAGTCTTCCAATTCATTAGTTAAGTTTATTCCTAAGAATTATTTTTTTTTATTTGATTATGTTAAAAATTAAATTGTATTCTTAATTTCCTTACAGGTTAATTATTGGTATATAGAAACAGATTTCTCTGTGTTAAAATTCTATCCCTAAACTTGTCTAAATTGGTTTATCAGTTCTAATACTTTTTGCAGAATCACTAGATTTTCTACGTTTAGGATCGTGTGTGTGTGTGTGTGTGTGTGTGTGTGCGTGTGTGTGTGCTTAGTCACTCAGTAATGACCTAATCTTTGTGACTCTGGGACTTTGGTTCACCAGACTCCACTGGTGGGTAGTTTCTAAGCAATGATGCTGGAGTAGGTTGCCATTTCCTGCTCCAGGAGATCTTCCCCACTCAGAGACTGAACCCACATCTCATGTCTCTTGCATTGGTAGGCAAATTCTTTACCACTGTGAATTGTTTATTATAAACTTTCTTGGAAAATTGGCTGATTTTACTAAGATGGCTAGGAAAGTGCCACCTATGAATCTCAAAATATAAGATCATGTTGTTTGTGAATAGCAATGATTTTACTTTTTTCATTTCAATTTGGATGTGTTCCTGCCCTTATGTAACTGTTCTGACTTGGACTATTTTGAATAGGAGTAATAAAAACAATATCCTTGTCTGGCTCCTGATCTTAGGGGAAAAGCTTTGTTTTTCAGCACTGAGAATGATACTGTCTGTGGGTTTTTCATATATGGGCTGTTGTATGTTGAGGTGTTTTTTGTATTTCTAGTTTATTTAGTGGTTACAACATGAAAGGATGTTGCATTTTTTTCAAACTCTTTTCCTGCATCAGTGCAGTATGTGTGCTTTTACTTCATTCTGTTAATATGTTACAATGATTGATTTTCAACTGTGGAATTATCCTTGAATTTCAGGCATAATTCCCATATAGTCATGGTATATGATCATTTAATGTTTTTGAATTACTGAATTAGGTTTACTGCTTTGGTTTCATTGAGGATTTTTGCATCAATATTCTTAAAGCATGTTGGTCTGAATTTTCTTACTGAGCAGTGTCTTTGTTCACCTTTGGTACTGAGATAATGCTGGCTTCAGAATGAGTTTGGAAGTACTCTTTCTTCTTCAACATTTTGGGAGATACTGAAAAGGACTGATACTAAGTCTATTAAATGTTTGGTTGAATTAACTCATAAAGCAATCTTGTCCTGGAATTTTCTTTTGGGGGAGATATTTTGAGTCTTGATTCAATCTCATTAACAGTTGCATTTCTATTCAAGTTTTCTCTTTATTCATGATTCAGTTCTAGTAATTTGATCATCTCATTAGTGCTATGAAATGGAAGACCTTTAGTAGGGCATGTTCTGAGCATTCAGACTAACCTAATGTGAAGGCTTAAGGTCTTATCAGCATTTTGGAGAGGGGGCCACTGCATGTGTTTGTGTGCACATGCAGGCACACCCTTGTGCATTTTGTTTTTTGTTTCACCCTGATGTTATTGTTCAGTCACCTAGCCACATCTGATTCTTCGCAACCCCATGGACTGCAGCACACCAGGCTACTCTGTCCCTCACCATCTCCCTGATTCACCCTACACACAGCTTTTTGTTTTAATGTCTTATTTTCACTGAAACTCTCATTTCTGCTTCTTCTCTGGGCATTCAATGTGCTATTGTGTTCTAATCAGTGAACACTTGACCCAGGCACGAGCAGGTCTTTAGCTTACTCATGGGGTCCATTAACCTTGTCTGCTGATTCTCATGATTTTTACAAGTCTGAGATATAAGTGGTGTTGGTTTTTGTTCCTTCTGTCAAACTAAGACACATCATGCTGGATAAGGTGTGGACAAAGCAGTTGAAAAAATAGAAATTTACTGTTTGGATTTTTTTCTTGGTTGGTTTTTCACTTGATTGCTGGAGGTAGTTGACTGATTTCCAGAATTTCAATAAAGTTATTTTAGCCAGTATATAGTTGTATATTTAATGTTTCCACTGGGGAATGAGTGGAGTTTTCTGGCCTGCCATCTTCCTGGTTTCACTTCCAAATTAATTCTAATTTTAAAAATATTTATTTATTATTTGGCTACCTAGGGTATTAGTTGCAGCACATGGTAGCTTCTTTGCAGCATGTCAGATATTTCATTTCAGTGCAGGGGTTTAGTGGTCTTGTGTCATGTGGGATAGTAGTCCACTGGCCATGGATCAAACCATCATACCGCACATTGGAAGGTGGATCCTTAACCACTGGAACACCAAGGTAGTCCCCCAAACCAATTCTTATAATAAGACTGTAACATAGGTATTATAAGTAAAGCTCATTTTCTTTTTCTTCTTCACAGACTATAAAACCATCAAATAGAGAGGCTGAGTAACTTTGCCAAGGTCACAGAGGGAGTAATCAGGAGACAGAGGTTTTAAAATATGTCCCATAAATTTAAGAATTTATTGAACTTGGTTTTATTCTAAGAGAGAGAAGGAACATTTATGTCCCCATTCTACAATAGAGATACTATATTATAAAATAAAGATATCTATTCTAAGATCCTGAAGCAGTCTTGATGTCCCCATTCTGTTTTCTAATCTTTTATTTTGACCCTAAGTATAGGCACCTCAGAGGCAGTGATTCTCTGATATTTAAATTCAATTGCTATACTATAGCTAAGCAGGAGAAACAAAGTGGATCCAGAAAGGGGGTGGGTGGGAAGGACTGCATCACTGATATAAATAACACACAAAAGGAACACTAACTTTACCCTTCAGGTGTGCATAGCATCTGTGAATAATGACTTTTTATTTTAGTTATTCTTTCACTAAATGTTTTGAAATCCACCGAGAAGAAAGGGTCACCAGAAGGATGATTTAGTGGAAATCTGAAAACAATAGTTTTAGAAGAGTGTTTGATTTCAATATATATCTTTTGCTCTCTGGGAACCTCTCCTTTCCTTAGCATTGAGACCACGTTTGGCAAGCAGTTGGCAGGAGGCAAAGGTCTGCATCAAGAGACTACAAATAAGACAATTACTGGAATTCAGAAAAGTAGAAAGGCTTTCTCCACACAAAGGAGTGAATATCAAACAGAAGTTTTAACTCACGCTATAAATGAAATGCATCTATTTCATTCCAGCTTATATCTAAATGCCTTTGGTGGGAAGTCTACTCTCAGAGTAATCAAATGCTATCTTTTTCATATTCATTTAAAAAGCAAAAGGTTGCCTGACATGTGATAGGACCTGTAACAGTGGGCTGGTATTATAATCAGTTAATGCTGCATTGATAATCATTATCAATAGTTGTATAAATCATTCCCACACATTTATGAATGCCACAAAATTCAGCAAATTTCTGCCAATAGAATGGATACAAATCTTTTAGTTTGTTGGCACAATGTGATGAATAAGATATCTTTAGTTCATGGATCATAATAAGCAAGACTGGAAGGAAAACAAATAGATGAAATATGACCTAATTCATTAATTCAGAACATGTATGCGGAGTGTTTTTGGTTTCTAACACAAGGATAGATGTTAGTGTTAAAAACAAAAGTTGAATAATGCATTGCTCCTGCCCTTAGGATCTACAGAGAGGTACAAAAGACTAAGACATGGAAGTAGATTAATTATCACAGTGTGTTGTGGCCCATGTTAAGACAGGAGTGCCTAACAAAGGATATGGGAGAGGTAAGGATCTATTTGCAGGAAGACTGAGTAACCTTTTGGAAAACTCAAATCATATTTACTGTTGCAATTTAGTTATGGGCTGAATATAAGCTAATGAGGTAAACAAAGTCTGGATACTGGCTTTAACAAGAGAGCTCAATTTACAAGAAAGAGGCAGCTACTAAAAGAATGATCAAGAACAAAGTTAATCTTTGGAATAATCCATAATAATAGCCTTGTCAGGAGGCCTGCGAGTTCTGCAATGTGGTAGCTGCTACTTGCTCTGCCCAGCTCTCTGGATATGTATATGGGAAAAGGGATGTCTATAAAAATTTAGAGCTCTTACACTGATGATTCTTCAAATGGAATATTAACAGAATTTGAATGGGAGAGAGTCTTTCTCTAGTTTTTGTTTTAAACCTCAATGCTCACTTTGTGGAACAACATACCACAATGGGGCTTAGAATTTATCGGTGCCAAGGGAGCCTAAGGAGGTGCCAGTGTCCCAGAAGTGAACACAAACATAGTTTGTTGCACCCAGCAGGGCAAGAAAGACAATGAAAGCATCTGAGGAACTTCAGAGGGTGTGGTACAGCCAGGGTATCAGCAGTAGCTGCCCTCAAGCTGGCAAGTGCAGCTGGCAGCAGACTGCAGTAACAGTGGAGCTCTGTGGAGGAACAGCAGTACATGAGAAATACCATGCTCCAGGGCACTGCAGCAAGGATGTCTGTAAGGAGAACTCTGTTAGTGCACCTGTGGAAGAAACCCAAAAATGCCACCCAGGAAGGTGACTCTGGAGTTACATGGCCCTACTTGAACAAGAGAGGACAAAAGTCATGAAGACCTAGGTTGCAGTTGTTAATGAGCCGCAACATCTCTGCCCATCTCAGAAGGTACAGTAAATTTAGGCAGTGCATACATATACAGAGTAAAGTGTCTAATGTAAGTTATAATGCATAGGAATTGTTTCCTTTTTTGAAATACTGTTTTATTAAGCTATAATTCATTTACCACACAATTCACCCACTTAAACTTTCAGGTTTTTAGTATGTACTCAGATTTGCCTTATCATATGAATGATATTAAAATGTTTTCTGCAAGTCTATGGTTTGTCTTTTTGAATTCTCAATAGTATTGCTTGCAGTACAAAATTTCTTTATTTTGATGCAGTCCAATTAATTCATTTTTTTCTTTTGTTGTTTTCGATTTTGGTGTCCTATCAGAATAAATAAACAAAGCTCAAACCAATGTTGTAAAAATGTACTTCTATTTTTTTAAGATTTGTATTATTTTAGCTTTTTCATTTTGGTCTCTTATTTATTTTGAGTCAATTTTTCTTCATGAAGTGAGGAAAGAGACAAACTTAATTCTTTTGCATTTGGGTATCCAGGTGGTCCAAAACCATTTGCTGTGAAGAATACTCATATTCCAAGTGAATGGCTTCAGCATGATTGTCAAAAATCAGTTGACCATTAATGAATTGCTTTGTTTCTGGTTTTTATATTCTATTCCCTTGATCTATATGCCTATTTACATGCCAGTACCATAGTATTTGGGCTTTCCTGGTGGCTCAGACAGTAAAGAATCCACCTGCAATGCAGGAGACCTGGGTTCAATTCTTGGGTCTGGAAGATCCCCAGAGAAGGATATGGTTATCCATTCTAGTATTCTTGCCTGGAGAAGTCTATGGACACAGGAGCCTGGTGGGCTACCGTCCATGGGGTTGCAAAAAATTGGACATGACTGAGCAACAAACATACCACATGCACACCATAGTATTTTGAATACAGCAACTTTCTAGGTGGTTTTGAAATAAGAAATATAATATGGTAGAATATTATTTAGCCTTAAAAAAAGAAGGAAATTTTGCATTTGTGACTTGGATCGACTTGGATAACATATAGTGAGATAAGGCAGAGAAAGAAAAACAAATATTACATGTTTCACTTATATGTGAAATATGTGTAGTTTTAAAAAGTCAAAATCATAGAAGCAGAGAGTAGATTGATGGTTGTCAAGGCTTATGTGCTGGGAGAAATGAGGAGAGCTTGTAAAAAGGCACAGCCTTCAGGGATATGGTAAATACGTTCTGAGGATCTAATATATAACATAATGAATATACTTAATAATTCTGTATTGTGCAATTGAAACTTGCTAAAAGAGTAGATATTAATTATTCTCACAGAAAAGAAATAGAAATGAATAAAGGAAAGAAAAGAGGACAAGAGTAACTCTGTGAGATGATAGGTATGCTGATTAAATGTTTTTAAGAATCCTTTCACAATAAGCAGGTATATCAAATCATCACATTGTGCTTTTAGAATATATTGCAACTTTGTCAATTATGTCTTGATAAAGCAGGGTAAAAAATAAATTAGTTATTGTGAATCTTCCAACCTTGGTTTCCCCTTTCATGATTATATTGGCTCTTATGCATCTTTTGAATTTCCACATGAGTTTTAGGGTCAGTTTGACAATTTATGCAAAGGAGGAAGCTGGGATTTTGATAAGGACTATGTTGAACTTTTTAATCAACTTAAGGAGCATTGCCATGTTCAGAACATTTAGGGAACCACAGTATTCATGGCCACATTTCTCTGAAATAATGAAGGACACACAGACAGACCTGAGGAGGAGTGAGAGATCCAAGTGGCCTGTCCTCACTAGGTGAAGCTATCATCTTAGAAAGGTAGCAGATGTGAATGGGAACCTCATGTTCTTGGCCAAATTCATTCAATGCAGAACTCCTTTTACACTGAGTTGACAGGAAATAGAAATCATCATACCACAGACTCACTGTTCTCTTACTGAGATTTAATACATTTTCTTAAAAATATGCTTTTCCATTTTCTGCATGCCCTTAAGAAAATTTCCAGACATTGAATAGTTGTTTTGTTTTGTTAGTTTTTTAAAGTACTTTTCAGCAGTTCAATGATTGTTTCATTAGCAAAAGCATAAAGCAACCTCCTCACATACTGTCCCTTCATATGGTTTCTTAACATCTTCTTTCTTTCCTGATTTCACCCATAAGAAGTCATTACTGGCATTGCTCTGCTGTTGTGAACCCACAAATGAAATATGGTCTCCTCTGATCTTCCAGGCAAAATTATATTCCCCCCTGCACATTTTTAGAACAAATAATTGTTCTTGTACTTAATCACCTAATAATATTTCAGTAATTTTCTTAGTTATGCAGATGATACTAAAGGCAGAAAGGGAAGAGAAACTAAAGGCAGAAAGTGAAGAGGAAATAAAGAGCCTCTTGATGAGAATCAAAGAGAAGAGTGAAAAATTTCTTAAAGAAACTAAGATCATGGCATCTAGCCTCATCACTTCAAGGAAAATAGAAGGGGAAAAAGTGGAAGCAGTGACAGATTTTATTTTCTTGGGCTCCAAAATTACTACTGACAGTAATTGCAGCCATGAAATTAAAAGACACTTCCTTCTTGGAAGGAAAGTTATGACAAACCTAAATAGCATCTTAAAAAGTAAAGACATAACTTTGGCTACAAACGTACATATAGTCAAAGCTATGGTGCTTCCAATAATCATGCACTAATGTGAGAGTTGTACCATAAGAAATACAGTATTGTACGGTAGAATAAAGTATTAAAAATATATAAAAAATAAAAATAAAAAAATAATTAAAAATTAAAAAATAATAAAAAAAAGCAAAAAAAAGAAGAAGGCTGAGTGCTGAACAATTGATGCTTTTGAATTTTGGTGTTGGAGAAGACTCTTGAGAGTCCCTTGGACTGCAAGGAGATCCAACCATTCCATCCTAAAGGAAATAAACTCTAAATATTCATTGGAAGGAGTTTGCTAAAACTGAAGCTCCAATACTTTCGCCACCTGATGCAAAGAGCTAACTTATTGAAAAAGACCTAGATGCTAGAAAAGACTGAAGCAAAAGGAGAGGTAGGTGGCAAAGGATGAGATAGGTACACAGCATCCTGGACTCAATGGATATGAGTTCAAGCAAACCCTAGAATATAGTGGAACAGAGGAGCTTGGCCTGCTGCAGTCCACAGTGTCGCATAGAGTTGGACACAACTTAGCTACTAACCAAAAATTTTCTTAGAACTTCAAAGCCATGTCTGTGTCAAATTATTTTTCATGATATAGGTACCCAATATAGGTCTGGCACAGAGTTGCTGTTCTTGAAGTATTCACTTGAATAAACAAATGAATCCATGTATGCAAGAAGATAATATAATTGATACTGGAATATAATTAGACTTTAATTTCTATAGTTGATAATATACATAATAAGGACAAGATAACACACCATATTTCTCACCTAAATACACTCATTAACCACTCTTCCTCTCCGTGCAAATATAAATGGTAAATCTCAAATGAAATTCCTTCTCCCAAAGTAATTTGGAGTTATGTCAGGTTGCTGGCTAAAGTCTGTTTAATGGTAAAGTGTTTCACAATACAGGGAATGAAGCCAGGGAGACTTTTCAGTAAATGGACAATTTGCTGTAAGAAGAGAATTAGAATCAGCAAATTTTATAACCTGAAAATTTAGGAAATATTATTACTATTTTTTTCCAGTATACTTAATAATTGCCATGAACTTGCTCTAATGTGCACTTGAGTCTATTAAATCATGACTATGACACAATTGTCTGTATCCCTATTATTGTAATTATCACACAGAACTGTAATTACTATATTTATTATGCATTTATTTTCATTGTTAACTGGAATTCTTTGAGAGTCATCACAAAGTATTGAATATCTGTATCCCCCAGATGCATAGCACATAATCAGTGTTCAGTAAGTGTTTGTTGAAACATTTCACATGTCATCTTATTCTGTAATGATATGCTTTCATGTCAACTCCCTCAAACTCTTCAAATATAGTCTTTTATCTTCATGACAATATTCTCACATTGAATAATTGAGTTATAAGGTCAATAAATAAATGAGGGAATTAATGATAAGATAAATACACTGAAAACTGTTTTATATTTCACAGCCTTGGCTCCATAAATGGTTATATTAATATGCATGTCCAGATCTCAATAACTCCAAATTGCCTCTTGCTCGATTACATGGTTTAATTTTTTATGATACTTCCAACCCAAATATTTGCAAGAGAAATCTCCAATGTATACTTTCAGCATTTGATAATTTGACGGTATTTATTATTTCATGGTGAAGCTTCTCTGTAGGTTTCTCCTTGCCCCTTTTATTCTAAGTCCTCTGTCAGGTCTGTCCACGTCCTTCAGATAGAATTACAATAATCCACAGGAAAATTTGACTCACTTATTTATTTGTTCAGTTGCTTAGCATTCAAATCTTCAAATGGAAAGCTTTGAGGAAATCTACCCACAAGACTGTAGTCTTCATGGGAGACAGGTTTTTGCCTTGACCACCAGGAAACACTGGATACCATGTCTTCTCTCTCTTGTTGGTTCTGCCCACAAAGGAAAAAGACAAGGCTCTCTTTATTGGGTTTTACCAGTTGTATAGTCACACAGAAATGTTAAACCTGGAGTAAGTGAGGTTGTGGTTGATTAGAATACATTCAGTAACTCACTGAGGCATTGCTGTGCAGGTGGCAGAGTATTGTCTCTGCGTGTGTGTGCTTAGTCACTTGTCTATGTCCAATTCTTTGTGACTCTATGGACTGTAGCCTGCTAGACTCCTCTGTCCACGGAATTCTCCAGGCAATAATACTGGAGTGGGGAGCCATTCTCTTCTACAGGGGAACTTCCTGACTCAGGGACTGAAGCTGGGTTTCCTGCATTGCAGGCAGATTCTTAACCATCTAAGTCACCAGAGAAGCCAGAGTATTGTTGAGACGATATTTAATAAAAGCTGTATATTCTGTTACATTAAAAAAAAAAAAATTATCCTAGTCTTCCATGGTGTCTGCCTGCAACCTAAGCTGATTGTCCAGATTCTCTCCAATATTCTCAGCTATGTGGCTTCCAGGAGAGAAATTGGTGGGAGAAATATCAGTAACCTCAGATATGCAAATGACACCATCTTTATGGTAGAATGTAAACAGGAACTTAAGAGACTCTTGATGAAAGTGAAAGAGGAGTGAAAGAGTTGGCTTAAAACTCAACATTCAAAAACTCAGATCATGGCATCCTGTCCCATCACCGCATGACAAATAGTGCGAAAACAATGGAAACAGGGAGAGACTTTTGTGCTCCAAATACACTGCAGATGGTGACTGCAGCCATTAAATTAAAAGATGCTTGCTGTTTGGAAGAAAAGCTATGACCAACCCAGGCAGCATATTAAAAAGCAGAGACATCACTTAGCCGACAAAAGTCTGTCTAGTCAAAGCAATGATTTTTCCAGTAGTCATGTATGGATGTGACAGTTGGACCATAAAGAAAGCTGAGTACTTAAAATTGATGCTTTTGAACTGTGGTGTTGGAGAAGACTCCTGAGAGTCCCTTGAACTGCAAGGAGATCCAACCAGTCAATTCTAAAGGAAATCAGTCCTGAATATTCATTGGAAAGACTGACGCTGGAGCTGAAAGTCCAACACTTTGGCCACCTGATGCAAAGAACTGAATTATTAAAAAAGACCCTGATACTGGAAAAGATTGAAAGTGGGAGAACAAGGGGAATACAAAGGATAAGATGGTTGGATGGCATCACCGACTCGATGGACATGTATTTGAAAAAACTCCGGGATGGAGTTGGTGATGCTGCAGTCCACGCGCAGAAGTCCGGGAGTCTGGTGTGCTGCACTCCATGGGGTTAGAGAGTCGGACACGACTGACTGACTGAACTGAACCGATGATATTTTAAAACAAATCTCTTGGTTTCAATGTAATCAGGGTATGTTTATCTTGCCTGAATCAAAATCTTGACTGATAGAATATTACTTTAAAGATAAATAAGATTTAAACATTCTTACTTTCCAGGAACCTACTAAACCCAATATTAATCAACAGAGGAAAGTGAATGTTTCAGATTTAGAATATTGTTTTTAATGCCTTTCAGTAAAGTGGCTTAGTTCTGTACCTTCCCAGCTGGAATAGAGAATAGTGCCTTACTCATATTACCTCTTAAATCTCTTGATAGAGAAAAGCATCTTTAAAAGTACATTTACAATAGTTTATTTCAGGAGAGTTTAGTGTGTACACTGAGAAAAGGGGATTCGCTGTCCCAAACCACTGGGACACTTTGGATGTTAAACCCTCGTCTTGGAGATCCACTATGCACTTTTGTCTATTTAAGATCCTGAAGAGCCTTAAAGTAAACACACCCTTTCAACCTCCCCGGGGGTTTAACATCGTTTATTTTTTACAACACACTAATTAAAATAGTGTGTAAAAACAGACTATAAAAACCAATTTGAATAACATTAATGGACATTATTGGTGTTTTTGATTTGCAATGTGGAGAGAACAGATGGAGAGCCAGGGAAAAAATCTGAAATACTTCAGTTAGTGCTACTTTTCAACCCACATGGCACAATTTCCTGTATGTCCTGTTATACGCCTTTCACTATTACTGACTTAAAAATTTGGAATGTGGAAGGGAGAATTCATTTCAAAATCGACAAAAATACTTATTGAGAAAATATAAAGGATAAAATACTTATAGAAATATAGTCCCATTTTGGTAGTAAAATAAACTATGTATTACTTATAGGTCTTTACTGGAGTAGAAATGTAGTGTTTCAAATAGATGCTAGGAGAGAAGTAGGGTAAGGGGAATTTCAATATTCATTTCAGTGTTAGTCATGATAGGACATCATTCAGTTCAGTTCAGTTCAGTTGCTCAGCCCTATTCACCTCTTTTCAATCCCATGAATTGCAGTACTCCAGGCCTCCCTCCCTGTCCAACACCAACTCCCGAAGTTCACTCAACCTCACGTCCATTGAGTCAGTGATGCCATCCAACCATCTCATCCTCGGTCGTCCCCTTCTCTACCTGCCCCCAATCCTTCCCAGCATCAGAGTCTTTTCCAATGAGTCAATTCTTTGCATGAAGTGGCCAAAGTACTGGAGCCTAAGCTTCAGCATCATTCCTTCCAAAGAAATCCCAGGGTTGATCTCCGTTAGAGGGCTTCCCTGGTGGCTCAGAGGTTAAAGCGCCTGCCTCCAATGCAGGAGACCCGGGTTCAATCTCCTTTAGAATGGACTGGTTGGATCTCCTTGCAATCCAAGGGACTCTCAAGAGTCTTCTCCAACAACACAGTTCAAAAGCATAAATTCTTCAGTGCTCAACCTTATTCACAGTGCAACTCTCAAATCCATATATGACTACTGGAAAAATCATAGCCTTGACTAGAAGGACCTTTGTTGGCAAAGTAATATCTTGCTTTTGAATAAGATGTCTACGTTGGTCATAATTTCCTTCAAAGAAGTAAGAGTCTTTCAATTTCATGGCTGCAATCACCATCTGCAGTGATTTTTGGAGCCCCCCAGAATAAAATCTGACATTGTTTCACTGTTGCCTCATCTCTATTTCCCCTGAAGTGATGGGACCAGATGCCATGATCTTAGTTTCCTGAATGTTGAGCTTTAAGCCAACTTTTTCACTCTTCTTTCACTCTCATCAAGAGGCTTTTTAGTTCCTCTTCACTTTCTGCCATAAGGGTGGTGTCATCTGCATATCTGAGGTTATTGATATTTCTCCTGGGAATCTTGATTCCAGCTTGTGCTTCCTCCAGTCCAACTTATCTCATGATGTACTCTGCATATAAGGAAATCATTCAGTTCAGTTCAGTTCAGTCCCTAAATTGTGTCCAACTCTTTGTGACCCCATGAATCACAGCATGCCAGGTCTCCCTGTTCATCACCATCTCTCAGAGTTCACTCAGACTCACATCCATCGAGTCTGTGATGCCATCAAGCCATCTCTCCTTGGTCGACCCCTTCTCCTCCTGCCCTCAATCCTTCCCAGCATCAGAGACTTTTCCAATGAGTTAACTCTTCGCATTAGGTGGCCAAAGTACTGGAGTTTCAGCTTCAGCATCATTCCTTCCAAAGAAATCCCAAGGTTGATCTCCTTCAGAATGGAATGGTTGGATCTTCCTGCAGTTCAAGGGACTCTCAAGAGTCTTCTCCAGCATCACAGTTCAGAAGCATCAATTCTTCGGTGCTCAGCCTTCTTCACAGTCCAACTCTCACATCCATACATGACCAGAGGAAAAACCATATCCTTGACTAGATGGACCTTAGTCAGCAAAGTAATGTCTCTGCTTTTGAATATACTATCTAGGTTGGTCATAACTTTTCTTCCAAGGAGTAAGCATCTTTTAACTTCATGGCTGCAGTCACCATCTGCAGTGATTTTGGAGCCCCCCAAAATAAAGTCTGACATTGTTTGCACTGTTTCCCCATTTATTTCTCATGAAGTGATTGGACCGGATGCCATGATCTTCATTTTCTGAATGTTGAGCTTTAAGCCAAATTTTTTACTCTCCTCTTTCACTTTCATCAAGAGGCTTTTGATTTCCTCTTCACTTTCTGCCATAAGGGTGGTGTCATCTGCATATCTGAGGTTATTGATATTTCTCCCAGCAATCTTGATTCCAGTTTGTGTTTCTTCCAGCCCAGCGTTTCTCATGATGTACTCTGCATATAAGCTAAATAAGCAGAGTGACAATATACAGCCTTGACATACTCCTTTTCCTCTTTGGAACCAGTCTGTTGTTCCATATCCAGTTCTAACTGTTGCTTCCTAACCTTCATACAGGTTTCTCAAGAGGCAAATCAGGTGGTCTGGTATTCCCTTCTCTTTCAGAATTTTCCACAGTTTATTGTGATCCACACAGTCAAAGGCTTTGACATAGTCAATAAAGCAGAAATAGATGTTTTTCTAGAACTCTCTTGCTTTCCCCATGATCAAGCAGATGTTGGCAATTTGTTGTCTGGTTCCTCTGCCTTTTCTAAAACCAGCTTGAACATCAGGGAGTTCATGGTTCACATATTGCTGAAGCCTGGCTTGGAGAATTTTGAGCATTACTTTACTAGCATGTGGGATGAGTGCAATTGTGTGGTAGTTTGAGGATTCTTTGGCATTGCCTTTCTTTGGAATTGGAAGAAAAACTGACCTTTTCCAGTCCTGTGGCCACTGCTGAGTTTTCGAAATTTGCTGGCATATTGAGTGCAGAACTTTCACAGCATCATCTTTCAGG
Organism: Litocranius walleri; assembly: GCA_006410535.1. NCBI lineage: Eukaryota > Metazoa > Chordata > Mammalia > Artiodactyla > Bovidae > Litocranius > Litocranius walleri. Next base: position 575,095 of record SJYG01000377.1, read on the forward strand.
ATTTGAAACAGCTCCACTGGAATTCCATCACCTCCACTAGTTTTATTCGTAGTGATGCTTTCTAAGGCCCACTTGACTTCACATTCCAAGATGTCTGGCTCTAGATTAGTGATCACATCATCATGATTATCTTGGTCATGGAAATCATTAGACCCCATTTAAAGGAAGCAAGATCTGATGACATTAGTATAAAGATAATCAGAAGTAAAATTACATAAGTATACATGTATAGTTCCAACTTTTTAAATGTAAAAATAAATGCCAATGAGTAAACGATGTAAATTATATATTGAAAGAATGCATGTGTGGGCTTCCCTTGTGATTCAACAGTAAAGACTCTGACTGCCAATGCCTGCCAAGGTAGAAGACATGAATTCACTCCGTGGATTGAGAAGATCGCTGGAGAAGAAAACGGCAACCCACTCCAGTATTCCTGCCTGGAAAATCTCATGGACAGAGGAGCCTGGAGGGTCTACATTTCACAGGTTTGCAAAGAGTCTGAATTGACTTAGTGACTAAATAAAACCAAAAGCAATGTGAGCAAAATGACAAGAATCACTTCCAGGCTTTAGAATCCATAGGTAGCACAGAATGCATGTGTGTATATTATGCATATCTCTGTATCTTTGCTTATATAAATATTTTGTAGTGAATATGACATAAAATATGAAAATGATGGGAAGAGGATATCAATCACACTAATAAATGTAAATGGTTCAGAAACTCTAACTGAAAATTCTTTAAGATTTGCTTAAAAAGTATAATCAAACACTGTATAAGAAATGTATGTAAAGCAAAGAGGTTGAGAATAGTTAAAAACAAAGCTGTATTAGGCAACAAAAACAAAAAGGAAGCAACATTTCAGTCTGGATGTACCACAAAAGAATCCAAATGAAAGCATTAAGAGAGGCAAAGAAAGACATTTTGAAATGATAAAGTGTTCCAGTGAATGCAAAAAGATCATTAATATTTATTTTCTGGAAGATATGAAAATAACTTTCATACTGTAGAAATTACATGACACAAAAATAAACATATAGAAATATATTTTATTAAGGGAAGTGTATACATGTTGATGGACAAAAAATAGCTCTTGTAGATATATATCAAAACTACTCTTGCCTGGAAAATCCCATGGATGGAGGAGCCTGGTAGGCTGCAGTCCATGGGGTCATGAAGAGTCGGACATGACTGAGCAACTTCACTTTCACTTTTCACTTTCATGCATTGGAGAAGGAAATGGCAACCCACTCCAGTGTTCTTGCCTGGAGAATCCCAGGGATGGAGGAGCCTGATGGGCTGCCATCTATGGGGTCACACACAGTTGGACACAACTGAAGCAACTTAGCAGCAGCAGCAGCAGAATCCCAATTATAAGTGATATATTTTTCAAGGTCAGTTTATATAAACTGATGATATATAAGATGATTAAACTTCTATATATATCAAAGAGTAAAAATAACTCAAATAGATTGTCCATTAGACAATGGTACTTTAAAATAATAAAGTTACTAGAAAATAGTACTACTGATTTAAATTAGAACATAGTGGCATTTCCTGAAAGACAATATAACTTGAAACAATACTAAACCTCTATTGATGAAAGTTAAACTACAGAATGAAAATACACATTTTAAAAATTATGAAATTGCTTGCACAGCCTGGAATCTGTGGCATACACCTAAAGCTGTCACTAGGAGAAATAAATAACTATTGTATACCTATCTCAGCACAGGTGAAAATAAGTATAAGAAACACTAAAAATGAGAAAATAATGAAACCTTAGCCTATAAAATTAGAAGATAGAAAATTATAAATATATAAGGAAATATTAATAAGGAAGAATACAAAAATACAGAGTGTATAAATAAATCTTAGTAAAGTACTTCAAAATAATTTGTAAAAGCCAAATCACGAATTACATTAAAAAATGGAAAGAAAGCAACAATAAACAGCATTATGAGAGGACAAAGCACAGGTAATTCTAAATACAGAATAAATTTAATTTGGACAGTTCTTTGCTAATAAATTTAAAAGCCTTGATGAAATAGAAAAATACATGGAAAATATCTTACATAATTAACCATAAGAATGACATCAAATGAAAAGATGAATTAGAATAGAATCAGAACAAGGTTAAAAATATACTCCCCAATTGATAGGTAGGTATATATTGATATATTGAAATGTATTGATATTCAGATATCTATATATTGATATCTATTTCATCAAGTCCAAATGATTTTTTACAGGAGAATTTTTGCCAAACATTATGTTGGCTATTCATATAATAATAACTATTGATCAATATCTCTCACAGTGCTGATGATTGATTGACTGTGTTTAATGCCTCTTGCTCAAAGTATAATGTTGCAGTCATAAAATGACAAGAAGATATTAAGTCAATTTAAAGGCTTCCTTATTCACATATCTGGTGCATGGATTCAGAAGACCAAAACAGCTGAGGGTCAAAACAACTGGTTTTTTTCAGACATCTCTCTCTTAACTCTATGTGTTCTCTCTACTGTTACCTTCAACATGGTGGTTCAAAACAGAACTTCCATTTTTTAAATTTATTTTTAATTTTCAATTAATTCATTCATTTTAATTGGAGGAATGGAATCAAGATTGAAAGATGCTTAGTCTTTGGAAGGAAAGTTATGACCAACATAGATAGCATATTCAGAAGCAGAGACATTACTTTGCCAACAAAGTTCTGTCTAGTCAAGGCTATGGTTTTTCCAGTGGTCATGTATGGATGTGAGAGTTGGACTGTGAAGAAAGCTGAGCAGTGAATAATTAATACTTTTGAACTGTGGTGCTGGAGAAGACTCTTGATAGTGCCTTGGACTGCAAGGAGATCCAACCAGTCCATCCTAAAGATCAGTCCTGGGTGTTCACTGGAAGAACTGATGCTAAAGCTGAAACTCCAATACTTTGGCCACCTCCTGTGAAGAGTTGTCTCATTGGAAAAGACTCTGACGTTGGGAGGGATTGGGGGCAGGAGGAGAAGGGGACAACAGATGATGAGATGACTGGATGGCATCACTGACTCGATGGACGTGAATTTGAGTGAACTCCGGGAGTTGATGTTGGACAGGGAGACCTGGCTTGCTGTGATTCATGGAGTCGCAAAGAGTCGGACACGACTGAGCGAATAAACTGAACTGAACTGAATTGGAGGATAATTACAATATTGTGATGGCTTTTGTCATATATCAACATAAATTGGCCACATGTATACATTTGTTCCCCCATCCTGAACCCCCTTCCCACCTGCCTCCCCACCTTATCACTTTAGGTTCTCGCAAAGTGCATTTGAGTCAGTTCTAAAGAGGTGGATGAACCTGGAGCCTATTATACAGAGTGAAGTAAGTCATAAAGAGAAAGACAAATACCATAGATTAAAGCACACATAAGGAATTTAGAAAGATGGTACCAATGATCCTACAATGCAGGGCAGCAGAGGAGACACAGATTTAAAGAACAGACTTTTGGACTCAATGGGAAAAGATAAGNATAAATAACTATTGTATACCTATCTCAGCACAGGTGAAAATAAGTATAAGAAACACTAAAAATGAGAAAATAATGAAACCTTAGCCTATAAAATTAGAAGATAGAAAATTATAAATATATAAGGAAATATTAATAAGGAAGAATACAAAAATACAGAGTGTATAAATAAATCTTAGTAAAGTACTTCAAAATAATTTGTAAAAGCCAAATCACGAATTACATTAAAAAATGGAAAGAAAGCAACAATAAACAGCATTATGAGAGGACAAAGCACAGGTAATTCTAAATACAGAATAAATTTAATTTGGACAGTTCTTTGCTAATAAATTTAAAAGCCTTGATGAAATAGAAAAATACATGGAAAATATCTTACATAATTAACCATAAGAATGACATCAAATGAAAAGATGAATTAGAATAGAATCAGAACAAGGTTAAAAATATACTCCCCAATTGATAGGTAGGTATATATTGATATATTGAAATGTATTGATATTCAGATATCTATATATTGATATCTATTTCATCAAGTCCAAATGATTTTTTACAGGAGAATTTTTGCCAAACATTATGTTGGCTATTCATATAATAATAACTATTGATCAATATCTCTCACAGTGCTGATGATTGATTGACTGTGTTTAATGCCTCTTGCTCAAAGTATAATGTTGCAGTCATAAAATGACAAGAAGATATTAAGTCAATTTAAAGGCTTCCTTATTCACATATCTGGTGCATGGATTCAGAAGACCAAAACAGCTGAGGGTCAAAACAACTGGTTTTTTTCAGACATCTCTCTCTTAACTCTATGTGTTCTCTCTACTGTTACCTTCAACATGGTGGTTCAAAACAGAACTTCCATTTTTTAAATTTATTTTTAATTTTCAATTAATTCATTCATTTTAATTGGAGGAATGGAATCAAGATTGAAAGATGCTTAGTCTTTGGAAGGAAAGTTATGACCAACATAGATAGCATATTCAGAAGCAGAGACATTACTTTGCCAACAAAGTTCTGTCTAGTCAAGGCTATGGTTTTTCCAGTGGTCATGTATGGATGTGAGAGTTGGACTGTGAAGAAAGCTGAGCAGTGAATAATTAATACTTTTGAACTGTGGTGCTGGAGAAGACTCTTGATAGTGCCTTGGACTGCAAGGAGATCCAACCAGTCCATCCTAAAGATCAGTCCTGGGTGTTCACTGGAAGAACTGATGCTAAAGCTGAAACTCCAATACTTTGGCCACCTCCTGTGAAGAGTTGTCTCATTGGAAAAGACTCTGACGTTGGGAGGGATTGGGGGCAGGAGGAGAAGGGGACAACAGATGATGAGATGACTGGATGGCATCACTGACTCGATGGACGTGAATTTGAGTGAACTCCGGGAGTTGATGTTGGACAGGGAGACCTGGCTTGCTGTGATTCATGGAGTCGCAAAGAGTCGGACACGACTGAGCGAATAAACTGAACTGAACTGAATTGGAGGATAATTACAATATTGTGATGGCTTTTGTCATATATCAACATAAATTGGCCACATGTATACATTTGTTCCCCCATCCTGAACCCCCTTCCCACCTGCCTCCCCACCTTATCACTTTAGGTTCTCGCAAAGTGCATTTGAGTCAGTTCTAAAGAGGTGGATGAACCTGGAGCCTATTATACAGAGTGAAGTAAGTCATAAAGAGAAAGACAAATACCATAGATTAAAGCACACATAAGGAATTTAGAAAGATGGTACCAATGATCCTACAATGCAGGGCAGCAGAGGAGACACAGATTTAAAGAACAGACTTTTGGACTCAATGGGAAAAGATAAGGGTGGAATGGTTTAAGAGAATAGCATTAAAACATATACATTATCATATGTAAAGTGGATGACCAGTGCAAGTTTGATACATGAAGCAGAACTGAACTTCTTACATGGCAGTTTTGGACTTCAGAACACATGTCTCAAAAGAGAGTCAAGTAGAAGTTGCACAGTCTTTTATGAAGCTGCTTCAGAAATCATACTGTCCATTCTGCTGCATTCTATTTATTAGAATCAATCACTAAATGAGTCCATTTTCAAAGGCCAAGGATTCAATTCTAGCTCTTTATTTCTATGCTAATGGCAAAGAATTTGCAGATATGTTTTAGAACTACCTCATCCATGTTTACAGAGTTGACACAAAAAATAATAACTGATAAAGTAAAATAATATATTATTTAGGGATAATAAACAGCTGAGGCAGATTCACAAAAATTGTTACCTTTCTAGGTGGGAGAGAAAATAACCATGGCAAGGTTCAGAGACAGTAATGTTGGTCTTCTTCTGATGTTGATGGTGGGTATTTTCTAAAGATGTTTGCAACAATCTCTCCCATCTGACAAACACTCCTCACTTGGCCAGTACTCATGTAAAAACATGAGTTCCAGATCTCCCACCCTTGAAGTTAGATGAACTTGTCACTACTTCTATCAATATATTTCTTAAAAGTTTTGAAAGTGGTTGGAAAATGTGCAGCGGCCTGTTTCCTATTCATTAGAAGATTTGTTCTTGGATCCCTGAATTCTGATTACCTTGAGGCTGCCATGATGTCAAGAAGCCAAAAGTACTCAATTTAGGAGTTCATTCTCAGAGGTGTCAAAGCCTAGACACTGTCTTTAAAATTACTGATCATTCTGATGAGTCTAATCTCATCAGACGAGAAGGATGAGACCTCTTGGGATGAGACCCAAGTTGTGTAATTAGTACCAGGCTTTGAATCTTCCCAGATGAGGCTCCAGGTATTGCAACACAAGGATAAGACATCCCAGTTCAATTCAGTCACTCAGTTGTGTCCAAAACTTTGAGACCCCATGAATTGCAGCATGCAAGGCTTCCCTGTCCATCAGCTCCTGGAGCTTGCTCAAACTCATGTCCATTGAGTTGGTGATGCCATCCAAACATCTCATCCTCTGCTGTTCTTGTTCCCATCCTCTGTTCTCCTCCTGCCTTCAATCTTTTGCAACATCGGGGTCTTTCCAATGAGTCAGGACTTCGCATCAAGTGGCCAAGTATTGGAGCTTCGCCTTCAGTATCATTCCATCCAATGAATATTCAGAACTGATTTCCTTTAGAATTGATTGGTTTAAACTTCTTGCAGTCCAAGGGACTCTCAAGAGTCTTCTCCAACACCACATACTCTGCTAGTATGTGAGATTATTGCAATTGTGTGGTGGCTTGAACGTTCTTTGGCATTGCCTTTCTTTGGAATGAAATGAAAATTGACCTTTTTCAGTCCTGTGGCCACTGCTGAGTTTTCCAAATTTGTTGGCATATTGAGCACAACACTTTCGCAGCATCATATTTTAGGATTTGAAGTTACTCAGATGGAACTCCATCATCTCCACTAGCTTTGTTCACAATGATGCTTCCTAAGGCCACTTAACTTCACATTCCAGGATGTCAGACTTTAGGTGAGTGATCACACTATCATGGCTATCTGGGTTATTATATCTTTTTTGGATAGTTCTGTATATTCTTACCCCCTCTTCTTAATATCTCCTTCTTCAGTTAGATCCATAATATTTCTGATGTTTATTGTGCCCATCTTTGCATTAACTATTCCCTTGGCATCTCTAATTTTCTTGAAGAAATCTCTAGTCTTTCCCATTCTATTGTTTTCCTCTATTTCTTTCCATTCATTGCTTAGGAAGGCTTTCATATCTTTCTTGCTATTCTTTGAAACCCTGAATTCAAATGGGTATATCTTTCCTTTTATCCTTAGCCTTTATTTTTATTTTTTTTTTTCAGAGAACTGAAATTTATTAAAAAAAAAAAAGCTCTCTTCACATATTTTTCCTGATTATAAAAGTAGGATAAGATGCAAGCTCTTCCTGATGATCAAAGTATAAGATGCAAGCTCTTCCTGATGATACAAGTAGGGTAAAACGCAAGCTCTTCCCAGCTTTCCTGCAGCGTGCTCCCTCTGCAACATGGCGAGCACGAGCGCATGGCGCCTGGATGCGCGTCCATGCTGCAGCTCCCTCACCCACGGCATCACCGCACCCTCCCCTCAGGCCCCCCTTCTGCTGGGGGGACGCGTGGTCTCCACTCCACTCCCCGTCACACGCAGCGCAGGCGCAGAGTCACGTTCCACACTGGAGCCTCAGGCCTGACTCATCCTGGGACCACAGGGAGCTCCTTCCCCCTCTCCCTGCCCGTACCCCCACCCCTAGCCTTCTGCTCTCCTTCACAGCAAGTCTGGCCTTTCCAGAAGCCTCCAGAGGGAAGTGTGTGGCTCATCTCAGTCAGCACAGTGCCCGCGAGGTACTCAGATATCTGTAAGACCTCCTCAGACAAATATTTTATCTTTTATTTTTCCCTCTTGTGGATGGTTTTGATCATCACCTCCTTTACAAACCTTCCTCTATAGTTCTTATGTCACTCTATCAGATCTAATCCCTTAAATCTATTTGTCACTATTTCTGTATGATCATAAGGAATTTAATTTAGATGATACCTGAATAGTCTAGTAGTTTTCCCTACTTTCTTCAATTTAAGTCTGAATTTGGTAATAAGAAGTTCATGGTCTGAGCCACAGTCAGCTTTTGGTCTGATATTTGTTAACTATATAAAACTTCTTCATCTTTGGCTGCAAAGAATATAATCAATCTGATTTCCTAACTGCCCATGTCCATGTACAGAGTCATCTGTTGTGTTGTTGGAAGAGGGTGTTTGGTATGACCCCTATGGGTTCTCTTGGCAAAACTCTGTTAGCCTTTGCTCTGCTTAATTTTGTACTCCTAGGGCAAATTTCCCTGTTACTCTAGGTATTTCTTGACTTCCTACTTTTGCATTCCTGTCCCCTATGATGAAAAAGACATCTTTTTTTTTTTTTTTTTTGGTGTTAGTTCTAGAAGGTCTTGTAGGTCATCATAGTACCATTCAACTTTGGCTTCTTTGGCATTGGTGGTTGGGGCATAGACTTGGATTACTGTGATACTGAATGGTTTGGGTTGCAAATGTACAGAGATCATCCTGTCATTTTTGAGATTGCACTCAAGTACTGTATTTCAAACTCTTTTGTTGGCTATGAGGACTGCTTCATATCCTCTAAGGGTTTCTTGGCCACAGTAGTAGATATAATGATCATCTGAGTTATATTCACCCATTCCAGTCCATTTTAGTTCACTGATTCCTAAAATGATGTTGTTCACTCTTGTCATCTCCTGTTTGAGCATTTCCAATTTACCTTGATTCATGGACCTAACATTCCAGGTTCCTAAGCAATATTGTTCTTTACAGCACTGGGTTTTACTTCCATCATCTCTCACATCCACAGCTAGGTATAGTTTTCACTTTGGCTCTCTCTCTTATATCTTTCTGGAGTTATTTTTCCACTCTTCTCCAGTAGGATATTGAGCACTAAGTCATCCCAATTTGGGTCCAAATTTTCGCTCACAGAATCATGGGAAGAATTAAATGACCATTTCCCTCTACTAGGTCCTGAGGTAATTTGCTATGCAATCATAACAATTGTGCAGTCAAATGTTTTTATTATTAATAATTTTATCATATATTTTACATACATATAGATTATATATATATAAACATATCTATATAATTCTTTCATGTGTATGATAGATCTCATAAAAATGAAAATTTAAAAGAAAAGAAGTCCAAAGTTCTAAACGAGTAAATAGTGTGTAAAATATAAAGAAAATAAAAGTAATAAACTAAATAGAGAGAGAGTAAATAGGGTTTGACTGTGGATAATTTAACTAGAACAGCAAGGGAAAGATAAAAGATTCCCCTTGCTTTGACTACTTTTATTTTATTTTGGATCATTTTTTGTTTTGTTTTATTTTATTTTAGTTAACAATTTTTTTTTAACTTATAACATCATCTTTTCTTTGTTAGTATTTAATTTGCACGTGGAAATACTACATTAGAGCCATTGGGTTGTAAAAGATCTGTACAAGCTTTTGTGGGCAATATTTGTGGATGCTTCATGGCATTTTGTAGCACATCCTTCTGAGTGGTTAACAGACACCTGATTAAAGAATAGATTTCAACATATGTGGAGAATGTGTTTGGTTAACCTGACTTGCAAGATGATAGGACACTTCTTGTCAACTGAAAAAGTATGCACCCTGTGATAGTTGTGTTTAGTTTTATTTGAGCAAAATGAGGACTAAAGCCTGGGAGACACCATTTCAAATAGCTCTGAGAAACTGCTCGGAAGAGTAGGGGGAAAAGTCAGAATATATGTGATTTTAGTGAAGGGGAGTATGTGCAATCAAGCATACACTTTTGCACAAGGTTGATGCTAGTCACAAGGAGCAGATGTTACCATTAGTGATTTTAGTGCTCTTTTAGATATAAGGAGATGCAAGAATTGGACGCAGAAAATCTTTTCCTGAGTATATCTAACTATCTGAAAGCCTGCTCTACCAGCTTTTCCAGTGCCTAGAATCTCTAATTCTTGATCTCCCAAACTCCTTTCAGGGGAGTGTTGAAGGTCAGAGACTGCAGCAGCTTTTAATTTAATCTTTGTAGAGGTAGATGCCAAGTGTCAATTTTTAGTTGGCCATCACATATGAAGATGAAAGTGAGTCTCTCAGTTGTGTCCGGCTCTTTGTGACCCCATGTACTATATAGTCCATGGAATTCTCTAGGCCAGAATACTGGAGTGGGTAGCCTTTTTCTTCTCCAGGGGATTTTCCCAACCCAGGGATTGAGTCCATGTCTTCCACATTGCAAGCAGATTCTTTACCAGCTGAGCCACAAGGGTAGCCCAAGAAAACTGGAATGGGTAGCTTATTCCTTCTCCAGCAAATCTCCCCAACCCAGGAATTAAACTGGGGTCTCCTGCATTGCAGGCTGATTCTTTACCAACTGAGCTATGAGGGAAACCATCACATATATGATAGTCATATCTGATACCTCCAAAAAGTTCTTCATAGACAAGTAGCAGACTTTGAATAGTTGAAACTGAGATATAAAAAACACACAGTGAAAGGAGGAAACAATTAGTAGACTCAAGCTTACTTCCTAATTTTTTGTTCAGAAATGTACTCTTTGTCTCTCAAGACCAATTCATTTTCATATGAGCACCTTGCCTCCTGCTTAAGGTAGGTGTAAACAAAGATGTTTATTTTTAAATATTTAAGGATGGTGTGAAGTAATGTCTACTAACTTAGAAAAATATAAACATTAATAATAGCAAAACTAACAACAACAATAATAATATCTATAACCCATTTGCTATATTACAGACAATGTTTTAAGTATACAGTTTATAAGTGGTAGATCTGGGGTTCAAACACATGTCATTTGCTTTCAGAGTCTTAATCATAACAGCTGACCTTATCTAACAGCAGATTTAGATACGGAGTTACTATAGAAAACAAAGTAGGTAGAGATAAAGCAAAAGACAAAGAAATATGAAGGCATACACATACATAAATGTATATATATGATAAGAATGTAGTATTTGTGCTAAGATTCATTAACTTAGATACCTGAATTTTACTTTGAAGAATAAAAACTCTCTTCCCTCTTCTGCATACATATCAGCACAAAGGAGAAGGAATGAAGTCAAACTAAATTATCTATAATATATAATACGTCAAGGAAAACTATTTTCTTGTAATCATTGAAAATTTGAAATTTCTTTCAGTCTAGTTTGAGAGATATATTTAGGACAAAGGCAATCTTCAAATGGTTCAGAGTCAACCAAATATAGCCTATACTGAATTCTGACAGCCAATGGAAAGGAAGAGCATCTGGTCAGACCCTTTACCCAATCAACTATGAACTTATTCTTGAAGACAAAGAATTAACTAGAAATTGCTAGAGATACTTTCCCCATTCTTGATTGCTCTGAGGACTATCAAAATTATCACTGAATTCTTTGTAATTAAAAAACTTCATCTCAAATGGAAAAATTGTTAATGGTAGAATTTCAAGAACAATGAATGACTGTGCAAGAGATATTCTTAGAGAAGAATCTATTCTGACGCTCTTCTAATATAAGTTGAGGAAAAGAACATCTACTGAGCTTCATCATTTGATGAGCATTGCACCATAGGGCTATTTTCTTGTGTGAAATTATACTTAATTCTTACACATAATTAAAGAAAGAAACTGGTATTGATATTTTACATAGCTTTTATTGCCACATGTTCATTATCAGAATCATGGAAAATAAAGAAAATGTAATGATATAAAGATAAAAGTGTGATTTCATCACAAAGACCTAATGGCTACTAATTATTTTGGTATATTTACTTATAATATTTTTCAGTTTAATCATGATATATCTTATTATTTACTTTCTATTTCACCAAATATGAATCTCCTTTTGACTCATGGTGCCCAGTTTCATATGTTCGTAATATGTAATATGAATAGATTGATACATTTTAATAAGAAAAGTACAGGAATAATACACAACAGACTTTAAATAGTACCCTTCCTTCAGGACAATTCAGTTATAAAAGCGTAGTGAATTGGTAGAATCAATTCTATAATATCGATTAACATCAAAGCAATATTCAGTTGCTGACAATAAAGTTTATTTGCTCAGAATATTTGATGCTTATTTATACTGTCATAAAGCTAAATTTCTAAAATCTATTCTCAGAAAGTTTCTGATGGCTAAACAGTTTTATGTGCCCACATATATATTTAAATTTAAATTTGAATAAAAATGCCACAGCAGAAAATAATTTCTGATTCCATACCTTTCTCTTTCCATTTGTAACCTGATATTTAAGTACAATTAAACCTAAAGGAGTAAATATATATTTACAGAAAATCCACAGGGGAACAAAATGGGTTTTTGTCAGACTGAACATGGAGTGTGGGGTTCTCATCACAGTGGAACTCAAGTGAGTTTCCTGTATATGTGGTGTCTGTTTAGCAGCAGCTTTGGAGCTAAAATAGTCACACCTTTGGAATGGACAGCATATAGACTGTCCTCTTCTGAGAAGTCTACATTATAGGTCTGCTCTGCTGTTGGCAAAACATCAACAAGTAAGATCTCAATATGAAAGCCTGTTCATATTTCAAAATATGAGAGCTTTAAAAATTCAGAGTAGTTTTCTCCTAGGGTCTCTGGAGTTTCCTATAAGTCTCTTGGAGCCCTCTCTTTCTCTCGTTCTTTCTCTCTCTCTCTCTCTATATATATATATGTGTGTGTGTGTGTGTGTGTGCATGCATGCTTGTGCGTGTGTGTGTGTGAGTGTGCACTTGTGCACATGCTCAGTCATTTGGTCATGTCTAAGTCTTTGTGACCCCATGGACTGTAAGCTTCCAGGGTCCTCTATTCATGGAATTTTTCAGGGAGCAATACTTGAGTGGGTTGATATTTCCTCCTCCAGGGGATCTTTCCCACCCAGGGATTGAACCCGCAGGCAGAATCTTCACCACTGCACCACCTGGAAAGCCCTATTTATCTATATCTATTTATCTTCTATATAGTTTTACTGGCTGTTTTGTAGCTTTCTTGTTCAATTTTTTCCTCTCTTGCTGTCTTCCTTCCTTATTTATCATTGTTTCAAATTTACATGGTTTACATTTCTTCATCAAAAGACTATATATGTGCCTATATGTATATGTGTGTGTGTACACACACACAGAGACAGAGAGACAGAGAGAGGGAAAACAAAGAAAGAGTTTCCACAGTTCTACAATAGAGATAGTATTCTTGATAATAACTATTAGAAAGATGTTCTTCCTGGAGCTAAAAACTTGTGATTTATGATGATACGTTTGTTCATTCAGTGGCAGACGTGACTTCCTACACATATCCCTTTTTTGCCTTTAATTCACAGTATGAAGGTGAGGATAGAACTAGAGAGCAGTATAGCTATTAAAAGATCTATCAAAATTATTTAATTCCCCTAAAGTTGGAAACTCAGATAATCCTTTTGTATTATATTATAAATAATATTGTGGTTAATATATCTGTACCTAAAGCTTGGCCCACATGTCTTGTTATAACCTAGGATAGTATTTAAAACTAGGTGTTCATTTAAAAGTGAGCATCTAATTCAGAAGATCTTAACACATTTATGTCCAAATCACTTCCAGAAATACATTTAAATTTACACAGTCAACAGCACTGTGTAAAGCAACAGTGTATTAATGTGTGTAATTCCCCAAATTTAGCTTAGTCTTCGTGGCTAAAATGACTTAAAAGCTCTAAAGAAATCAGATTTAATGGTGGACTTTTAAAAACATTATAGGTTATGAAAAAGACCTCATATAACACTCATAGGAATATCTTTCAAATGAAATTAAATGAAACTAATATTTTGATACTTTGTATATATTGTAGCTGGTGCTTCATAAAAGCTTTTTAATGTAATCTTCACAAAACTCTGTCAGATTAGTGCCTTATCCCTATTATTACATATTTAGAAACTGTCTCAGAGAGGTTAATTAACTTGCCCTAGATCAAACAGCTTGGGTAATATGGGACTTCATACTAATACATGTCAAACCCTAAAACAAAAGCAGACCACACCGCTTCTCAGATCATATGGTACAAAGGGCCAGTTATTCAAATTATCTGACACTCTTCTCTGTGGTCCTTCATTTTATGTTTAATTAAAATGTGGAGAAACAAATCTCATTTCACCATATTCATTATTCATATAAAATCACATGAGTCACACAGGAATGACAGTACAATATTGAAAATTTATATAAAGCTATTTATCACCATCCTTTTTATGCATATACTGTCATTTAATAAACAGTAGATTACCATCTTTAGGCATGATAAAGCAAGCATACACAAAGAAAGAAAATAATTTAGCAGCATTTAATTAATGGCAAGGCTAGCTGTTATTTATGTGGCTCATTTAATGCTGCTGGTTTCAATAATCAATTTATATTTTTGAAATGATAGTAAATGGTATTATTGCAACTACAGTATAAATTTGGTTAAAAGATAACACTCACATATGGAAGTAGATGAAACTCTCTCCCCCTAACAAATGAGAAACTGTACATCAACTGTTAGAAACAACTACTCCTATTATATGCAATCACTTCTTGTTATTGGCTTCATATCTTGGGTGACTTGAAGATGAGGGAATGCCTATTATATATAATTACTTTCCACAGCAAAGAACCACAGCTAAATAAAATCAATTACTTCATGGAGGCAGCCTCTCACATGAGATATGGTCTATAGTAATTAATAGTTAGTGAAACGACTATGTTGAAAAAAAATTCCTAGAGATTACCAGTGTCTGTTTCTATCTAATCCTTTTGGCTTCTGTGTACATAAACTTGAAAACCTTCTTTAGAAAAATGATGATAGCTTTATTAAGATATAATCCACCTACCATACAATTCATTCATTATATAGTTATAAATATGTAACTCAATAGCTTTTAGTAATACAGAGTTGTGTAGACCTTACTATAATATTATAATTTTAAAACATTTTCACCCTCAGAAGAACCCCCACATACATTATCAATAACTCAGATTTCTCCCTACTTACATTCCCCAGCCCTAAATGTCCCCCATATTGTTTTCAGGGTCACCACAGCACTTTATAACTTTCAAAATTTCCTCTAAACAACGAGAACTCAGACTTCTGATTATTGAACTGCTTGACAACCTGTGTCAATAATTAAACTTATTTTACTCTTATATCTTTTTTTTATAATTTTTATTTTATTTTTTAATTACAATACTGTATTTGTTTTGCCATACATTGACATGAATCAGCCACAGGTGAACACAATCTTACAATGCCGAAGCCCCCTCCCACCTCCCACCCCACACCATCTACCTGAATCATCATGTGCACCAGCCCCATGCATCCTGCATCCTGCATTGAGCATAGACTGGCGCTTCGTTTCTTACAAGATAGTATACATGTTTCAATGCCATTTTCCCAAACCATCCCACCCTCTCCCTCTCCCCCAGAGTCCAAAAGTCCATTCTATACCTCTGTGTCTCTTTTGTTGTCTCACATATAGGGTCATCATTACTATGTTCTAAATTCCATATATATGTGTCAGTATACTGTATTGGTATTTTTCTTTCTGGCTTACTTTGCTCTGTATAATTGGTTCCAATTTCATCCATCTCATTAGAACTGAGTCAAATTTATTCTTTTTAAGGGCTGAGTAGTACTCCATTGTGTATATGTACCACAGCTTTCTTATCCATTCATCTGCTGATGGACATCTAGGTTGCTTCCATCTCCTGGCTATTATAAACACTGCTGCAATGAACATTGGGGTACATGTGTCTCTTTCAATTCTGGTTTCCTCGGTGTGTATGCCCAGCAG
>SJYG01000377.1:596249-613075 GCA_006410535.1 Litocranius walleri
TCTGCAGTTATTCTTATGGGGATCCCCTTGTGTGTTATTTGTTGTTTTTCCCTTGCTGCTTTTAATATTTGTTCTTTGTGTTTGATCTTTGTTAGTTTGATTAAAATATGTCTTGGGGTGTTTCGCCTTGGGTTTATCCTGTTTGGCACTCTCTGGGTTTCTTGGACTTGGGTGATTATTTCCTTCCCCATTTTAGGGAAGTTTTCAACTATTATCTCCTCAAGTATTTTCTCATGGTCTTTCTTTTTGTCTTCTTCTTCTGGGACTCCTATAATTCGAATGTTGGATCGTTTCATATTGTCTTGGAGGTCTCTGAGGTTGTCCTCATTTCTTTTAATTCGTCTTTCTTTTTCCCTCGCTGATTCATTTATTTCTACCATTCTATCTTCTATTTCACTAATCCTATCTTCTGCCTCCGATAGTCTACTATTTTTAGCCTCCAGAGTGTTTCTGATCTCATTTATTGCATTATTCATTATATGTTGACTCTTTTTTATTTCTTCTAGGTCCTTGTTAAACCTTTCTTGCATCTTCTCAATCCTTGACCCCAGGCTATTTATCTGTGATTCCATTTTGATTTCAAGATTTTGGATCATTTTCACTATCAGTATTCAGAATTCTTTCTCAGGTAGATTCCCTATCTCTTCCTTTTTGTTTGGTTTGGTGGGCATGTCTCCTGTTCCTTTACCTGCTGGGTATTCCTCTGTCTCTTCATCTTGGTTATATTGCTGCATTTGGGGAGGCCTTTCTATATTCTGGGAATTTGTGGAATTCTCTTTCTTATAGAGCCTCTCTGTGTTTGGGGTCATATCAGTGGCTTGTCAAAGTTTCTTGATTAGGGAGGCTTGTGTTGGAGTTCTGGTGGGTGGAGCTGGATTTCCTCTCTCTGGAGTGCTGGTTTTGAAGCCAGTGATCTGCTTTGCTGGATGCCTCATGTCCTCTGGCAGCAGTCAGAAGTTATTTTGTGGAATTTACTCAGCATTGAAATGTTCTTTTGACGAGGTAGAGAGGGAGAAAGTGTTCTCCCCATCCTATTCCTCTGCCATCTTTTTCTCCATTCCTATCTTTTGTAATTCTTATTTACTTGCTTGACTGTATAGAGCTTCCTTCATAGCTCAGTTGGTAAAGAATTCACCTGCAATGTAAGAGACCCTGGTTTGATTCCTGGGTCAGGAAAATTTGCTGGAGAAGGGAAAGGCTACCCACGTCAATATTCTGGCTTGGAGAATTTCATAGCCTATACAGTCCATGGTGTCACAAAGAGTCAGACACGACTGAGTGACCTTCACTTTCTTAACTGTATGCTTATTTTTATTTTATTTTCTAGACTATTTCAAGGAATAAAGCCACATTTATAAAATAGTGATAATCTAGCTTAGATAGCCAGTAAGAAAAGGGTGAAAGAAAATGCATTTTCTATGACTGTTAGAGCAAACAATTCAGAATACAGAGAAAAGGGAGAAAACTTTCTTTAAATATTTGACCCAAACATGGTTGACAAAACTAGGGCACACTTTGAATAAGTTAAAATTCATTTTAATCCTTTAGCCTCCCTTGACCATTCCAAATCCCTGCATCATTTTGAATTTATGAACACTCTGTCTTTCTTTTGACATTATTGGCCCATGATCAAATGTAACTTTTGCAGCTTCCTTCTTCAATAAAGACTCCTTTCTGGACAAAACTGTTTCTTATTCAGATGGGAATACAGAATGCTGGTGACCTACTTAGGAGAAAATATTAGCACCATGGAACTGGTTCTTTATCTCTATAAGAATGGAGTTGCTTTGATGGTCCCAAAGATTGTTTTCAACTTATCTCTAAATATGCAACTCTACATTGACTGTATTTCTCAGTTTTCATTAGCACTAGCCCTGAAGATAATGCTCTTGGGAACTTGGAATGCACTATCATTGCAGAATCAGGAGTAGAATTTTTCAGTGGAAAAACAAAAACACCACTAAGCTACTGAGAAGCTGCATTATTTATGTTCTAAACTAACATACAGATTTTGAAATCAGCAATTGTCAGATTAAAGAATTTGTTTACCAAATGATATATGTCATTACCATTAGATCAACTGGTGGAAAATCAATCATCTCCTGAGACAGGCTTTTCACCTTGAACAATCAGTGCCTTTCACTGACCATTCTCTCTCTCTCTGTTTCTCACTGTCTCTCTAACATGCAGCACAGACATACATGCACACGTCTCCACATTTGAATTTCTGTTTAAACGGTCATATCCTATTATGCACTTAGACCATCCAGGACAGCATTTTCCAAGATCAAGAACTGGCCAATTCACTATATATTAAAAATATCATGGCTTCCAGACAACTAAACTAAGACTAGACAGAGAGCAAGTTGAGGGGCAGAATGAGAAAGGCTTTAAAACAGAGGGAGAAACAACTTATAAGATATGATGCCTCAGAGGGTATATGTGATTCTGCAAAAGTTTAGAGGTTCTGTGTGTTTATAAAGAGGAGGATTATGGTCAAACCATTACCTTTTGCTGGAGAGGTAAAATGGTTTTTGGAGGGTCAGATTTTGTTTTGTTTATTTTTCTAAGGTATTTTTCTTTCTTTTAATAGCAAACACCTTCTTCCAACAACACAAGAAAAGATTCTACACATGGACATCACCAGATGGTCAACACAGAAATCAGATTGATTATATTCTTTGCAGCCAAAAAGGGAGAAACTCTATACTGTCAACAAAAACAAGACCAGGAGCTGACTGTGGCTCAGATCATGAACTCCTTTTTACCAAATTCAGACTTAAATTGAAGAAAGTAAGGAAAACCGCTAGACCATTCAGGTATGACCTAAATCAAATCACTTATGATTATACAGTGGAAGTGAAAAATAGATTTAAGGGACTAGATCTGATAGTTAGCATGCCTGATGAACTATGGAATGGGGTTCGTGACATTGTACAGGAGACAAGGATCAAGACCATTCTCATGGAAAAGAAATGCAAAAAAGCAAAATGGCTGTCTGGGGAGGTCTTACAAATAATTGTGAAAAGAAGAGAGGCTAAAAGCCAAGGAGAAAAGGAAAGATATAAGCATCTGAATGCAGAGTTCCAAAGAATAGCACGGAGAGATAAGAAAGCTTTCTTCAGCAATCAATGCAAATAAATAGAGAAAAAAACAACAGAATGGGAAAGACTAGAGATCTCTTCAAGAAAATTAGAGATACCAAGGGAATATTTCATGCAAAGATGAGCTCGATAAAGGGCAGAAATGGTCTGGACCTAACAGAAGCAGAAGATATTAAGAGGTGGCAAGAATACACAGAAGAACTATACAAAAAAGATCTTCACGACCCAGATAATCATGATGCTGTGATCACTCACCTAGAGCCAGACATCCTGGAATGTGAAGTCAAGTGGGCCTTAGAAAGCATCACTATTCATTTCACTATTTCAGGTGTACAGCAAAGTGATTTTTATAGCAACATGGATTAACCTAGAGATTATTATAGTAAGTAATTTAAGTTAGACAGAGAAAGACAAATATCATATGATATCACTTATATGTGGAATGTAAAACATGATACAGATGAACTTATTTACAAAGTGGAAAGAGACTCACAAGCATAGAAGACAAACTTATGGCTACCAAAGGGGAAGAGAGAGAAGGATAAATTAGGAGTTTTGGATTAACAGATACAAACTATTTAATAAAGTAGATAGCCAACAAGGACCTACTGTATACCACAGGAAATAATACTCAATATTTTATTATAACCTGTAAGTGAAAAATCTGAAAAAGTATACACACACACACACAAGGCTTCCCAGGTGTTGCAGTGATAAAGAATCCCCTTGCTAGTGTAGGAGACACAGGAAAAGTGGGTTTAATAGGTTGGGAAGATCCCCTGGAGCAGGAAATAGCAACCCCTCCTGTGAGCACATATATGTGTGTGTGTGTGTGTGTGTGTGTGTGTGTGTGTGTGTGTGTGTATCTGGAGATCAGATTTTATATTTACTGGATTCTAGATCCCCAAGTTGCTCTACACACAAGTCTTCTCTTTTAATCCTCACAACCATAATATCTGAGGACAGGACAAATCAATCTACCTAAGGGTAAGGAGGAGTTTCTGATTGCTTCAAGAAGGATAATTTATTCTCAGATCTAAATTTTAAAGAAACCATAAAGGGGTAATGGGTCTCAAAGAAGATTAAACACAATTATTCATATGTAAAGCACAAGAGTGTCTGAAATATTAAAAGCTAAAGTAAAATAAAATGTAACTATTCTGCTGCCGATTATTTCAACAATGACAATATGATAATTAGCTAGTAAACATCTAAGAAGTGGGGTCCCATAGGAAAAGTTATGACCCACACAACGTAAAATATCTGCCAAGGTTTTTGACCTCATTGTTCTGGTTCTCTGAGGCAGTGTTCCTTAGTACTGAGTGTGCCTTAGCATAACTTGCAGATCTTTCAAAAATACTACACCAAAAGCAATTCAGTTAGAATGTTGGGTGTGAGGAATAGGCACTGGAATTTTTAGAAAGATCATAAAGGAATTTTAATATGCAGGTAGATTTGATAACTGCTTCCCAAGTTGCAAACTTTTATTTCACCTTCATTTAGGGCATCTGTTGTAAATGTAGATTGCTGGGACTAATCTCGGATATGCTGAATCAGATTGCCTGGAGGATATTGATAGTGAAAAATCTCCATGTTTCCAAACACCTCAGTAGGATTTTTATGAGCATGAAAGCACAGATCACTGCTTTAGAGGTATGGATAGCATATGAGTAATATTCTATCATCTTTTCTTACTTCAAGGAAAGAATCCTGCCTTACTTGTTCTTGAATAAATTATCTATAGCTTTTATTATAATGTTTGACACACAGGGCCATCAAATATTTGTCAATTGGTAAGTAGTCTTGCAATGTGTTTAATGTTTTTTATATTTAGTAGAACACAAAATATTCATATAGGTTTTAAAAACAAATATCACTACTCAGTGTTTTATCTAAAAACAGCAGATTTCTAGCTAATTTTGGTGTATTACTTTTTATTCAGTTTTTCCCTTCCTTCATAGAGAGGAGAAGGGTATTCAACTTACAGGGTGTCCAATACTTTCTAGGCACTGGTGCTCTGCTCATCACTGACGGTCTGCCTCATTGCCATCAAGTCGTAATAAATCTGAAATGTAGTATTTCCCATGGGATAGCTAAGTATAAACATTTTAATATTTCCTGATGATTGATCTACTGCCTTTTAACAACAAAATATTCATATAGGTTCTAAAAACAAATATCACTACTCAGTGTTTTATCTAAAAACAGCAGATTTCTAGCTAATTTTGGTGTATTACTTTTTATTCAGTTTTTCCCTTCCTTCATAGAGAGGAGAAGGGTATTCAACTTACAGGGTGTCCAATACTTTCTAGGCACTGGTGCTCTGCTCATCACTGACGGTCTGCCTCATTGCCATCAAGTCGTAATAAATCTGAAATGTAGTATTTCCCATGGGATAGCTAAGTATAAACATTTTAATATTTCCTGATGATTGATCTACTGCCTTTTAACAATGCTTGCATGCTTAGTCACTTCAGGCCTGTCTGACTGTTTGTAACTCTATAGAGGTAGCTTGCCAGGCTCCTCTGTATGAGGGATTCTCCAGGCAAGGATATTGGAGTGGGTTGCCATTCCCTCCTCCAGGGGATCTTTCTAACAAAGGAATCAAGATCGGTCTCCAACAATAAGCTTTCTATTTATCGTTTCCATGCTATGTGGCTTCATTTATCTTTTCCACTTTGAAGTAGAAACTCTCAACAGCACACGAGCAGAAACCCACTGATTTGATAAAGGTTAATGTTTTTGCAATCATGTTTACTTCGTCTCTTTGCATAGAGGTGATGTTGCCCAGATCTAGCCACTTTGCAGTAGTATTTGGAGAGTGTTTGGATATTCTCTACCCCTCAGCTGTGAGGTGAGATAATCAGACTTGTTGTTAAAATGTATACATTTTTATTATCCCAAAAGTGGTTGATCAAAATAAATACTAGGTTTTTCTTCAGTTAAAGTTTATAGTTCTAGTAGTCCTATCAGTGTTGTCAAAGAAAATAAATGATTTAACCAGTGGAAGGAAGGGACTGTCAGAAAACACAGAATGGTAATCCTGATATACTCAAGATAGATTCTTTTCAGACTGTGAATACATTTATATAAATATATAAATTTTCAGTACTAAATCTGATTAACTCCTTTTTTATGTTTTACTTGATGGTGCTTTTTGGGAGTTTGATGATCCATTCTGTCATATTTTGCACAAAAATCAGGAAACCATAAACAATTTGGGACATAAAAGAAATGTTTTAAACAGCTTGATATATAACTCTTCTTGAAAATTAACCACTTTTAAAAGCATGGAGTTTATGATACAGTTTTTCTTTAGAGCTTCTGTTCATATTTTGTCAGCATATTTAATGCCTGTGAAGAACAAATATTTTTAAATTTCATCACAGGATTTATGATGTCATCTTATAAAGCTTTATTCATACCTATAGTAGATAGAGAAACCAGAGAAAGAACTCAAATATTCTGCCTCTAAGTTAACTATTGCCACCGTAAGAATAGGGCTTAGCGACTGTGACCATGACTGCTCCAGGCAGGACAAAGAAGTGCAAGGCAGTGGCTCCAGTTAGCAAAATGCTTCATTCAGGTGACAGGACCATTCCAACATTCCCCCACAACCCCCACCAGAGGTTGACCACAGATCTCCAGATTATTCAGATCCCAGGGAAATGTGGATTTTAGAAGCTGACCTTTCTGTTGCAGTCTTTGCAGGGGTTGAGGGGGTAGATTCTTGGCTCTGCCTCTGGATCTCCATGTATTTCTTCCCCTTCACCCCTGCAAGAAACCTCACCTGCCTCTCTTTGTCTCTCATTTCTACAATATATTTTGCTCATTCCGTATTCCATAAGAATATTTCCTCCACTTCATTTTCCACATATATTATTCCAGTTGTCAAATGGTTATCCACTCTGCCTTGCTTTAGTTTTTAAAATTGTTTCTCTGTGTTATGTCTCATCCATGCTTTTTGCCTCACTGCTGCCTTGTAGCCATTCCAGTTATGTTTATTATACTGTCAGGAAAAAAAAAAAAAACACTGTATAGGTAAGATTGCTTTCTCAATCAGTTTCCAAATCCCTGCTGTCCTTTCTTTTGTGCATTATCTGAAAAACTTCTGTGTGTGAGGGCTGGGTACTAGCAGCTGAAGTGATGAACCCTGATCTTCAGGAGCTCAGAACTGAGCAGGAGAAAATTGTCTGTAGACACAAGGTTAGCATAATGGATTCAAAGAAGATCAGAAGGCCAAGGAAGACAAGGCTGTCAGAGACAATCACTCTGGAGTACTTAGCCATGTGGTCCCAGCCTCTCCTATGAGATTTATCCTTCTCAGTAAAATTAAAAGTAAAAATTATTAGCCAAGATATGGAATCACCCTAAATGTCCATCAACAGAAGATAGATTTTAAAAAATAGTATATTTGTATTTCCAGTACAATGGAATGCTGCTCAGCCATAAAATGTCATTTGCAGCAACATGAATGGGCCTTGTCATACTAAATGAAGTAGGCCAGACAGAAAAAGATGAACATCATATGATATCACTTATATGTGAATTCTAAAAATATATATATACAAATGATTTTATTTATAAAACGTAAACAGCTTCACAGGTAGAGAAAACAAGCTTATGGTTACCAAAGAGGAAAAGGAGTGGAGGGGGTAAATAAGGAGTTTGGGATTAATATATGCACATTACTATGTATAAAACTGATAACCAAAAGGAACTACTATATACAAAGAACTATACTCAATATTTTGAAATAACCTATCAAGGAAATCTGAAATATATACATATGTACATATAACTGAATTACTTTACTGTATACTTGAATCTAATACAACATTGTAAATTATCTATTTCAATTTAAAAAATTCAAAAGAAGTAAAAAATTGGACCTAGTATGAACATGCTGAAAGCTTCTTGGTGCAGATTAAAAAGTATTCTCTTTCTCCTACAGTCTTTTTCTGATTCCTCTGTTCCAAGAGATCAGATTTCCGTGCTGTTTCCCTATCATTTTGGCCTTTCTTCTTCATTCCTGCCTTTCTAACAGGAGAACCTCAGAGTCTTCTCCAAGGGCACATGCCTAAGAATAGCCTCCCACCATGAAGACAGTTTCCCTCATAGCTCAGGCAATAAAGAATCTGCCTGAGGTGCAGGAGACTCGAGTTCTATCCCTCGGTCAGGAAGATTTCACAGAGAAGGAAATGGCAACATACTCCAAAATCCTTGCCTGGAAAATCCCATGGATGGAGGAGCCTGATGGGCTGAAGTCCATGGGGTTGCAAAGAGTCTGGTACGACTGAATAACATATTACTATGAAGACAAAGAATTCAAAGTTTGGCTATGTTGACTTGTATCCCTCACCAAGCTTCCATGTTTCATTTGCTTCTCACTGATGCACATGTGGTGCTTTAACCATCTCCAGACTAGTTTTCCAATTAAGCAAAGCACTTTTTGAAGTTTTGTCAAACTTTATATAGTCTCTACTTGACATTTCTACTTGGCTATGCTTATTATAATTTGAGACTCAGCTAAGACATTGTGTCCTTTGTGCAAGAATCTTCTGATTACCTCTCCTTTTAACTCTGTCTAACCAACTTCCCCACTCATCAGGAAAGATTCTCTCTCCACATCTGTCTGAACCCAGACTTCTCTGTTGCTGCTGCTGCTGCTAAGTCACTTCAGTTGTGTCTGACTCTGTGTGACCCCATAAACGGCAGCTCTTCAGGGGGGCAAGAACACTGAAGTGGGTTGGCATTTCCTTCTCCAGTGCATGAAAGTGGAAAGCGAGAGTGAAGTCACTCAGTCGTGTCCAGCTCTTCGCGACCCCATGGACTGCAGCCTACCAGGCTCCTCCATCCATGGCATTTTCCAGGCAAGAGTACTGGAGTGGGGTGCCATTGCCTTCTCCAGACTTCTCTGTTGAGCTCCACCCAACTCTCCCAGGTGACTCCTATCGTTCCATAATTGCTTATCTGTACACCCCCTGCCTCAGGGCAGACTCCAGGCCTTCCACCTCTTCAGCTCCATAGCTCAGGCTGGCATCTCATACAGAGGAGCAGAAAAAAAATCTGGTGACTTATAGTATGTATGTATACTTCAAAGATTCATTTTTTAGATTTTTTATTGGGGTTACTTTTATTGAAGTGCACTTGATTTACAATGTTGTATTAGTTTTGCGAGTGCAGTATATTGATTCATATATATATATATATATGCATATCTGAATGCAGAGTTCCAAAGAATAGCAAGAAGAGAAAGCCTTCTTCAGTGATCAATGCAAAGAAATAGAGGAAAACAACAGAATGGGAAAGACTAGAGATCTCTTCAAGAAAATTAGGGATACTAAGGGAATATTTCATGCAAAGATGGGCTTAATAAAGGACAGAAATGGTATGGACCTAACAGAAGCAGAAGATAAGAAGAGGTGGCAAGAATACATAGAAGAACTGTACAAAAAAATCTTCACAACCTAGATAATCATGATGATGTGATCACTAATCTAGAGCCAGGCATCTTGGAATGTGAAGTCAAGTGGGCCTTAGAAAGCATCACTACAAATAAAGCCAGTGGAGGTGATGAAATTCCAGTTGAGTTGTTTCAAATCCTGAAAGATGATGCTGTGAAAGTGCTGCACTCAATATGCCAGCAAATTTGGAAAACTCAGCAGTGGCCACAGGACTGGAAAAGGTCAGTTTTCATTCCAATCCCAAAGAAAGGCAATGCCAAAGAATGCTCAAACTACCACACAACTGCATTGATCTCACATACTAGTAAATTAATGCTCAAAATTCTCTAAGCCAGGCTTCAGCAGTATGTGAACCGTGAATTTCCTGATGGTCAGGCTGGCTTTAGAAAAGACAGAGAAACTAGAGATCAAATTGCCACCATCTGCTGGATCATGGAAAAAGCAAGAGAGTTCCAGAAAAACATCTATTTCTGCTTTATTGACTATGCCAAAGCCTTTGATTGTGTGGATCACAATAAACTGTGAAATATTCTGAAAGAGATGGGAATACCAGACCACCTAACCTGCCTCTTGAGAAATATGTATACAGGTCAGAAAGCAATAGTTAGAACTGGACATGGAACAACAGACTGGTTCCAAAGAGGAAAAGGAGTATGTCAAGGCTGTATATTGTCACTCTGCTTATTTAACTTCTATGCAGAGTATATCATGAGAAATGCTGGGTTGGAAGAAACACAAGCTGGAATCAAGATTGCTGGGAGAAATATCAATAACCTCAGATATGCAGATGACACCACCCTTATGGCAGAAAGTGAAGAAGAGCTAAAAAGCCTCTTGATGCAAGTGAAACTGGAGAGCGAAAAAGTTGGCTTAAAGCTCAACATTCAGAAAACGAAGATCATGGCATCCGGTCCCATCACTTCATGGGAAATAGATGGGGAAACAATGGAAACAGTGTCAGAATACTTTTTTGGGCTCCAAAATCACTGCAGATGGTGACTGCAGCCATGAAATTAGAAGATGCTTATTCCTTGGAAGGAAAGTTATGACCAACCTAGATAGCATATTCAAAAACAGAGACATTACTTTGCCAACAAAGATCCATCTAGTCAAGGCTATGTTTTTTCCTGTGGTCATATATGGATGTGAGAGTTGGACTGTGAAGAAGGCTGAGCGCTGAAGAATTGATGCTTTTGAACTGTGGTGTTGGAGAAGACTCTTGAGAGTCCCTTGGACTGCAAGGAGATCCAACCAGCCCATTCTGAAGGAGATCAACCTTGGGATTTCTTTGTAAAGAATAATGCTAAAGCTGAAACTCCAGTACTTTGGCCACCTCATGAAGAGTTGACTCATTGGGAAAGTCTGTGATGCTGGGAGGGATTGGGGGCAGGAGGAGAAGGGGACGACAGAGGATGAGATGGCTGAATGGCATTACTGACACGATGGACACGCATCTGAGTGAACTCCGGGAGATGGTGATGGACAGGGAAGCCTGGCGTGCTGCGATTCATGGGGTCACTGAGAGTCGGACACCACTGAGCGACTGAACTGAACTGAACTGAACTGATGCATATATGTATTTAGATTCTTTTCCATTATAGATCACTACAAGATATTGAGTATAGTTTCCTGTGTTACACTGAAGGTCCTGGTTAGTTACCTATTTAATATATATTAGTGTGTATGTTGATCCCAAACTCCTAATTTATTTCTCTTCCCTACCTTTTCCTCTTTGGTAACCATTAGCTTGTTTTCTGTGTCTGTGAGTCTGTTTGTTTTGCAAATGTGTTTCCTTGTTTTTTTTTTTTTTTAATGAGGTGGTGAGGTGAGGTGAAGTCGCTCAGTCGTGTCCGACTCTTTGCGACCCTGTGGACTGTAACCTACTAGACTTCTCTGTCCATGGGATTCTCCAGGCAAGAATACTGGAGTGGATTGCCATTTCCTTCTCCAGGGGATCTTCCTGACTCAGGGATCAAACCCAGGTCTCCTGCATCAAAGGCAGGTGCTTTAACCTCTGAGACACCAGGGAAGCCTCATGTTTTTTTAAATAGATTTCACAAATAAGTGATATTTTATGATATTTGTCTTTCTTTGTCTGACTTACTTCACTTAATGTGATAATCTCCAGGTCCATCCATGTTGCTGCAAATGATACTATTTCATTTTTCTTGTGTGTATGATTAATATTCTACTGTGTATATGTACCACATCTTCTTTATCCATTCATTTATTGATGGACACAAGTTGTTTCCATGTCTTGGACATTAAATGAGAAGAGATGTCCAAAGAGTGAATAGTGTCTCCAATGAAGCAAAAGCACAAGAATACTAGTACTTAATGGGGTGAATCAAAGACAAAAGGGAGCCCCTGTATGGGTAGCAAATATGACGTGCAACAAAAGCTGCATTTATTCTTCATTGTCTCAATGCAATCTAGGAATTTGTAGAGGTAAGACAAAGCATCACAAGACAACAACAACAAAAACTGGATTTTTGCTTGAAATAGTGATAATTGATCATTGTCCACAAGTTTTCACAGACGTGTGTACCACATCTATTAAATTTCTCCCTAAAATCAAACTACATTTGCTTTGCTTTCAAACTGAAGAATCTAAAACATAACTTCTCTACTTCATCAATAAGCAATATTTTCTGAAAACTTTATAGAAGAAGGAATGGATATTTTCTTTACTCATTGAGAAGGATATTTGATATTCATCACAGACACTTTTACATTAAAAGAATAGTCAATTCCACATTAAAAAATACGGTAGAGTATATCAGAATTACCTTGGAATTTTTTTTGAAAAATGCAAATGTCCAGATATTTTTATCCAAAGCTCCAAATGTGTTTCTTATGAACATCCATGTTTAAAAACAACTGAACTGTATGAAGATATTTTACTTTTATCTGGTTTATTTCACTAGTTTTATCAGGTTTGTTTCCCTTTTTCTATTTCATATTCAGTGCTCCCATTTAATTTAGCTTATGTTCTCCAATTTCTCTGTCTCTTTTTTTTTTGTTGTTGTTCTTTCTCAAGCCTTTATCAAGTGTAGTAGAAAAGCTTTTGTACATACACACACATTTTATATGTATATTAAAAAAATATATATAGTGTGTGTAATATAAATATATACACATATAGTATGTGTAATATAATATAAATATTTGAGAAAACTTTCCAATTTTTGCATAGATAAAAAAATGTATGACATTCTGATTCCACTTGATGACTTTTGGATTCTGCTTGTTTGATTTAGTTTGAATAGAATGCCAGATAGATTTCAAATTTATATTCATTCAAATGAATGAATATAAATTTGATATAGTTACAAACTTTGATTAGTTCCAAACTTTGTTTGGCATCTAATATTATGGCTAAAAGACTAGAATGCTTATTATCTTAGTGATTTTAAAAAAATTTGATGTTTGAAACTTCTAATTCAATTCTGAGAATGTAAAGAAATACTATGTTGTGTGAAAAACAAAACAGGAAATTAACATGTGATACAATATTATTAAATAAAATTTAGATTTTATCCAAATTTTAAAGAATTTTATGCTAGTGTCCATTATTTAATTTCATAACTTATTCAAAATTTCACATTACATTTATCTGCATTGAGCAGTTTCAGCTACATGCAACAAATTCTGGTAAATTCTCTTTTCATTTTTTTTCTGTTAACAAATATTTCCTAATCTTCCTTGTTATGGTTTCTTAGATACATCAATCATTTATTAATAAAAATGGACATTTAATTTACAATGTATTTTAAAAAAGTATCTTTGATATTAATTTCTCATTAATATTTTCTGTAATCACCCTTTGTGTTTTTTCAGTTTTCTAACTTTATTGAGGCTTTCAATGGCTAAGTCAAATATCTCGCTTGGTAAATGTCACACTGCACTTGAAAATACATGTGTTACTTTCAAATATCTTTTTATATTCATTTCTAACATAATTCCACAGTGACAAGAGAACAGGCTCTGTATGATTTTAATATCTTTAGGCCATGAAATTTCTGCACCTAGTTTTATGCCCCTGGATATATTCCAGTGTGTCCTAGTTTGTAATCTATTGGAATGTGAATAGAATTTGTATCTTACTGTTGTGTGAATATTGTAAACTTCTTAATAGTATTGAAGGTCTACTATATGCTTCTGCTTTTTTGTATATTCATTGCATTAATTTTTGAGAGTTTAATATTGAAATTCTAACTAAAAATCTTAATTTATCTACTTAAAAATAGTTATAATATATAGTAGAACTATGTTTAACTTTGTTCTGTATTTTCCAAGTCTCTTGGAAATATTATCATACTTTCATAATGTCAATGTATGCCAAAACCAATACTGTACTGTAAAGTAAAATAAAGTAAAAATAAAATAAAATAAATATTTTTTAAAAAATAAATAAATAATAAAACAGGAAGAGA
This sequence comes from Litocranius walleri, assembly GCA_006410535.1. Taxonomy (NCBI): domain Eukaryota; kingdom Metazoa; phylum Chordata; class Mammalia; order Artiodactyla; family Bovidae; genus Litocranius; species Litocranius walleri. Next base: position 610,257 of record SJYG01000377.1, read on the forward strand.
AAAAATAGCCAAAATAACATGGTGGAATAATGAACTTCTCATAACAAAGTGGCGTATTTGTAATCACAGATAAAACTAGCATGTATAACCTACTGTTTAATCCAAATAAATCATAATTGCTTACCTATAAGTTTATATCCACAGAAGTGAGATAAAATGATGTCCAGTATTAAATTTATTCACTGAGATATCAGCAAAAGGAAATAGAAATATCACAAGGTAATGGAGAGGAAAGGGACTATGAAACTCATTTGTTTCTTTGAGAAAACATGCTACTAATGAGTCCCTAACACACCATTTGCCAAGAAATAATCAGCATAACAATCACATTTGATGCCTTTTGTTCACTGCAGTTGGTTAGTTTCTTTTTCTTAATATAATTTATTTTAATTGGAGGTTAATTACTTTACAATATTGTATTGGTTTTGCCATACATCAGCATGAATCCACCACATGTATACATGCGTTCCCCATCCTGAATACCCCTCCCTTCTCCCTCCCCATACCATCCCTCTGCATCGTCTCAGTGCACCAGCCCCAAGCATCTAATTTTTGCTGAAAGAGGAAAAATCAGTATTAGAACATTATCATGAGTATTTACAATTCTGTAGAACTCTAGGACTGCAGAATTTGGGAGAATTTTTTTTTCATCATGGAGTTCAAATACTTATGTATTCTTATTTATCCTCAGACATTACTGACTGTATTCCTACTAGAGCAGGCACTGCCCTATATTATGGAGACACAACAAAGGTGCATATCATGGTATATCTGCGGTGGAACTAGATATGTTTGGTGCTTTTACAGTGGCTGACCAGAAGAGCAAAGGATTCTGTAAGGTAGTAGCAAAGAAAACAATAAAATAGAAAAGTTAAACTCTCAGTTTATTTATTTTTAAAATATATAACAAATACAGTATTAATATTTTAGGATTCATAAAAAAGAAGTATGAACAAGTGTTATGTACAGATAACCTAATTCTAAAAGACACTGCAGAACACTGTTGTCTAAAGGTCACTAACATTAGTTCATAGTGATTGATTTCCATATTTACTACTCAACTTCTGTTAATCTTCAAAAGAAGTTTAGCATCCAATAGCTGCTTTGTTTACTGAAAAGAACTTTGAATGACACTCAAGAGCATGTGGTCTGGTTGCTAGGCCTATTAGCTATGTGGTCTTAGCTGTAGTCCTTACATTCTGAAACTTAAGTACTTAGACAACAATAACTGTTCCACTTATCCCTAGAGCACTGGCCAGACCAACAAAGATTGGGTATTCTTGGGCTTTCTATATGGCTGCTAGAGGTTAGTATCCCAATCCCCCCACACCTCAGTGGGCTGGGTTCTGGTCAGGTGCAATTGATCCTTGCAACTCCTATCAGTGTTTTTTCTCTTGTTACAAATGGGACTTTTACAATGCTTTTGGGAAGGATGACAGTGTAGAAAAATTATAGAATAATCTGAAGAATGCAATGGACACATCTATCCTTAGCCCCAGGCAACAGGCCCTTCTGGGTTCTCCAAACCTCATCCACTTTGACATGTTCTACTCTTTTACTCATCATCCTCATTCCCACGTGATGGTGCTGTCCTCTGAGATTATATTTTGTCTTGTTCATTTTAGTGATCCCTATTCCTCTATCCAGAAACCTTTTCCTGCCCCTAACCCAAATACTCTTCCTGTCTGAATCCTACTCACCTCAAAATTGAACTACTCTTCTCCACTCTGGGGATCTCAAGACCACTCACCTTCCAAAGGCTCTCCTGATCATTCAGGTCACTTAAATTCTCTGTGGTTTTGCAAGATGCTTGTCCATCACTATGAAATCCAAGTTATCCATTATATGTATGTTTTACTCCTAGCTCAGCATTAATTATCTTCTTGAAGGAAGGAACTGTGACTTAAATGTTGTTTCATCACTCATGGCACCTCATGCAATGTCTTGATGATAGACTTAGAGGAAACATATATCATTCACTGACGGTGTACTAGGTAAAAATCTCAGAAACTTGTGTGTGTGTGGTTTATCTTTCAAACTTACAGTTACAGATGAGACTATTTTTTGATCACAATGAAGAAAGTAAAATAATTATAAAGTGGAATTTGTCAAAATGACTGTCCTTTCATTGAAATATAATTATATTAATCTTACCCTGGCTGATTCCTCTTAGCAGTATGTGAAAGGCATATGTATTCCTTTTGTTAAAATACCATTATATAGGTTTTACTCAGCAAAGAAAACCACTGATACAATGAAAAGACAATCTACTGAATGGGCGAAATATTTGCAAGTGTTATGGCTACTAAGTGGTTAATATCTAAAATATATAAACAACTTAGATAAATCAATGTAAGAAAAAACAAACAACCCAATTAAGAAACGGGTGGAAGACCTGAATAGACATTTTTTCCCACAGAAGACACATAGGCACATGAAAAGATGCTCAACATTGCTAATTATCAAAGACATGTAAATTCTCCAAAGAAGACATATGGATGGCTAACAAACACATGAAAAGATGCTCAACATCACTCATTATCAGAGAAATGCAAATCAAGACCACAATGAGGTACCATTTCACACCAGTCAGAATGGCTGCGATCCAAAAGTCTACAAGCAATAAATGCTGGAGAGGATGTGGAGAAAAGGGAACCCTCTTACACTGCTGGTGGGAATGGAAACTAGTACAGCCACTATGGAAAACAGTGTGGCAATTCCTTAAAAATTTGCAAATAGAACTGCCTTATGACCCAGCAATCCCACTGCTGGGCATACACACCGAGGAAACCAGAATTGAAAGAGACACATGTACCCCA
>SJYG01000377.1:613174-626563 GCA_006410535.1 Litocranius walleri
TTATGACCCAGCAATCCCACTGCTGGGCATACATACCGAGGAAACCAGAATTGAAAGAGACACATGTACCCCAGTGTTCATTGCAATATTGTTTATAATAGCCAGGACATGAAAACAACCTAGATGTCTATCAGCAGATGAATGGATAAGAAATCTGTGGTACATATACACAATGGAGTATTACTTAGCCCTTAAAAAGAATAAATTTGAATCAGTTCTAATGAGATGGATGAAACTGGAGCCGATTATACAGAGTGAAATAAGCCAGAAAGAAAAACACCAATACAGTATACTGACACATATATATGGAATTTAGAAAGATAATAATGATGACCCTCTATGTGAGACAACAAAAGAGACACAGATGTATAGAACAGACTTTTGGCCTCTGAGGGAGAGAGGAGAGGGTGGGATGATTTGGAAGAATGGCATTGAAACATGTATCCTATCATGTAAGAAACGAAGCGTCAGTTTATGTTCGATACAGGATACAGGATGCTTGGGGCTGGTGCACGGGAATGATCCAGAGAGATGACATGGGGTGAGAGGTGAGAGGGGGTTTCAGGATTGGGAACTCATGTACATCCGTGGTGGATTTATGTCAATGTATGGAAAAACCAATACAGTATTATAAAGTAGAATAAAGTAAAAATAAAATTAAAAAAAAACTGAAAAAAAAAAAAAACTATAAGATATCACCTCACACCAGTCAGAATGGCTTTCATTCAAATGATCACAATCAACAGAGGTTGGTGAGGATGTAGATAACAGAAAATTCTTCTTTATACACTGTGGGGATGTAAATCAAAGCAACTAATGTGAAAAACAGTATGGAGTTTTCTTAAAATACTAAAAATAGTACTACCAGGTGATCCAGCAATTTTACTCCTGAGTATGTATCTGAAAAGACAAAACAAAAAGAACAAAAGAACAAAAACACTTACTTGAAAAGATACATATGTCCCAATGTTCACAGCAGTATTGTTTACAATAACCATGATATGGACGTAATCTAAGTGTTTATAAACAGATGAATGAAGATGTCATACACGTGCACACACACAGACACACACAGTCTCACAGACACACACAGTCTCACACACACACACACACACACACAGAGTATCACTCATCCATGGAAAAGAATGCCATTTTGTCATTTGCAGTAACATGGATGGAGATGGAGGGTGTTACGCTTAGTGAAATAAGTCCAACGGAGGAAGACAAATACTTAATGTTAACACTTATATGTGGAATCTAAAAAATAAAGCAAACTACTGAATATAACAAAAAGAAACAAACTCACAGATGTAGAGAACAAACAAGTCACTACCAGTGGGGAGAGGAAAACATGGAGTAGTAATATAGAAATAGAAGATTAAGACATGCAAACTGTTATATATAAAATAAATAAACTGCATGGCTATATTGTTCATCACAAGGAATATAGCCAATATTTTATAATATTATAAATGAATATAATCTTTAAAATTTGGTAATCACACTTTGCATACTTGAAATTTTTATAATATTATAGATTGGCTGTATCTCAAAAATATTGCTTTCTAAAAACTCTATCAGCCCTTGAAGATATATATATTGTCTTCCTTTCAATTAAGAGAATAAAAAAGAAAATCTCGTGTTTTTCTCATAGTTGTATGGTTTAAATTGGATGTGAAGCCAGTGTGTGGGTTTGCAGAGGCTTTTGAGACCTTTCAAAGTGTAAAGCCACTGAGGAAGCTGCCTCATCAAATATAAATTTTTAGAATTGATGGTCCTTACAAAATTTTAAAGTTAGAGTGCTTCTTTTCCACTTTTGAAACTGAGAGTTACAAAAACTAAGGAGAAAGTGTTCGTCCTTTAAATACTAATGAATTACTAATCGTCATTTTGTTGTAACCATCTTTTAGTTTTGCAATAATAATACATTGTTTTTTCTATTACTACCTGAGTAAAATAATTAGTCTCTGCAAATGGAATGATTGCTTTTGTCAGGAATAAATCAATTTCCATAAGGACCATTTAAAAGACCCTCTTAATAATTTAATTTTGTAGATGAAATTAATTAGACAATGATATATAAAAACTATATAGCTCATTGATTATTGTCACTTGTGTCACTAGTTACAAAATTTACATCCAAAAATATACAAAATGAAAAGAGTCATACTAAGAAAAATATATACTGTATGATTCCACTTATGTAAATTAATCTATATCTTGGAAAACAGATGATTGGCCCCATGGATAGAGGCTGGGGTGAGGAATTACTAAGGAACATAGGAAAACTCTCGGAATTTACATGGATATGTTGATTAACTTAACAATGGTGATGATTTCACAGGTATTATACATACGTCAAAAGCATAAAGTTATATATTTATGTGTGTACAAATATATTGTATTCCATTATATTTCAATGAAGTTGTTAAAATGATGTTCTTAAAGTAGTTTCATTATACTAGATAAAATTATCAGTTCAAGACCATCTACTTCACAGCCCCTAACCCTGTTGCCCTAGCAATGCTTCCTTTCCAGCTTGAAAAGACATCAGCTAATACTCATTGCTCAAATTAATCTACGACCTGTCGGAAACAATAACGTCTCCTTCTTATTTTATACTTCAATGTCATCATAAGCAAGCACGACTTTATGAGAACTTCCCCGAATAGGCTACTACCCATGTTCTCTGCCTGCCTTTTGTCTGCATAAAAACTTTAGTCAAAGAATAAATATAATTAGAGAAATGATGAAATGCAGAAAGAAAGAAAAACAGTTGAGCAAGACAAAGTAATGAAACTTTATCCATTAAATAAATCAAGGACATTTAGCTGTTCCTCAGAAACTGTGGATAATATTCTGAGTCAAATCCTTTGAGCTGTTTTGCAGATACTGAAACAACTATGAGGTGGGAGAAGTTAAATGAATGTTGCCCATAAGCATGTGGACCCTAGGTTGGAATCAGAAGGTTGATAATGCTGACTCCCAACTATCTCATCACCAACCATAAACTGAGCAGTCCCTGGTCCTTGAATACTATAAGGCTCCTCAATACTCCAGGGTGAGAATGCTCCACTCCAGGGTGAAACACACAGCTTTGAGGGCATTAGCACACTGTACTTGGCAAAGAAATAAAGCTGTTCTTTTCTGCTTCACCCAGAACTGTATCTCTGTGTTTCTCTTAGGCATTGGTGGACAGAAGCTGAGTTTTGGAAACACCTTCAGATTTTTTTCTACTCAAATATGTTCTAAAAAAGCATCAACATTACATTCAGCACAAAAAGTATTTAGAATCCAAATACATTCACACACACATGTGTACATTTCTTTGTTTTAGCAATTACCAAAATCCTCAAACAAAAGGATAAAATGACCTTATTGAATTGGCAGGCAGCAGGATGAATGAAAAGCAGGTTCAGTTCAGTTCAGTTCAGTTCAATCACTCAGTCATGTCCAACTCTTTGAGACCCCATGAATTGCCAGGCCTCCTTGTCCATCACCAACTCCCATAGTTCACTCAAACTCATGTTCATCGAGTTGGTGATGCCATCCAGCCATCTCATCCTCTGTTGTCCCCTTCTCCTCCTGCCCCCAATCCCTCCCACCATCAGAGTCTTTTCCAATGAGTCAACTCTTCGCATGAAGTGGCCAAAGTACTGGAGTTTCAGCTTTAACATCATTCCTTCCAAAGAAATCCCAGGGCTGATCTCCTTCAGAGTGGACTGGTTGGATCTCTTTGCAGTCCAAGGGACTCTCAAGAGTCTTCTCCAACACCACAGTTCAAAAGCATCAATTCTTCGGTGCTCAGCTTTCTTCACAGTCCAACTCTCACATCCATACATGACTACTGGAAAAACCATAGTCTTGACTAGATGGACCTTTGTTGGCAAAGAATGTCTCTGTTTTTGAATATGTTATCTAGGTTGGTCATAACTTTCCTTCCAAGGAGTAAATGTCTTTTAATTTCATGGCTGCAATCACAAGCAGGTTAGAGTGTGATATATTACACTCAGGTTCAGCCTTGCTCAAATCATTGTCATGCATTTTTTCACACATTCAGTCAATCTCTTACTCATTCATGTGATAAATGTTTATGAACACATACAGTATGTGAGGCTTGGAGTTCGGTCTTGACAGTTCAGAGACAAATATTATAATCTCCTTTTCCTTCTAATCTCCTAAAAGAAAGGGAGTAACAAATGAACACATATTTACAGTATAATGTGAATTATTAACAAATGTCTAGTAAAGGTCATATTCTCATACAAATATGCCGCTTTCCTGTTTTTCTAAATATTATGTAGAATGCCTTATATTTTTAAAATTTATATTCAAAGAATGATTTCTGGAATAAGAGAATCAAGTACTTAATTCTTCAGAGAAGTCATAAAGGCTTTCTGGAGAAGGTAATCTTGAATCTGAGTCTGGAATGTTGAATGTTCAGTGTTAGTATTGTTAACCTATATTTATGATGGTATTAACATTTCTTCCTCACAAGAGAAATCTTCCTAAATAAATGTCCCCATATCACTCATAAAGATGCCCATATCACTAAATTATTTAGCATTGATTTACATTTTCTTACTCATAAACTTTAAGACTGCCAAAATACTCTACTGAGCTTTAATGAAATAGATAGAAAAAAGAAAACCAGCACTTTGCTTCCCACCCTGGATGAGAACTTTAAGTCTGCATGGAGTTATGATAATATGGAGAAATAAGAATCAGAAATAAGCATGCATAATCTTTAATTTAGATTCTACCAGTCATTTTTCCATTTGACCAGAAAATGTTAAAACAATTTTCCTATAGCTTGGCTAACCAGGTGTAAAAAGCCCACTTTTTTTTGAACATGCATGCAGAAATATGATGATACTCCAAGCTTCTTCCACAAGAATTTAAGCAAGTGGGCTCTATTGTGAAGAAAATGAATAAAAAACAATCTAAAAAATGTAACCAAAAGTATAACATTGAATGCAAATATTAAAAAAAATATATATATCTAAAGCAAATAATCTAAGTTTCCACCTCAGGAAACTAGAAAAATTTCTAAAGTAAGAAGAAACATAATAAAAGGATTAAAACACAAATGAATAAAATTGAAAAAATAAAACCAAAGAGATAACAAACAAAAGCAAAAGTTCCTTGAAAATATCTATAAAATCAATAAGTCTCTAGTTAGATTTAATAAGAAAAAATGATAATACGAATTGCTAGAAACAGAAACGAAAAAGGGATATCACTACATATCACATGATAATTAAGAGGAGAATCAAGGATTAAGTGGACAAGATTTAATAACCTAGATAAAACAAACCAATTCCTTGAAAGACAAAACTGCCAAAATGCATACAAAAATGAAACAAACAATCTGAAAAGGCTTATGTCTATTAAATAAATTGAATCAATAATTAATAACCTTTCATAATAGAACATTAAGCTCAGATGAGTACAATGGTGAATTTCTCCAAACATTTATGAATAAAATTATACCAATTATCTACAATCTTTTCCAGAAGACAGAAGCAAAGGAAATACTTTCTAACTCATTTTACTGATAAGCCACTTTAGTCATGTCCTACTCTTTGAAACCCCAGGGACTATAGCCCACCAGGCTCCTCTGTCCATGGGATTTTCCAGGCAAGAATACTGGAATGGGTTGCCATGCCCCCTTCCAGGAGATTTTCCTCATGCAGGGATCAAATGGGCATCTTTTACATCTCCCATATTGACAAATGGGCTCTTTACCACTAATGCCACCTGGGAAGCCAAACTTATTCTAAGACCAGCAATATTTTAACAACAAAACCAGTCAAAGACATCCCAAATTGTGTGTGTGGGGGGACTACTAATACAAGTCAATATCTCTTATGAACATAGATGCAAAAATCTCAACAAAATATTAGTAAACCATCCAAAAATAATAATAATGAATTGTATATACCATCGTTAAGTGTAATTTATGCCAAGTATGCAAGTCTCATTCAATATTTGAAAATTAATTAAGGTAATTCATCACATCAGCAGTCTGAAAATGAAAAACCTCAGGATTATATCAATTAACAAACACACACACAAAGCATTTGAAAAAAATCCAATAGCTACTCATGAGAAAAACTCTCAGCAAACTATCTCTAAAAAGCTTCAGCTAATACCATACTTGGGCTTCCCAGTTGACTCAGTAATAAAGAATCCACCTGCCCAGCAGGAGGTATAAATTCAATCCCTGAGTTGAGAAGATCCCTGGAGAAGGAAATGGCAACTCACTACAGTATTCTCGTCTGGGAAATCCCAGGCAAGACAGGAATCTAGCAGGCTGCAGTCCATGGGGTCACAGAAGAATTGAACATGTCTTAGTGACTAAGCAACAACAGCAATAATACCATACTTATTGGTGACAAACTCGAAACTTTCAAATTCTGATAAGGTAGAAGGTAAGGATGTCTCCTGTTACATCATATCTTTTTAACATCATACTGAAAGTCCTTGCAAATACAAAAAGACAAGAAAACAAAAGATATACAGACTGTGAAGAAACAACATAAAGTTTTGTGTTTTTTTTTTTTTGGCAGATGATGCAATCATCTGTGTAGAAAATCTGAAAGAATAAAGAAAAAAAGTCCTGAGACAAATTATTATAGCAAGATCACAGCATACATGGTTAAAATACAAACGTCAATTTTTTTCACATATAGCAGCAATAAACAAGAAGCATTTGAAATTAACATCACTGTATCATATTTATTAACACCCCCTACCCTGAAAAATGAAATACTTAGGTGAATCTAACAAAATAAATATAAAATGTATATAAAGCAAAATCAAAATTGTTATAAATGAAGTCAAAGAACTAAATAAATAGAGAGAGATATTATGTTCATGGAAAAGATGACTCTATATTATCAAGATGACAGTTTTTCCCAATTTAATTCATAGATTCAATGCAATCTTAATCATAATCCTAAAAAGGCATTCTATGGATAACAGTAAGATGATTCTAAAGTTTATGGGAAGGTTCAAAAGATACAGAATAATCTTCAAAATATTAAAGAGAATAAATTTGAGGACTGGCAACACTTAACTTTAAGAATTAATTTCCTGTTTTTGTTTAGTTGCTAAGTCATGTCCAACTCAAGACTTACTTTAAAGCTACAATAATTAATAATTTGATATTGAAACAAGTTTAGACTAACAGATCAATGGAACAGAGCAGACATTACAGAAATAGACACATATAAATATAGGCAATGGATCTTTGACAAAGGAGCAAAGGCAATACAAAACTATAGTCTTTTCAACAAATGATGCTGAAAAAACTAGACATCCATTTGCAAAAAGTGAATCTAGACACAGACTTTATACTCTTCACAAAAATTAACTCAAAATGGGGCACAGACCTAACTGTAAAATTCAAAATGGGTCACAGACCTAATTGCATTATTCTAGGGGATAACAGCAGGAGAAGGCAATGGCAACCCACTCCAGTACTCTTGCCTGGAAAATCCCATGGATGGAGGAACCTGGGTGGCTGCAGTCCATGGAGTCGCACAGAGTCAGACACGACTGAAGTGACTTAGCAGTAGAGGATTATAGGAGAAAACCTACATGATCTTTAGAATGGTAATATCTTTTTAGATTGAACATCAAAAACATAATCTATGGAAGAAATAATTGATAAGCTGAAATCAGCTAACATTTTTAAAACTTCTCTTTGAACAACAATATCAGGAGAATTAGAAGATTAATGTGAAAGTATAATTTCAAAAGACACATTCAGTATGAAAAATGTTATCCAAAATAAACAATGCTCAACATCAAAAACAACAAAACAATCCAATTAAATAATAGACATAAGATCTTAACCAACACTCTCGTATATGTACAGATGGCAAAGAAGCATATGAAAAGGTGCTCAACATCATGTTTTTAGGGGAATTAAAATTAAACAACATGGAACTATTACTTATTAGTAATATTTCATTTATTATTTATTATCTAATAAATAACACAGTAGAATAATCTAAATTTGGCACATTGATAACACCAAATATCCTTGAAGATGTGGAACAATAGGAACTCTCATTCATTGCTGATGGGAATGTAGACTAGTACACATACTTTTGAAAATAGTTTGACATTTCTTACAAAACCAGTTATCTTCTTACCACGTAATACAGCAATTGCATTCTTTGGTGTTTACTCAAGGAGTTGAAAATTTGTGTTTGTACAAAACTCAAGGCAAAAATGTTGATAACAGCTATACTTATAATTGCCAAAACTTGGAAGCAACCAAGATGCCTTTCAGTAGTTGAATGGACAAATGTATGTTGAGGTACAACTAGAAATAAAACAATTTTCAGGGCTAAAACAAAATGAGCTATTAAGCTATGAAAAGACACTGAGAAATCTTACATGTGTATTTTAAAGTGAAATAAGCCAATCTGAAAAGGCTAACATACTGTTGACTTCAAGTATATGAAATTCTGGGAAAAGCAACACAATGGATACAGTAAAAAGGTCAATGACTGACAGGGAGAAGGAGGATGATAAATAAGCACAACCCAGGATATTTTTCAGTTCAGTTCCGTTCAGTCATTCAGTCATGTCCGACTCTTTGTGATCCTATGAACTGCAGCACGGCAGGTCTCCCTGTCCATTGCTAACTCCCGGTTTTTACTCAAACTTATGTCCATTGAGTCAGGGATGCCATCCAACCACCTCATCCTCTGTCATCCCCTTCTCCTGCCTTCAGTCTTTCCCAGCATCAAGGTCTTTTCTAATGAATCAGTTCTTTGCATTAGGTGGTCAAAGTATTGGGGTTTCAGCTTCAGCATCAGTCCTCCCAATGAATATTCAGGATAGATTTCATCTAGGATGAACTGGTTGGATCTCCTTGCAGTCCAAGGGACTCTCATAAGTCTTCAGCAACACAGTTCAAAAGCATCAATTCATGTGCTCAGCTTTATGGTCCAACTGTCACATCCATACATGACTACTGGAAAAACCACAGCTTTGACTGGATGGGACCTTACACAAGATATTTTTAGGGCAGGAAGTATACTGTATATGAGATTATATTGATGTATATATGTTACTATACATTTGTCCTAACTCATATAATGTTCAACACCAACAGTGAACTTTAATATGAAGTCTGGACTTTGGATGATCATGATACATCAGTGTTGATAGACAATTGAAATAAATGCACCTCTCTAGTGTGGAATGTTAATAACATATCAGGGGAAGCTGTGCATGTGTTGGAATAAGGGATATATGGGAAATCTCTGGGTCTTCCTCTCAACTTTATTTTAAACCTAAACCTTGAGTTTTAAAAAAGAAGGCAGCTATTTCCTAGATCCTTCAGAATATCTGAAATGTTTAGCTGTGGCAATTAGTATATAGGCCTTTATTCCTACTCTTTAGAGGGAATAAAGTTTGTTCTCATTGCATTGCTGAAAGTCTTTTAAGGACACAATATGAAACTCTTTCCTTTTCCTCCTTCATGCTTCTGAGGCATATTTTCTTCTAATAAAGAGTGTTGTGAAGTATTTGTTGATTTTATTTTCTTCTCTCATGACTGCTGTGGGCAAAAGCACTGACATTGATCTCATTTCAGAGATACCTTGTCCTAAGGCTTCTAATCAGCACAAAGCTGTCAGTTTAAATTCCCCAAGAAATTCTCCTGTGTTAGGGCTTGATGTAAGAAATGGCAGCAGGAAATGGAGAGCACAGAAAAAGAGACATCTTGTATTCCAGACTCATCAAGAATTCATTTCCAACCAAAATCTCTCATCAGGTGGCCTGGTAATTTCTCATGGGGTTTTGCAGTGGCCTTTACTAAGTGACATCTTATATAGGTTTCAATTTCAGTTTGCTTTTCCAGATAAAACAACAAAGAAAGTTGTGGTGCAATCAGATTAAGTGTAAATGCAGTCCTGAAGGAGTAAAATATGACTTTTTATGTATTTTCCTTTCACTTTGCCTTAATATTTCATTTATTGCCTATCTATTTACAATGAAGTAGTTAAATAAGTACTTTTTGAGAGCTAACTATAAACAGTGGGTAAAATTTAAACAGTTTCTGCTTTTCTTCTTTTGATGTGTTTAAGATCTACTGAGGAGGATGTATAGATACTGCTACCGGAAAGTCAAAGTTGTGAAAAGTCCTCAGCACTCTATTCAGTATAAAAACTTCTGATTAATTCAGTGAAATGACCTCTTTTGGAATTTCCCATCTTCCACTTCAGTAATAAAAAGTGTAGAAACACTAATGTTAACACCGCACATATTTTCAGTAATGTGGCTTTGGGGAAATACACACTAGTATAAGTAATGTACTAGGTGTACAAATTAACATGACCATTAGAAAGGAAAATCTGGAAAGACATAAGAGAATGAAAGAAAAATTCACTTCATTTCCATGTCTCTGAAGATACACCATGAAAATTATAAATCTACATGCACACAAGATTATTTATTGCTTCACTTTTCTTCATAATAAAATATTGGAAATGATTTTAACACTCATTTAAATAGATTGGCTGAATAAACTGGCTCATCCACCTGTTATGATATAAAATTACAAAGGAAAACTGCAAATTAAAAATGTATGTTTTTGTGTAAGAAAATATTGGAAGTGAAATGTGTGGTGAACTTATTTTTGCTGAAAGAAACACTAAAAATAAACCACAAGTTAATGAGATTGATGAATTATAAAGGGTGGATATGAATGGGGTAGAAATACTGAGATTGGAGGAAAGGTATCTCTTTGATGATATATTTTTGTATAGTTTTAACTTAGGAAACTGGCTCAGTTCACTTCAGTTGCTCAGTCTTGTCTGACTCTTTGTGACCCAATGAACCACAGCATGCCAAGCCTCCCTGCCCATCCCCAACTCCTGGAGTCCACCCAAACCCATATCCATTGAATCAGTGATGCCATCCAACCATGTCATCCTCTGTTGTCCCCTTCTCTTCCTGCCCCCAATCCCTCCCAGCACTGAGGTCTTTTCAACTGAGTCAGCTCTTTGCATTAGGTGACCAAAGTATTGGAGTTTCAGTTTCAACATCAGTCCTTCCAGTGAATACCCAGGACTGATCTCCTTTAGGATGAACTGGTTGGATCTCCTTGCAGTACAAGGGGCTCTCACGAGTCTTCTCCAACACCACAGTTCAAAAGCATCAGTTCTTTGGTGCTCAGCCTTCTTCACAGTCCAACTCTCACATCCATACATGACTACTGGAAAAACCATAGCCTTGACTAGATGGACCTTTGTTAGCAAAGTAATGTCTCTGCTTTTGAATATTCTGTCTAGGTTGGTCATAACTTTCCTTCCAAGGAGTAAGCATCTTTTAATTTCATGGTTGCAATCACCATCTGCCATGATTTTGGAGCCCCCCCAAAATAAAGTCTGCCACTGTTTCCTCTGTTTCTCCATCTATTTCCCATGGGACCAGATGTCATGATCTTCGTTTTCTGAATGTTGATCTTTAAGCCAACTTTTTCACTCTCCACTTTCACTTTTATCAAGAGGCTCTTCTGTTCCTCTTCACTTTCTGCCATAGGGGTGGTGTCATCTGCATATCTGAGGTTATTGATATTTCTCCTGGCAGTATTGATTCCAGCTTGTGCTTCTTCCAGCCCAGCGTTTCTCATGATGTACTCTGCATATAACTTAAAGCAGCAGGGTGACAATATACTGCTTTGATGTTCTCCTTTTCCTATTTGGAACCAGTCTGTTGTTCCATGTCCAGTTCTAACTGTTGCTTCCTGACCTGCATACAGATTTCTCAAGAGGCAGGTCAGGTGGTCTGGTATTCCCATCTCTTTCAGAATTTTCCACAGTTTATTGTGATCCACACAGTCAAAGGCTTTGGCATAGCCAATAAAGCAGAAATAGATGTTTTTCTGGAACCCGCTTGCTTTTTCCATGATCCAGCGGATGTTGGCAATTTGATCTCTGGATCCTCTACCTTTTCTAAAACCAGCTTGAACATCTGGAATTTCACGGTTCATGTATTGCTGAAGACTGACTTGAAGAATTGGGAACTGGTTAATATGTCTTATATTTTCAAATGTAAGATGAAATTGACAAAGCTGGGAAGACAAAAAAACCTAAAATTTTACTCAAACAAAACTAAATGATATAACTATGTTTCAAGTAATCATTGTAACTACCGTGAAGGAAAGGAGTAGCTTTCTCATGCACTTTCCTCACAATTAACTTCTGTGGTTACATTTTAATTTTCATATATGATTATTTCTTGAGGATTACTAAATGAAATTTCCAAACTATTTGAAAGGACTTTTTTTCTTTTTGATGCACAATGCATAATGGTTTGCCAGAAAAGATTTACTCAGTTGACTAGCTTTTTGTGTTCCACACATACTATTGCATTTATTGGCCTGAGGCTAAATAAATTTCATGTTATAGAATTTCTTTATCTCTGAGGTCAGACTTAAAGGTGAAGACATTCAACTTCTCTAATGGAAATATGCATACAGATAGACACCAATACTTCTCCCCTCAAATGGATTCAGGCTTTGTTTTATATTTTCCAGGAAATAAAAGATACCTTGTCTTTAAGAAATTTTGGCTTATTTTTGCCTTAAAATATAAGCTCAGGATTTGGTATGCTGGAATCCTCCATGACACATGTTCTCCAATAATAAGAGAAATGTGTAGAAAATATTTTGTGTCCAGAAGTACACTGACATGTTTAACAAGTCTAGCAATAAAAGAATGGTAAAGAGCATGCTCCATTATCTGTGACTCTCCAGGAGTCACCTAAAGGCAAGTGGAATTAGCATTTTCCCTGCAGACACCTGTCAGGTAAGCAGCAGAGAAGGAGAAAAGAAGAGTTTATGATCTCTTTTTTCCAGATCTTCACTCACTCTTTCCCTCAAAGCAGTTGCCCTAACATGCCCTTTCCTGTTACAATTATTGATTTGATACATTAAAAAAAAAATGTTTGAATGATGGCAGGCATTTCATACTGTTATTCAATACAAGGAAAGATTTCTTTCCTGAAACTAATTGGTCATGACCAAAGGAAGGGGATCTTATCAGAGTCAAGAAGATATAATACTAGCTTTCAGATGAGGTACTTGAAGGACACATATTTGGTTCATTAAATTGTGTATGGCTGTCTTTAGGAATCACATTCTTCAAAAACACTACACAAAAAAGTTCAATTTGATTGGGCTAGTATGCCCAGTGGATCTCATCAAATAGTACAAATTTTCTCTCTTCCAATGTCCTTGGTAACAGCTTTCAAAGGAGCATGAGGATACTTAGAGAAATACCTTTTGTCTACTGGGATGTGAGCTGAAAGGTTTTTTCATAGAATAACCTCTACAAGAGTCCCCCCCCCCCCCCCCCCCCC
>SJYG01000377.1:626688-650420 GCA_006410535.1 Litocranius walleri
CCCACCCTCTGATCTTTGTCTATGACTGAAGAATGACACATGATTGACTAGCATTCTTCTGCTTAATCAAGGAAATACACATTTATAATCTCTATTTCTATTAATAATCATCAGAGAGGGAAATAGTCTGATTCTCCATATTAGGAATTATTTGTGTTAGACTCAACCACAAGCATCTACCCCTCTCTTCTTCCCTTTTCATATTGATTGCAGATTTTTGAAATCATTTCTCTGTATTTTTGGCTTGGGTAACTTTTTCCTCCTTCTCATAACCAGGTATACCTTTATGCTGGCCATCTATTCATTTAGGGATCCTTTTCTGCCTCTTGCAGTATCCAGATTGTGAGTCAATCAAGAGTTGTCAGGCTATTTAAGCAGACCATGTCCTGTTCATTGATATATCTTAATCTACCCATGAACCTGGAATCTAAAAATCAATGTACATCAAGTCACTTAAGTAAAGACCATCAATCAATCAATCAAAATAGATGATAGATGCCCACAGCATAATCCTTGGGTAGTCAGATTTTTATACATTGAATGAAACCCAAATAATCAAGTGTCTGTAATTTCTGAGGCATCACACAAAATATACTGAATGATCAAACTGGAACAATTTCAGGAAGCATATTACAGGTATAGGTGGAAAAGTTGATAATGCCTGGTGAAGATGAAGTTGTTCAGTCATGTCAGACTCTTTGCAACACCATGGATTGTAGCCTACCAGGCTCTTCCATCCATGGGATTCTCCAGGCAAGAGTACTGGAATGGGTTGCCATTTCCTTCTCCAGGGCATCTTCCTGACCCAGGGATTGAACCTGGGTCTCCTGTATTGTAGACAGACGCTTTTACCAACTGAGCCACCAAGGAAATATAGGTACAAAGTATGGTCTCAATCTGCCTATCATAAATACCAGTAAGATATTGAATTGGACATAGCCTGAATCTGCCAACTAATTGTTTAAAATAATTTTTGTAAAGCTAATACTTGTTAAACATGTAGCTGACTTAAGTGGAAGTCTAACACACTCTGTGGGTTCATTGCTTAATGGTTTAATGTGCAGATTTTGCCATAACACTGACTCCCTGGTGGCTCAGACGGTAAAGCATCAGTTTACAATGTGGGAGACCGAGGTTCACTCACTGGTCAGGAAGATCTCCTGGAGAAGGAAATGGCAGCTCACTCCAATATTCTTGCCTGGAAAATCCCATGGGAAGAACTTGGTGGTCTACAGTCCATGGGGTCACAAAGAGTTGGATAGGACTGAGCAATTTCACTTTCACTTTTTGCCATAACAGTGGATAGCAGAGACAGGAAAAATAATCTAGAGACAGAGAAGGAAAATGGGAATTTCAGTTATTTTACCTATATATCTATGAATTAATTTATCCATGGACATGTGATATTTCTGTTTCAACTGGTAGCAGTTATATGGCAGAAAATGATGGACCTAAAGAGACATTTTTTCATACTATTCATATTGTTCATGGAATTCTCAAGGCAAGAATACTGAAGTGGCTTGCCATTCAAGACGAACTCCCTGGGTCATTAGGTGCCCAATATGCTACTGAAGGCCAGTGGAGAAACAACTCCAGAAAGAATGAAGGGATGAACCCAAAGCAAAAACAATACCCAGTTGTGGATGTGACTAGTGATAGAAGCAAGATCCAATGATGTAAAAAGCAATATTGTATAGGAACTTGGAATGTCGGGTCCATGAATCAAGGCAAATTGGAAGTGATCAAACAAGAGATGGCAAGGGTGAACGTCAACATTCTAGGGATCAGCAAACTAAACTGGACTGGAATGGGTGAATTTAACTCAGATGACCATTATATCTACTACTGCGGGCAGGAAACCCTCAGAAGAAATGGAGTAGCCATCATGGTCAACAAAAGAGTCCGAAATGCAGTACTTGGATGCAATCTCAAAAACGACAGAATGATCTCTGTTCATCTCCAAGGCAAACCATTCAGTATCACAGTTATCCAAGTCTATGCCCCAACCAGTAACGCTGAAGAAGCTGAAGTTGAACGGTTTTGTGAAGACCTACAAGACCTTGTAGAACTAACACCCAAAAAAGATGTCCTTTTCATTATAGGGAACTGGAATGCTAAAGTAGGAAGTCAAGAAACACCTGGAGTAATGGGCAAATTTTGCCTTGGAATGCAGAATGAAGCAAGGCAAAGACTAATAGAGTTTTGCCAAGAAAATGCACTGGTCATAGCAAACAGCGTCACCCAACAACACAAGAGAAGACTCTACACATGGACATCACCAGATGGTCAACACCAAAATCAGATTGATTATATTCTTTGCAGCCAAAGATGGAGAAGCTCTATACTGTCAACAAAAACAAGACCAGGAGCTGACTGTGGCTCAGGTCATGAACTCCTTATTACCAAATTCAGACTCAAATTGAAAGTAAGGAAAACCGCTAGACCATTCAGATATGACCTGAATCAAATCCCTTATGATTATACAGTGGAAGTAAAAAATAGATTTAAGGGCCTAGATCTGATAAAGTGCCTGATGAACAATGGAATGAGGTTTGTGACATTGTACAGGAGACAGGGATCAAGACCATCCCCATGGAAAAGAAATGTAAAAAAGCAAAATGGCTGTCTGGAGAGGCCTTGCAAATAGCTGTGAAAGAAAGAGAGGTGAAAAGTCAAGGAGAAAAGGAAAGATATGAGCATTTGAATGCAGAGTTCCAAAGAATAGCAAGAAGAGATAAGAAAGCCTTCTTCAGCAATCAATGCAAAGAAATAGAGGAAAACAACAGAATGGGAAATACTAGCAATCTCTTCAAGAAAATTAGAAATACCAAGGGAACATTTCATGCAAAGGTGGGCTCAATAAAGGACAGAAATAGTCTGGACCTAACAGAAGCAGAAGATATTAAGAACAGGTGGCAAGAATACATGGATGAACTGTACAAAAAAGATCCTCATGACCCAGATAATCATGATGATGTGATCACTAATCTAGAGCCAGGCATCTTGGAATGTGAAGTCAAGTGGGCCTTAGAAAGCATCACTACGAACAAAGCTAGTGGAGGTGATGGAATTCCAGTGGAGGTGTTTCAAATCCTGAAAGATAATGCTGTGAAAGTGCTGCACTCAATATGCCAGCAAATTTTGAAAACTCAGCAGTGGCCACAGGACTGGAAAATGTCAGTTTTCTTTCCAGTCCCAAAGAAAGCTAGTGCCAAAGAATGCTCAAACTACCACACAAATGCACTCATCTCACAGGCTAGTAAAGTAATGCTCAAAATTCTCCAAGTCAAGTTTCAGCAATACGTGAACCATGAACTCCCTGATGTTCAAGCTGGTTTTAGAAAAGGCAGAGGAACCAGATATCAATATGTCAACATCCACTGGATCACTGGAAAAGCAAGAGAGTTCCACAAAAACATATATTTCTGCTTTATTGATTATGCAAAGCCTTTGACTGTGTGGATCACAATAAACTGTGGAAAATTCTGAAAGAGATGGGAATACCAGACTGCCTGACCTGCCTCTTGAGAAATGTGTATGCAGGTCAGGAAGCGACAGTTGGAACTGGACATGGAACAACAGATTAGTTCCAAATATGAAAAGGAGGACTTCAAGGCTGTATATTGTCACTCTGCTTATTTAACTTACATGCAGAGTACATCATGAGAAATGCTGGACTGGAAGAAACACAAGCTGGAATCAAGATTGCTGGGAGAAATATCAATAACCTCAGACATGCAGATGACACCACCCTTATGGCAGAAAGTGAAGAGGAACTAAAGGGCCTCTTGATGAAGGTGAAAGAGGAGAGTGAAAAAGTTGGCTTAAAGCTTAACATTCAGAAAATGAAGATCATGGCATCCGGTAGCATCACTTCATGGGAAATAGATGGGAAAACAGTGGAAACAGTGTCAGACTTTATTTTTGGGGGCTCCAAAATCACTGCAGATGGTGACTACAGCCATGAAATTAAAAGACATCTTGAGAAATCTGTATGCAGGTCAGGAAGCAACAGTTAGAACTGGTCATGGAACAACAGACTCGTTCCAAATAGGAAAAGGAGTGTGCCAAGGCTGTATATTGTCACCCTGCTTAGTTAAATTATATGCAGGGTACATCATGAGAAATGCTGGACTGGAAGAAACACAAGCTGGAATCAAGATTGCTGGGAGAAATATCAATAACCTCAGACATGCAGATGACACCACCCTTATGGCAGAAAGTGAAGAGGAACTAAAGGGCCTCTTGATGAAGGTGAAAGAGGAGAGTGAAAAAGTTGGCTTAAAGCTTAACATTCAGAAAATGAAGATCATGGCATCCGGTAGCATCACTTCATGGGAAATAGATGGGAAAACAGTGGAAACAGTGTCAGACTTTATTTTTGGGGGCTCCAAAATCACTGCAGATGGTGACTACAGCCATGAAATTAAAAGACTCTTACTCCTTAAAAGAAAAGTTATGACCAACCTAGATAGTATATTCAAAAGCAGAGACATTACTTTGCCAACTAAGGTCCATCTGGTTAAGGCTATGGTTTTTCCTGTGGTCATGTATGGATGTGAGAGTTGGACTGTGAAGAAGGCTGAGTGCCAAAGAATGGATGCTTTTGAACTGTGGTATTGGAGAAGACTCTTGAGAGTCCTTTGGACTGCAAGGAGATCCAACCAGTCAATTTTGAAGGCGATTAGCCCTGGGATTTCTTTGGAAGGAATGATGTTAAAGCTGAAACTCCAGTAATTTAGCCACCTCATGCAAAGAGTTGACTCATTAGAAAAGACTTTGATCCTGGGAGGGACGGAGGGCAGGAGGAGAAGGGGACAACAGAGGATGAGATGGCTTGATGGCATCACAGACTCAATGAATGTGAGTCTGAGTGAACTCTGGGAGATGGTATGGACAGGGAGGCCTGGTGTGCTGCAATTCGTGGGGTCACAAAGAGTCAGGCACGACTGAGCAACTGAACTGAACTGAACTGAAACAAACATTTCCCCAAAGAAGACATGTAGATGGCCAAGAGGCACATAAAAAGATGCTCGACATTGCTGATCATTAGAGAACTGCAAATCAAAACTACAAAGGCTTACCACCTAGTACCAGTTAGGATGCTGCTGCTGCTGCTGCTGCTAAGTCGCTTCAGTTGTGTCTGACTCTGTGTGACCCCATAGACGCAGCCCACCAGGCCTGCTGTTCCTGGGATTCTCCAGGCAAGAACACTGGAGTGGGTTGCCATTTCCTTCTCCAATGCATGAAAGTGAAAAGTGACAATGAAGTCACTCTGTCATGTCCGACTCCTAGCGACCCCATGGACTGCAGCCTACCAGGCTCCTCTGCCCATGGGATTTTCCAGGCAAGAATACTGGAGTGGTTTGCCATTGTCTTCTCCGCACCAGTCAGGATGGCTATCAAAATTCTACAAACAATAAATGTTGGAGAGAGTGTGGAATAAAGGAAACCCTTCTACACTTTCTGTGGGAATGTAAATTAGCACAGTTACTACAGAAAACAGTAGGTAGGTTCCTTAAGAAACTAAAAATAGAGCTACCTTATGATTCAGCAATTTCACTCCTGGGCATATATCTGGAGAAAATGTTGGTTCAAAAGGATATATGTACCCTAATGGTTGTTGTAGCACCGTTTACAAATACACAGGGAAATACATGCATAATGGTATTTTTTACAGATATTAAAACAGAACCTAAAAAATCATTGAAGAAATGTTAAATCAGAGTAATACAAAAGGTAAGGTGTATAAAAAGCTATGTGCATATTGAGGAATCATCCTCCATTTCCAGCTTGCTAATTTGTGTTTTTGTTTATTTGTTGTTTGGGGACTTTATTTATTTTGTTTATTTCCCTACCAACTTGGATATCTTCCAACCAAACTTAGAAAAGAAAGACTGTGAAACAGGTTTAAAGAAACTGCAAACACAACATTTTTCAGCTAATTTACTAAAATAGCACATCCATAACTGAGGGAAAATGGTTAGAGGCAAAAAGGGAACTGTATTTCCGTGGACCTCTGAGCATTTAAGCCTGTGTGTAATCAGTCTACATTCAAAAGAAATCAGTGTTGGGCTATTTAGGTGACACTCTATGTCTTGAAAATTTTGGTTATTTTGCATTTTTTTTTAAACAAAGACTTCAAGCTGTCCTAATTAAATAAGAGAAGCTTTATTATCAGCAAAGATGGCACTAGAACCAAGGTAACTTTAGATACTAGAGTTGTTTTCTTAGCTTGGGAAAAGTAAGAGTAGGGCTAGAAGAAAAAGGGGTTCACATTTTTTATGATGACATCAAGGACTCTTATAAAGCACTAAAACTACCAGGGCTCCTGAGAATAAAGTGAAGTGGTCGATTTCTGTGTTTACTTTGGCTTATCACCTAATTTCTCAAACACCCTAAGTTCACTTGCCTAGGAAATCAGCTCATCAGCTACATTGCAATCAATGGTTGTCATGGTGAGGATATTTCTGGAATTATCTTCAGGACTTTTCTTGGTCACTATAGCAAAATTGCTCACAGACAACAGCTAACTCTTTCAGTATGGGCAGACTTGTAGCACCTGTGGCTCAAAAAAATCTTAGATTTGGAGGGAGTTTTAGAGATTAGCTCATTAGCTCTCCATATAACCTGTTAAAGATAGGCAAATGGAGAGCAAGGGAGAGACTTATTTCGAGTCCCAGGAAGACTTGTCCCTAGTGACTCCATTATTGTAGTCACTTCAATAAACATTAGCAAGAGCCCACTATGTGGTAGGACTAGGACTATTCATATTTCCTAAACTTAACAGCCCCTGCTTTCAGGATGACTTAAAAGAGAAATACAAATGAGACATACAAGAAGGAGCTTTCTGTTATTGAAGCTGTGCTCCTTGGAATTAGATCATCTTTTAGGAGCTGAGCACCTAAAAGGTGATTACTTTCTTTTTATATTTCACAGACTTGCAGCCAATCAGAAGTTCTGATCTGTGCACCCTTTTATCTCCTGATGCACTGTTATCCCCTATTCCTTGAGGACTAGTTCTATATGGTAATATTTTGTATAGCCCATGCACTGAATTTTGACCTTTGTAGAGGTCTGTCTTGAAGAAGGATGACAGACAGTATGAGGCATGATCAGATAAATAAATAAATATCTGATAGGTGATTCTCAATCTCACTCCCAACATCTATTTAAACATTTTTGACTTATTTTCTCTTTTTACTGCAGACAGCAATGTGCATATTATCCTATTTTCCCTCTACCACTCTCTCAAATATCATCTTAATATTGTTCAGGATAAAGTGACAGAAAGATTTGGAATTAACTTATGAAAAACATCTTTTAGAAAATGTATTCCAACAACTATGTGACTTCTAGTCTTTACAACTATGAAAAAAAATAAAATTCTGTAGTTTAAGCCACCCAGGCTGCAGTATTCTGTTATGGAAGCCCTAGAAGACTAATATACTATTTATATGTGGAAGATACCCAAATGCATGTTTCTAAACCAGGTTCTTCTCTGAGCTCTTGATCTAGTTATACAAGATATCTCTTCTTGGATGTTTCAAAACCACATCTGCAGAACCAAACTAACGCTCTCTTCCATTCACAATGGATTTCCCCAATAGCTCAGAGAAAGAATCCACCTGCAATGCAGGTGGTAAAGAATCCACCTGCAATGCAGGAGATCCCAGTTGGATCCTTGGGCTGGGAAGATCCCCTGGAGAATGGAAAGGCTACCCACTCCAGTATTCTTGGACTTCTTTTGTGGCTCAGCTAGAAAAGAATCTGTCTGCAATGCGAGAGACCTGGGTTTGATCACTGGGTTGGGAAGATCCCCTGGAGAAGGGAATAGTAACTCATTCCAGTATTCTGGCCTGGAGAATTCCATGGACTATAGAGTCCATGGGGTCGCAAAGAGTTAAACACCACTGAGTGACTTTCACTTTCCATTCACATAAATTTATATTTCCACTATTTTCT
The DNA here is from genome assembly GCA_006410535.1 of Litocranius walleri. Lineage (NCBI taxonomy): Eukaryota > Metazoa > Chordata > Mammalia > Artiodactyla > Bovidae > Litocranius > Litocranius walleri. The sequence continues at coordinate 634,654 of SJYG01000377.1, forward strand.
CTCTTCATCCATCTAGCTACACCCAGTGTAAATCTACATCTAGCTTTACACATCTGTATTACTCTCACATCTCATGCATGACTAAGCTCTGTCAATTTTGCCACCTAAATGTTTACTGAATCAGTCCACTTCTCTCCATTTCTTCCAAGTTGGTGTAAACTAGCATTGTTTCTCATCCATACTATTAATAATATTACAATAACCTTTTAACTGGTGTTCCTTGTTCTTAATATTTACAGTCTGCTCTTCCTACAGTTCACCTATCCCATTAACATCCTTTATTCCACCCTTTCTTTGATTTATAAGAATGATAACACTGAATATGCTGTACAAGGTAGTTCTAGACAATTGGTTGGAAAATCAGTTTACTTAAAAGCCTTTTGCTGAATTATGAGCATTTCTTTTGTATTTTTTCTTCACATCAGCTCTTGTTCTTGTATCTGACCTTGGATCTGTCTCTATTTTTTTTTTAATTGAAGGATAATTGCTTTATATAATTTTGTTGTTTTCTGTTAAACTTTAACATGAATCAGGCATAGATATACATATATCTCCTCCCTTTTGAACTTCCCTCCCATCTCCCTCCCAACCCCATCTCTCTAGGTTGATACAGAGCCCCTGTTTGAGTTTCCTGAGTCATATAGAAAATTCCCTTTGTCTATCTATTTACATATGGTAATGTAAGTTTTCATGTTACTCTTTCAATACATCTCACCCTCTCTTCCCCTCTCCCCATGTCTACAAATTTATTCTCCAAGTCTGTTTCTCCACTGCTGCCCTGCAAATAAAATTTTCAGTACTATTTTTCTAGATTCCATATATATTCATTAGGATATGATATTTCTTTTTCTCTTTCTGACTTACTTCACTCCGTATAATAGGTTCTAGGTTCATCCACCTCATTAGAACTAACTCAAAGGTGTTCCTTTTTATGGCTGAGTAATATTCCAATGTGTATATGTACCACACTTCTTTATCCATTTGTCTGTTGATGGGCATTTAGGTTATTTCCATGTTCCAGCTATTGTAAATAGTGCTGCAAAGAACAATGGGATACATGTGTTTTTTTCAATTTTGGTTTCCTCAGGGTATATGCCTAGGGATGGGACTGCTGGTAGTTCTATTCCTAGTGTTTTAAAGAATCTCCGTATCATCTTCTATAATGGCTGTATCAATTTACATTCCCACCAACAGTGCAAGAGCACTGCCTTTTCTCCACACCCTCTCCAGCCTTTATTTTTTTAGATATTTTGATGATGGCCATTCTGACCAGTGTGAGGTTATATCTCATTGTAGTTTTGATTTCCATAATGAATGATGTTGAGCATCTTTTCATGTATTTGTTAGCCACCTGTATGTCTTGTTTGGAGGAATGTCTGTTTAGGTATTTTTTCCACTTTTTGATTGGGTTGTTTGTTTTCCTGGTATTGAGTTGTATGAACTGCTTGTATATTTTGAAATTAATTCTTTGTCAATTGTTTCATTTCTATTATTTTCTCCCATTCTGAGGGTTATCTTTTCACTTTGTTTATAGTTACATTTGCTGTGCAAAATTTTTAAGTTTAATCAGGCCCCACTTTTTCTTTTTTTTTTTAATTTCTGTTACTCTAGGAGGTGGATCATGGAGGATCTTGCTTTGATATGTCATCAAGTGTTCTGCCAATGTTTTCCTGTAAAAGTGTTATAGTTTCTGGTCTTACATTTAGGTCTTTAAACCATTTTGAGTTTATCTTTGTATATGGTGTTAGGAAGTGTTATAATTTCATTCTTTTACATGTAGCTGTCAAGTTTTCCCAGCACCACTTATTGAAGAGGCTGTCTTTGCTCCATTGTATATTCTTGCCTCTTTTGTCAAAAATAAGGTACACATAGGTGCGTGGGTTTATTTCTTGACTTTCTATCTTGTTCAATCGTTTCATATCTCTGTTTTTGTGCCAGTAACCCACTGTCTTTATGACTGTAGCTATGTAGTATAATCTGAAGTTAGGAAAGTCAGTTCCTCCAGATCCATTCTTCTTTCTCAAGAATGTTTTGGCTATTCAGGGTCTTTTGTGTTCTCATATGAATTATGAAAATTTTTGTTCTAGTTCTGTGAAAAATATTATTGATAATTTGATAGGGATTGAGTTGAATCTTTATGCTGCATTTGGTAGTAGAGTCATCTTCATAGTATTGATTCTTCTTACCCAGGAACATGGAATATCTCTCCATCTGTTTACGTGGTCTTTGATTTCTTCATTAGTGTCTTATAATTTTCTTTGTACTGTTCTTTTGTCTCCTTAGGTAAGTTTATTTCTAGATATTTAATTCTTTTTGATGCAATGGTGAATGTGATTGATTCCTTCATTTCTCTGATTTTTCACTGTTAGTATATAGAAATGCAAGTGATTTATGTGTATTCATTTTGTATGTTGCAACTTTGATAAATTCACTGATTAGCCCTAGTAATTTTCTGATACTTTCTTTAGAGTTTTCTATGTGCAGTATCATGTCATTTGCAAACAGTGAGAACCTCATTTCTTCTTTTCCAACCTGAATTCCTTTTATTTCTTTTTCTTCTTTGATTGTCATAGCTAGAAATTCTAGAACTATGTTGAATGACAGAGGGGAAAGTGGGCACCCTTGTCTTGTTCCTGATCTTAGGGGGAATGATTTCACTTTTTCACCATTGAGAATAATGTTTGCTGTAGGATTATCATGTATGGCCTTTACTATGTTGAGGTAGATCCCTTCTATGCCCATTTTTTTTGAAGAGTTTTAATCATAAATGGGTGGTGAGTTTTGTCAAAGACTTTTTCTGCGTCTATTGAGATTATCATATAATGTTTATCTTTCAATTTGTTAATAACATGTATCACATTGATTTATTTGTGTATATTGAAGAATTCTTGCATCCTTAGAATAAACCTGACTTAATCATGGTGTATAAGCTTTTAGATGTGTTGCTGAATTATGTTTGCTAATATTTTGTTGAAGATTTTTGCATCTGTGTTCATCAGTGATATTAGCCTGTAGTTTTCTTTTTTATGTGTTGTCTTTGTCCACTTTTGGTATCAGAGTGATGGGTGACCTCATAGAATGAGTTTGTAAGTTCTTCCCCCTTTGCAAGTTTTTTAAATAGTTTTAGAAAGATAGGCATTAGATCTTTTCTAAATGTTTGGTAGAATTTGCATGTGAAGCCACCTGTTCCTGGGCTTTTCTTTTTTGGGGAGATTTTTGATAGCTGCTTCAATTTCAGTGCTTGTACTTGAGTTGTTCATAATTTCTATTTCTTCTTGGTTCAGCTTATTTCTGACCTGATTCATTCTGGTCAGGAAGGAAGATTCCATGAGTGGTTTATTATGGCATTAAATGAGATTAAAACAAATACTGAAAAATGAGAAACCAAAGATGAACCCCAAACTAATGGCAGTTATAAAATCAGGCAAATGAAAATAATGGAATATACACATATGCATTACACCTATAAACAAAATCAAAACAGTCTCACTAAAACAAAGTACAGTAAATTGACCCAGAAAACAAAGGAAAAAAAAAATATACCATTTAAGAACAAAACTAACTAAAACACAACCAAAAAAAAAAAAAAAAAAGACAAAAAACAACAACAACTAACTAAAGCAAGGTGCCAAGAGGGGAATAAAGCAATGAAAACAAAACTAACAAATATGTTGAGAGGAAAGGAAAGAAAGAAATGAAAGAAAGAATATATATCCAAAGTTAAATAGAGGTAGGTGAAGAAGATATACATATATATTAAATATATATATAGATATATATACACACACACACATATATATACACACATTAAAGATTAACTGCAAGGGGAAAAGAACAGTAGCAAAGGCAAACAAAGGAATATAGATAAAAATATATTGGGTTTAAAAATTTAAAAATATAAAAAAGAGAAAAGAAAAAAAAAAAGGAAGAAAACTCCAAGAACTGCAAAAGCCCAATGTAGAAGCAAAGATTTATAAGAAAAATGAAAAGTCTGACTGAATATACACATATACATATACACTCATAAGCAAAATCAAAACAGTCTAACAAAAATAAAGTAAAATAGTTTGATCTGGTGAACAAAGGAAACCAAAACTTATATTCACCAGTTAAGAAGAAAACTAACTAAAGCACTAACTGGAAAACAAAACTGAAACAAGGTGCCAATTTACCAACTGGGGAATAAAGCAATGAAAATAAAACTAACAATATTTTGAGAGTAAAGGGAAGAAAGAAAAGAAAGAACAGATATGCAAAGTTAGAGGTAGATAAAAAGACATACATTAAAGATTAACTTCAAGGGGAAAAGAACAGTAAGAAAAGCAAACAAGGAAATAAATGTAGAAAAAATAATAATAGGTTTAAAAGTTAAAAATTAAAATTAAAAAAGAGAAAAGAAAGATAAAAAAGAAAACTCAATGGAATTGTAAAAAGCCAACATAGAGACAGAGGTTTATAACAACAATAAAAAATGTGAGTGAGAAAAACAAAACTCAAAAGCTTAATTAGAATTCATAGTGCCAATAAAATTGACAACTACAAAAAAGGAAGGGAAGAAAAGGAAAATTAAAAATTCCAAAAAAACTCTAGAGAACAAGTCGAAACATAAGAATAATAAATGTTTGTCTTGAGTCACTGCTGTCAGAGTCCTTTCCCTTGATGGGAGTCACAGTCCACCTCATCTCCCAAGGGGCCATCCAACACTGCCGATCTCTGGACCTGCTGTGGGGATAGCTCAGATTCTAATCTGATCCTGCTCCTGTGTGCTCTTTCCTCCAACACCCAAAGCTATCAGAACTAGTGTGTTTTCTCTTTTGGGAGTTCTCAATGTCTTTTTCCAGTACTCTTGCCTGGAAAACCCCATGGGCAGAGGAGCCTGGTAGGCTGCAGTCCATAGGCTCACTACGAGTTGGACGCAACTGAGTGACTTCACTTTCAGTTTTCACTTTCATGCATTGGAGAAGAAAATGGCAACCCACTTCAGTGTTCTTGTCTGGAGAATCCCAGGGATGGAGAAGCCTGGTGGGCTGCCGTCTATGGGGTCACACAGAGTCAGACACGACTGAAGCGACTTAACAGCAGCAGCAGAAGCAATGTCTTTTTATATATTCCATAGAATCAGAGTCTGCCTAGTTGATCATGTGGATTTAATCTGAAGCTTGTACAGCTGGTAGGAGAGTTTTGAGTTTTCTTCCTTAGCCACACTGCCCTTGGGTTTCAACTGTGGTTTTATTTTCACCTCTAAATGTGGGTCATCCACTGGGGATTGCTCCTGAGTACGCCCTGAAAGACTTGGGTTTTCCCCTGTGAGGGTCAACTGTGGAGGTGGTGCAGCTGCTTGGGTTGCAGGGGTTCTGGCAGTACTCAGAGGAGTTGACAGCTAGGGCAGCAGGAAATATAGTGTTCTAGAAGGGTATGGCAACCAGTATTGGGCAATACGCTCCAGTATTCTTGCCTTGAGAACCTCCCTGACCGAGAAGCCTGGCAGGCCACAGTCTACAGGGCCACAAAGAGTTGGACATGACCGAAGTGACGCTGAGTGCATAGACACAGTATTATACGTATATGTATATATATATAGGCCAGTGACAGCTTTGCCCCGTAAAAGTTGAGCATGAAGTTTGCAAAGCTGCTTGTCTTATGGTGACCCTAGTGGTGCCAAGTGTGCCAGGATATGGACTGCCTCCATCCCAGGAGTTATGGACCTATCAGCATCTTTTTTTAAGCCTCTTGTAGCTGGCAATCAGATGGCCTCTTTGGCCAGTCTTTCTCTGTAGCTCCACCTGTTCAGGCACTTAGAGGGGCTCCCCTGTCTCATGTCTTATCTGTAGATTAGTAAATCAGTCACTTAAAGGAGCATACTGGGTGGAGTCCTACTTTTTTGTTCCACACATCAGTCACATAAAGGAGCACCCTGGTGGCATCCTACTCTGTATTTAGTGCATCAGACATTTGATGGACCAGCCTCTCTATTGTTCAGCTGCCAATGCTGGCATGTGGGGAGAGAAAGGCTATGGAGATGGCTCCACCCACTACACATGACTCAGTATATCTCCTTGCTTCCACGACCACCTGGCTTTCCTCCACAGGCATTTCCCACCATGATCTCCTCCCTCACATCCCCTCGATTTGTCTCTCTGTAGTCAATAGCCGCCCTCATCTTGGGATTGATCCACTATCCCTAAACTCCAGCTTTTAGCTACTATGGCTTCCAGGGAACCTGCATCCCTGTCTGGGGTATGTATGGCTGTGGCAAGGACTGTCTGATTCTCATTCCATTTAGGCTGCCACAGAACAGCTATTTCACTCTCAGCCTTAAATGTTTCTCCTTTGACTCAGATAGTTGCCCCGATGTGGGGATTGGGTCCCTGCTTCAGTTCCCCCACCCGCTGAAGACAGGTCCAGTCCTATGAACATGCCCATTTCCCTGCCTAGTTCCTTCATCCTACCGAGTTTTGCATGGTTCTATATACTTGTGTCCTTTGGTCAGATACTCCTGTCCACTCTGAACTTGTATTCTGCATGCACTTCTGTGTCTGAAGGTATATTCCTGATGTATCTGTGGTGAGAGATGTACTCCACATATATCTACTCTCCACCATCTTTGTCTCTACTTTTTTGTAAGCTGTCATTTATAGCCACAAAATAACTGTTCCACAGTTCTGCAGAACTGTTCTGTGGGAAAACCCACAGATAGAGTAAAGACACAATGAAGGACAAACATAAAGATAAGGGTGAGACTAAATATTCAATAGATGAACGACCGCTCACCACATCAATTTGTCGGAATTCACTCTGGCAATCAATTTCTAGGGATTGTTTTTTCCCGCTTTCCCCCAGAGGTTGAAAGCTATGGCATTACCATGGCTTTCAAGCTCACTTGATATCAGTGTCTACTCCACTGACCTGTCAATTGCATTTAAACAGAGGAGGCTTTTTAAATTTCTATAGGGCTTTAGCAGGTGATGTTGAGCTGTCTTGAAGATGATTTTAAATGTGGAGGAGCATTTGGCAATCATGGTGGATTTGAGCCTTGGATTCGGGCCTTTAGTGTATGAAGACCAGAAATGCCAAATATTGCTCATTGCAAGCAACAGTTTTGCACAATACAAGCTGTGTTGACAAATATTTGAAGTGCATGAGCCATATCACCACAGGCCTCCTACTTGGTCCTCCAATGCTGTTACATTCTCTGTCTCTTTTTAACAAGGTAGTTTCTATTTAAACTTTAGAACTCAGATAAGTTGCTACTATACAGGAAAATCTTAATCTCTCTAAAAACATCAGATTATACACATAGCCCTATGTGCTCACAATTCCATAGTTAAATATTTATTCATGTGACTATGAATAAATTTCTTTCTTCCCAAGAAGACTGCACAGGTACCAATGGCCAAGAACTGCCTATGGTTTAGTGATAACTTAATCCACAGCAAATGATAGAATATCAGGCATTGAGAACACTTTGTGAGTGCTTGTTGAATACAAAATTGAACGAATGCATGAGTGACACAGACCCTGATCTTAAGGGACTTGCTTTATGGCAGGAAATAGTGAATAGAGCCTGTGATCAAACACCATGGAGTTGTCTATGGGCAAAGAAAGGACACCAAAACAGTTTTTGGCACAGTGAATCCACTCTGTGCTGAGACATGGCTATCATTAAGATTTCACACAGACATTTATTTTAGTCCCTACAGTCTCCCTGGATGGAAATTTTGCATTGGAAAGGTAACACTTAAGGTGAACCTCTTCAAAGAGGATGACTAATTCAACTCTCTCTGGAAGGGCTCCCAAGTCAGCTAAGTGTCAACCGCATGCACCTTCTCTTTGCAGGACTTGGAACATCTATGGACTACAGAATTTCATTTTTTATTTGCTTTTACTACAAAGGATCAGTGCTCTTACTCAACAAGAGAAGAAGAAAGTGACGAGTCAGATGGTCATCAGAGCAGGCTTCAGAGCTGGGGAGTGAAAGAGCAGAGGATGAGGAAGAAGGAATATGGAATTTACTGGAGAGGAAGAAGAGCAAGGAATAAAAGCAAAAGCAGCATTGCAGTTATTTCCCATGGTTAAGAAGAAAAGCCTAGTTCTCTCATTTGCAAAGAAATCTGGGGCAGACAGACATCTCAAGATATTCATTATTTCTTTAAAGCTTTAATTGAGCACTTCAAAAGATCACAATTAAGCTTTTTAAAAATATAAAGTTTAAGTTGAAAGGACTCCATGGAGACTGACCCTATTGAATCTTTTGGTCCAAATCAATGGTCTTATTAAAAATAGAAGGGGTGATGGTACAAAGACACATTCCTGAGTCATTGGTTAAAGGAAGCATTCAGATATTCTTCCCTCTGTTAATGGGCTAAGAATGAAGAACAAATGCAGGGAGAGACAGGAGAGTATTCTCTGTTCCACTGATTTTGATGGAGTGGCAAAATCAGTCTGAAGGCTTGTGAAAAAAAAAAAAAATTCGGGGAAATTATTGTCCATGCCTTGAAATCTGCCTCTGTGTTTGCACCCTTTAGTTCTGTTACAAATTAAAACTCTGTGAATCGGTTCATTATTCTTACTTTCAGGTGTTAGATAACTCATACTTACTACTGGATGTGCCTTGCTGAGGCCTCAGCTCTTGATAGCCTGTTCAGTGCTGCCCTGAATGGCAGCATGCCTTGCTCCTGATGCTGTCCTGTTGGACTCAGCTCTCTGCTCTCTAACTTATGATTGCCTTTATAATACCCATCCTTTTTTCCCTGCACTGGAGTCATACTCACTCTAACTACCAGGGGTATTTGTCGTCCTCGTTGGGTGCAAAGTGCTGCCTAGCTTCTGCAAGGCATCTTTTTAAAGGAAGGGAAACAAATCCAGCAACTTGGAATTTTACCACTGTCTTCCTTGCTATCCTTTGGGTTTGCTTGTTCTTTTAATCTCATCTTTGTGTTTTGCTTTTGGTCCTTTTCAATGTAACCAAACCCCAAGAAGGGTATTTTAGAGATCATCTTTCCACAAGTTCTTTGGATCAGCTATGATAGAGGCTCTGGGTTGTTCTAGAAGTTCTGTTTGCTGGTTTTTTAGGTTCAAAGTCTTCATTCTGAACTCCACACAAAAGAGCTGAAGAGTTATCACTTTATCAGAAAATTCTTGAATCTTTGTTGGGACTTCTACTTTTCTATGGGCCAGAATGACCTGGCACCAAGCTCTGCATGGCCAGCCCATACTACATGATATTGAGGTCCCATTACACTGAATTACAGTTTTCCTGTATGTTCAATCTCAAGAGGCTCCATAGGCCTCTTCTACCTCTTGCACACAAATCTAGTGTGCCCATTGGGTAACTTTCAAATGTGCCTGATGTAACTTGCACATCTTGCTGATTTCTGAAATTTGATAAAAGTTGTAGCATTTCCTGGATTTTTGATGGATATTTTTTACTCTATTCCAGCATCAATTCTTCAGTTGTCAGCCTTCTTTAAGGTCCAACTCTCATATCCATACACGACTACTGGAAAAGCCATAGCTTTTAATATATAGACCTTTGTAGGCAAAGCAATGTCTCTGCTTTTTAATAAGCTGCCTAGGTTTGTCATAGCTGTTCTTCCAAGGAGGAATCATCTTTTAATTTCCTGGCTCCAGTCATTGTCCAAAGTGATTTTGGAGCCCCGAGAAATAGTCTATTACTGTTTCCATTGTTTCCCCATCTATATGCCAGGAAGTTATGGGACTAGATGTCATGATCTTTGTTTTTTGAATGTTGAGTTTTAAGCCAGCATTTTCACTCTCATTTTTCACCCCAGTCAAAAGACTCTTTATTTCCTTTATTTTTCCACCCTTAGAACGTTACCATCTGCATATCTGAGGTTGTTGATATTTCTCCCAGCAATCTTGATTCCAGCTTGTGATTTTTCCAGCCCAGTTCAGCATTTTACATCCACCCTGGCACTAGTTAATGGGATCACATAAATCTATCCCTGAAAAGTATATCAAAGGTGAAAGTAGTATGTGAAATCTTTAAGATTTGAAGAAAGATGTTTAACTTCTGAGAATGTTAAGGGTCAGTTTTAAACATTATATATGACAATGAAATCTTGAAAGATCTTGTTTAGTTCTTTTAAAGAGACTGTGTGAATTTTTCTTATATGGAGACAAAATTAGTGGCATGTTGTGGATTCATTTCAGTGTAGGGAATTATAAGAACTAATGCCAATCACATTCACTGTCTTTATACACAGGGCAAACTGCCATTCAGGGTGGAAGAACATCTTTCCATTTACCACCAAATCTGTACTCTATAAAATTAAGACAGACTGGCATCTGGGACCTGAGGCCATTGCTGAAGTGCTTGCACCTGGATAGATGTCTCCTTGAGCAAAAAAATGAAGAGGAAAAAAAAAAAAACTATAAGGGACCAAAAATAAGTGCATGCATGTGCAGTTGGAACAAAGTGGGCAGCTGTGACTGGTGCACAAAGCACTGCTGAGAGGAGCTACCCCACGTCCAAGGTCAGGGGAAGAAGCTGAGAGCACCTCATGCCCAAAGGGTGGCGGCCAAGAGGAGTTACCCCATGATCAAGGTCAGGGGCAGCGGCTGAGAGTGCCAGGCTGTGATGACACAGGAATAGCCAGAGAGGAGCTACCTCACGTCCAAGGCCAGGGGCGGCAGCCGAGAGGAGCTACCCCTTATCCGAGGTCAGAGGCAGCGGCCGGGAGGAGCCACCCCATGTCCAAGGAGCAGTGGCTGCGCTGGCACAGGAGGGCCTAGATGAGCTATCCCACATTGAAGGTCAGGAAGGGTGACAGTGAGAAGATATCCTTCCTCCAAAGTAAGGAGCAGCAGCTGTGATTTGCTGGAGCATCTATGAAGAGATACCCCATGGCCAAGGTAAGAGAAACCCAAGTAAGATGGTAGGTGTTACAAGAGAGCATCAGAGGGCAAACATATTGAAACCATACTCACAAAAACTAGTCAATCTAATTACACTAGGACCACAGCCTTGTCTAACTCAATGAAACTAAGCCATGCCCATGGGACAACCCAAGACAGGCGGGTATGGTGGAGAGGTCTGACAGAATGTGGTCCACTAAAGAAGGGAATGGCAAACCACTTCAGTATTCTTGCCTTGAGAACCCCATAAATAGTATGAAAAGGCAAAATGATAGGATACCAAAAGAGGAACTCCCCAGGTCATTAGGTGCCCAACATGCTACTGGAGATCAGTGGAGGAATAACTCCAGAAAGAATGAAGGGATAGAGCCAAAGCAAAAACAATACCCAGCTGTGGATGTGACTGGTGATAGAAGCAAGATCCAATGCTGTAAAGAGCAATATTGCATAGGAACCTGGAATGTCAGGTCCATGAATCAAGGCAAATTAGAAGTGGTCAAATAGGAGATGGCAAGAGTAAACATCGACATTCTAGGAATCGATGAAATAAAATGGACTGGAATGGGTGAATTTAATTCAGATGACCATTATATCTAACACTGCGGGCAGGAATTCCTCAGAAGAAGTAGAGTAGCCATCATGGTCAACAAAAGATTCTGAAATGCAGTACTTGGATGCAATCTCAAAAATGACAGAATAATATCTGTTTGTCTCCAAGGCAAACCATTCAGTATCACAGTAATCCAAGTCTATGCCCCAACCAGTAATGCTGAAGAAGCTGAGGTTGAACGGTTCTATGAAGACCTACAAGACCTTTTAGAACTAACACCCAAAAAAGATGTTCTTTTCATTATAGGGAACTGGAATGCAAAAGTAGGAAGTCAAGAAACACCTAGAGTAACAGGCAAATTTGGCCTTGGAATGTGGAGTGAAAAGGGCAAAGACTAACAGTTTTGCCAAGAAAATGCACTGGACATAGCAAACACCCTCTTCCAACAACACAAGAGAAGACTCTACACATGGACATCGCCAGATGGTCAACACCAAAATCAGACTGATTATATTCTTTGCAGCCAAAGATGGAGAAGCTCTATACAGTCAACAAAAGCAAGACCAGGAGCTAACTGTGGTTCAGGTCATGAACTCATTACCAAATTCAGACTTAAAGTGAAGAAATTAGGGAAAACTGCTAGATCATTTAGGTATGACCTAAATCAAATCACTTATGATTATATAGTGGAAGTGAAAAATAGATTTAAGGGACTAGATCTGGCAGATAGAGTGCCTGATGAACAATGGAGTGAAGTTCGTGACATTGTACAGGAGACAAGAATCAAGGCCATCTCCATGGAAAAGAAATGCAAAAAAGCACAATGGCTGTCTGGGGAGGCCTTACAAATAGCTGTGAAAAGGAGAGAGTGAAAAACAAAGGAGAAAAAGAAATATATGAGCATCTGAATGCAGAGTCCCAAAGAATAGCAAGAAGAGATAAGAAAGCATTCTTCAGAGATCAATGCAAAGAAATAGAGGAAAAGAACAGAATGGGAATGTCTAGAGGTCTCTTCAAGAAAATTAGAGATAACAAGGGAACATTTCATGCAAAGATGGACTCGATAAAGGACAGAAATGGTATGGACATAAGAGAAGCAGAAGATATTAAGAAGAAGTGGCAAGAATACACAGAAGAACCGTACAAAGAAGATCTTCATGACCCAGATAATCACGATTGTGTGATCACTCATCTAGAACCAAATATCCTGGAATGTGAAGTCAAGTGGGCCTTAGAAAGCATCACTACAAACAAAGCTAGTGGAGGTGATGGAATTCCAATTGACCTATTTCAAATCCTGAAAGATGATGCTGTGAAAGTGCTGCACTCAATATGCCAGCAAATTTTGAAAACTCAGCAGTGGCCACAGGACTGGAAAAGGTCAGTATTCATTCCAATTCCAAAGAAAGACAATGCCAAAGAATGATCAAACTACTGCACAATTGCACTCATCTCACATGCTAGTAAAGTAATGCTCCTCTTTCTCCAAGATAGATTTCAGCAATACGTGAATTGTGAACTCCCTGATGTTCAAGCTGGTTTTAGAAAAGGCAGAGAAACCAGAGATCAAATTGCCAACATCCACTGAATCATGGGAAAAGCAAGAATGTTCCAGAAAAACATCTTTTTCTGCTTTATTGGCTATGCCAAAGCCTTTGACTGTGTGGATTACAATAAACTGTGGAAAATTCTGAAAGAGATAGGAATACCAGACCATCTGACCTGCCTCTTCAGAAATCTATATGTAGGTCAGGAAGCAACAGTTAGAACTGGACATGGAACAAAAGACTCATTCCAAACAGGAAAAGGATGACGTCAAGGCTGTATATTGTCACACTGCTTATTTACTTACATGCAGAATACACCATGAGAAACTCTGGACTGGAAGAAACACAAGCTGGAATCAAGATTGCTGGGAGAAATATCAATAACCTCAGATATGCAGATGACACCACCCAAATGGCAGAAAGTGAAGAAGAGCTAAAAAGCCTCTTGATGAAAGTTAAAAAGGAGAGTGAAAAAGTTGGCTTAAAGCTCAACATTCACAAAATGAAGATCATGGTATCTGGTCCCATCACTTCCTGGGAAATAGATGGGGAAACAGTGGAAACAGAGTCAGATTTTACTCTTTTGGGCTCCAAAATCACTGCAGATGGTGAATGCAGCCATGAAATTAAAGGACAGTTACTCCTTGGAAGAAAAGTTATGACCAATCTAGTTAGCATATTCAAAAGCAGAAACATTACTTTGTCGACTAAGATCTGTCTAGTCAAGGCTATGTTTTTTTCCTATGGTCATGTATGGATGTGAGAGTTGGACTGTGAAGAAGGCTGAGCACTGAAGAATTGATGCTTTTGAACTGTGGTGTTGGAGAAGACTCTTGAGAGTCCCTTGGACTGTAAGGTGATCCAACTAATCCGTTCTGAAGGAGATCAGCCCTGGCATTTCTTTGGAAGAAATGATGCTGGATCTGAAACTCCAGTCCTTTGGCCACCTCATGCGAAGAGTTGACTCATTGGAAAAGACTCTGATGCTGGGAGGGATTGGGGGCAGGAGGAGAAGGGGAGACAGGATGAGATGGCTAAATGGCATCATTGACTTGATTGACGTGAGTGTGAATGAACTCCAGGAGTTGGTGATGGACAGGGAGACCTGGCGTGCTGTGATTCATGGGGTCGCAAAGAGTTGAACACGACTGAGTGACTGCACTGAACTGGTGGACAACAAAATATAAAGAGACCAAAATTTCATCTGTCAATTCTGAAAATCCAGGAGCAAAAACAGTGCACTGTGCATGCATCCTGAACTCAGCATCACCTAAGGGTACAAAGCACTGAAACTTCCCCTCCAGCTTCACCCCTGAATATGCCTCTGGGCTTACCCCATATAAGGAAATGGCTGTCCCCTCCAGCCGCCAGTGAACAAGTGAAATTCTTACTTGTTTTTTGCTCCCTCCTACTGTAGCAGGAACCCCAGTAATGTCCTGCCTGAATTTCCTGCCTGGCCTCTTATCAATTTCTATTGATTAAGAAGGTCAATAAGTCAGGTCAGTAATGGTCAGTAATGAATCTTCAATGGACTTACAAAGACATGTAATTCATGTTACTCCTCTAGAGAAGAAGAAACCAAGGGCTACTGAGGTTATGTCATATAAATATGACCTGGAATCAGAACACGTAGGACATGGTTCTGACCCTACAATTCACAATCTCTTTGATTATAGTCTTTATTTGTTACATTTGAGCCTCAGTTTCCCTCTTTTAAGAAGGGAAGTGTATATTAAACCTCAGACACCTTTTGTAAGAAGGAAATAGAATGGTAAGAATGTGAATTATCTCTGATAAGATTTTCAGCATACATAAGGTGTCTTTGTATCTACTTCATCCCAGGATGTGAAAGCTTATCCTTGAACTTTTCAGGAACCAGCTCATTTTTGTCAGACTTTCATAAAGTCTAGTCCCACTGCTCACTGAAAAGTCATTAAATCAGGTCCATTACTTCCCAGATTTACTTGTTCTGATTTCTAAACAGTGGTCTTTCATTTTACACTTGACCCCAGTATTAGCTCCCTGTGGCTGCCATAACAAAATGCTTCAAATTTGGCTTAACACATGGACTATTATTCTCTCACAGTTCATGAGGCCAGACATCTGGAACTGAGAGATCAGCAGGACTGCCCTGTCTTTAGTGTCCAGAAGAATATGCCCTCCAGTTCCTGATGTAATCTCATTAACTGATATTTTATGATCAAGTGACAAAATTATCTAGAAGAGTATTTGAAATACAACCTTGCATTCACTGTTATGAAGAACAAAATGTGCTTTGGGTATATTTTGTGCCTGAAACAATTAGAAAATGATAATAGAGAGTAAAAATGACTGGCATAATTTTAATATATGTGTTGCTAATTTAATATTTAGCTCAAATTTAAACCATTCTGATTTTATGTGTTTTATAATGCAGGTAATATAACTTACTTGGCAATAGTACATATTTGGTGGAGATGCTTGCATTTGTCTTTCTAAAATCTACAGTCAAAAAAATTCAGTGCTGCGATGAACATTGGGGTACATGTGTCTCTTTCAATTCTGGTTTCCTCGGTGTGTATGCCCAGCAGTGGGATTGCTGGGTCATAAGGCAGTTCTATTTGCAACTTTTTAAGGAATCTCCACACTGTTTTCCAAAGTGGCTGTACTAGTTTGCATTCCCACCAGCAGTGTAAGAGGGTTCCCTTTTCTCCACATCCTCTCCAGCATTTATTGCTTGTAGACTTTTGGATCGCAGCCATTCTGACTGGTGTGAAATGGTACCTCATTGTGGTCTTGATTTGCATTTCTCT
>SJYG01000377.1:650624-676570 GCA_006410535.1 Litocranius walleri
ATTATACAGAGTGAAGTAAGCCAGAAAGAAAAACACCAATACAGTATACTGACACATATATATGGAATTTAGAAGATAGTAATGATGACCCTATATGTGAGACAACAAAAGAGACACAGAGGTATAGAACGGACTTTTGGACTCTGGGGGAGAGGGAAAGGGTGGGATGGTTTGGGAGAATGGCATTGAAACATATACTATCTTGTAAGAAACGAAGCGCCAATGTTCAATGCAGGATGCAGGATGCATGGGGCTGGTGCACAGGATGATTCAGGTAGATGGTGTGGGGGGGGAGGTGGGAGGGGGCTTCGGCATTGGGAGAGTGTGTTCACCTGTGGCTAATACATGTCAATGTATGGCAAAACAAATGCAGTAATGTAATTTAAAAAATAAATAAATTAAAAAAAAAAATTCAGTGATCATTTGTCTGCTTCCTGTGACTATAGTTCTGATTATTTACTCTACCTTTATATTTTCAATCTAACTTCAGTTCAGTCCCTCTTAGATTTGCAACTTTGCTAACTTCAATTACTTTGGCTGTCTTTGTGTCTTTCCATTTGGATTTGAAATAGTCTAAAATTACCTAGACTAAACCCCTTCAGGACAGATTCAAACCTGTTCCTGGAATACATTGATAGATAGTATTCAAACACAACATAATTGTAACAAGAATAAATGATTTAAATATAAAAACACTTAAGTCAAATAAAGAGTTATCATATGATACAGCAATCTCACCCCTGAGCATATATCCAGAGAAAAACATGGATTAAAAGGATACATGGACCCCACTGTTCATTGCAGCACTGTTTACAATAGCCAGGACATGGAAATAACTTAAATGTTCATTAAGGGAGAAATGGATAAAGATGATATAGTACATAGATTCAGTGGAATATTAGT
This sequence comes from Litocranius walleri, assembly GCA_006410535.1. Classification (NCBI taxonomy): domain Eukaryota; kingdom Metazoa; phylum Chordata; class Mammalia; order Artiodactyla; family Bovidae; genus Litocranius; species Litocranius walleri. Next base: position 651,528 of record SJYG01000377.1, read on the forward strand.
CATTTAAAAGAATGAGATAATGTTATTTGGAGCAATGTAGATCGATTTGGAGATTATGGATTTCATACTAAGTGGAGTAAGGCAGAGAAAGATACATATTATATAATAACACCTATATGTGGGATCTAAAAATAATGATACAAATGAACTTATTTGCAAAGCAGAAACAGACTTAGAGAATGAATTTATGATCACCAGGGGAAAGGCAAGGGGAGAGATAGATTGAGAGTTTGACAATGCCATGTACACACTGTACAATAGATAACCAAGACCTACTTTAAAAATAGAAAAAATAAATAAAATTTATCTGTAGAATAAAAAGAAAAAAATGTAAAGGGTGTCCCTATCTCCAAAACTAGAATATAAATTCCTTATTTATGATTAACAAGGCTTTCTACTATAAAACAAGTTTGAAAATTTATACATATCATGCACAGTCACCTACTAAAACGCTAGAGTTTCACTGTGAGAAATCATGACTTTGTGATAATGGAAAATCCCTAGGACTCTATTGATATAGAGTGATGTATACAATTAGGTAATCAAGAGATGAGAGACTTTACATTTGATGTTAGGCTAATAAGATCTTTCTGTTTAAGTCTTAGTTCAGTTTCTTACTATATGACTCACCTTTATATCTGAGTCTCAGTTTCAGCATTTATAAAAATATAGCAAAATTTTATCAATTCAATGATAGCGGGAAATAATGAGGAAACTCCCAAGAAAAATGCCTATCCATGAGTTTCTCTTTTACTTTCATTTCTACTTCCTTCTTATTAGATCTTCAAGTGTTAATGGTGAACAATTGTTTTGAGTATGGTATCTATTTTATTTAAGACTGTTTTCTCCAATATTTGAATCCATTCAATTTTGGGCTATATTTCCTTGCATTTTTCATGAAACAGTTAACAAGAGTCTCTTGAGAACATTCTTATATAATTGTATTTGAGGAAGTAATGATATTAATTAAAATAGCAATTGTTTATTAAAACCTTACTATCTGCAAACATTGAGCTGCTTTACCTAATATCCTAATACCTAATTTTGATAATCTTGATGATTGAAATCTAAAGCATTTAGTGTAATATTTTCAGTAGGTTAAAATCTATGATATTTTGAGTAACAATGTAAAATGTACAGTGCTTACTAAGAAATAAAATATTTATGAAATAGAGAAAATAAATAAATAAAGCTATAGTTTTATTGATACTGATGTGAAACTGGCTTGACTAACTTCTTATATGAATACTGAGAGGATTTTGTTGTAATATTAGTTAAATATATTTGTATTGAAAATATTGCACTGTTCAGAAAATTATTTTCAGAATAAACATTTTCAAATTCTGGATGCCTTTATAAGAGGCAAGTTGCAAATTGTATTGGTTGATAAAATAATCAATGAAATGCAAGTTGTGATTTTTAACATTAAATCAAGACTAGCGCGCCCTGAGCTTAAAAATAAATAAATATACAAATAAATAAATAAAAGAGAGAAGGTACTGAAAATACTGGAAAGAAGAGCCATAATGGAATGAATAAACACCTAGTAATTGTCCAAGCTACAGAATTTGGTGTACAGGAGACAGTAGAAGATGCACCTATCCTAGCTTGCTTAATTGTTTTGATCATATGTCAAAGGATTTAGAATTTGACATATGACATATGATAGAGATTCAGGTACATTTGAAGTACCTTGAAAATGTTTACTCAAGAAAAATTCCATTCCATGTTTCACTCCTATACTGGGATAAAAGTGTAGATATTGATATAAGGTGTTAACTCTTAACACACTAGACCCAGTTACAAATTGAAGGAGAATTTCTCAACTGCTGATTTAGATACATGGAAAACAAAAGATTGAACATTTAACATTGAAGTGTTAAAACATCTATAGTTGGTATCATCTATTTAATGAATAAATAGCATTTCTAGAAACCCTGGATTCCAAGAATTATCACTAATTTTCTAAGCTTGGTAATATCTCAAAGGGTTGAAGACAGAATGGGTCAACCTTTGAACCACCCCTGTCTCAGAGGTCAATTAGAGAAACTTCCTCTCAGTGCTGCTGGGTTAGACTATAAACTTGTGTTTGCTTATCTTTTTCCTGCTTACCTCTTCACATGACACTCCCCCATTTGTGCTTCCTCTTCTAGCCACTAGGGTCTTTGGAAAGATCCTAAAATTTATCAGGCTCTTTCCTGACTCAGAAGACTTGAATATGTTCTTGCTTTTTAAATGATTTTTTTGAAGTATAGATGATATATAATGTTATGTTAATTTTATTGTACAACAAAGTGATCCTGTTTTGTACATATGCATATATTTTTTTAGATTCTTATCCTATATAAATTATTACAAAATATTGAGCATAGCTTTCTGTCTTATTCAGAGGACTTCCCTGATGGCTCAGACTGTAAAGCATCTGCCTACAATGTAAGAAACTTGGGTTTGATCCCTGGGTCAGGAAAATCCTCTGGAGAAGGAAATGGCAATCCACTCCAGTACTCTTACCTGAAAAATCCCATGGATAGAAGAGCCTGGTAGTTTACAGTCCATGAGATCACAAAGAGTCAGACACGACTGAACGACTTCACTTCACTTCTCTCCTATAGCAGTAGGTCCTTGTTGTGTATCTATTGTATTATATGGTAGTGTGTATAGTGACATTTTTAGCAACATGGATGGACCTAGAGAGTATCAGGCTAAGTGGAGTAAGACAGAGAAAGAAAAACATCGTATAATATCCCTTATATGTGGAATCTATAAACTTGACCTATACAAAACAGAAACAAATACACAGACATAGAAAATAAACTTATGGTTACCAAAGGGGATAGATGCAGGGAGGATGCATAATTTAGAAATTTGGGGATAGCATTGTTATGCCGAAGTCACAAAAGCTCCCAATGACCACCAGGAAGCCAATATCCGATGCAAAAGCAAGAGAGTTTTTATTACCAAGCTCGAGCTGGGGCTCCCACCATTACAGACACAGTGGCTATAGGGAGGAGCCCCGGATTTGGGGTTACATTGCTTATATAGGGAATGTTAATGAATAAAAAAATACCTTACAAAATGGAGTTTTTCTGTTAACAAAATGGAGTAGCTTAGATTCTTCATTCCCCACTTCTCTAGGATCCATGACAGACCCAATCATGGGTCTGGGATCAGCTCTATATTGTCTCCCACTAAGGGGACCATTGACAAGGTCCCCTTGAGTACCATGAGTACCATGAGTTGCACATTGCACATTGCACGTTGCACATTGTTGATGTGGCTTTTAATGAAGGCTACCAATTTATTTAGTAAGCATGGCCTGAAGATGAGTAGCAGTAACAAGATAATCAGGGGCCCCACCAAGGAAGATATGAGAGTTGTGAACCAGGGGGATGAGTTGAACCAGGATTCAAACCAAGTTTGAGACATTTCTCTTTCTCTTTTTCTCTGACTCAGCCCTTCCCTTATCTTGGCCAGGGACTCCCTTACTACCCCCTAGTGATTCACATAAAAACAACATTCTTCCCCTAACGCAACACATAGGCCCCCTTGTTGGAGAAAAGCCAAATCCAATCCCCTTTTATTCTGCAGTACCACTTCGGCCAGAGAAGTCAGTGACTCTTGGAGGTGGCTGATTGAGCTTTCTAGCCTTTCAATATCAAGATCAATGGCTGCTCTTAGGCTAGAATAGTGTTGATTCTGCACTATTAAAGAGGATATCTCAGTTCGTGACCCAGCCGCCCCTAACCCCCGTAGGACTGTAAGGGTTAAGGCTGAGACTGGCTCTCTCTTGGACCGGGGTGAGGCTTTTTGTAGTTTTAGGAGGAGTTCATCATTGGAGTCATAGTACAGTTAGGGGACTAATAGCACCAATACACAAAAATCTTTGGAGTCATTTAGTACCTGCCCGTGAATACAAGGTGCTAAGCCCATGGAGTATGCCCACCAATTTTCTTGGGGAAGCACCAGGTACTCGGTTGTCTTTATAGAATCTGTAGAATTGCACAGGTGCTGATAGGTTTGAGGAACCTTCCCTATGCAAAGGCCCTGCCCGGTTACTCATTGGAGGGTTAATCTAGTGTCTCCTTTTTGCTGCCATTGGCAAGCTCTGTGGTCTCTAGTTAGAATGTAATTTCCTGGGACAGCTATGCCCTTATAATAGGAGGGTTTGATATCATAACATAACCAGCAACAGCTAGTCAGGTCCGGGCGAGTGGAATTTAGGACCCGATAGGTGCTGATGATCATATCAACTAACGGGTCTTAATCATCTTTAATATTAGATCTCTTAAGGCTAACCCGAGGGGATCTGTTTGTGCTAGTAATGTAGGGCCCAGGAGGTGTTTAAGTAGGCTTTTGAATGGGGGTGTGGGCAGGCCGAATGGGGGCATGGGTAGGCTCTCATGGCACTAAGACTGAATTGGGCCCTATGCCCTGGTTTGGACCGATCTGTATGGGTCCTACTTTCAACCTGACGGTAAACAGCAACCTATTATCATATCCTGACTGATATGGCTGGAGGCCCCAGGATTGTCCGGCTTCCCAACTGGGGAACATTTTTCCTTCAGTTGAGAATTTAAGCCTCACCGGATTGCAAAGAAAGTTAATACAAGGCCCAGTTATGAGGGACTCCTTTCCAAGTCCCCCAGTTGACCCAGTGGGCCCCGAACGTGACCCAAGGTAATCAAATCACCACGAATAGAGGGCTCCCAATTGACCATCCCCATTGACTCGCATCCCCAAGCAGTGCAGTAAAACTTGTCAGCCACCCCCCACACCCCTCATGCAGTTATTGATGGTCACCCTGTTCCGTCTCCCTTTGGGGCACACATAGAAGAGTATTTCCCGTAAGCTTGCCCATTGAATGTAGTGGCTGCATCCAGGTCCTGAGTTAGTGGGGGGGGTGAGTATTGTACCTATTAGTGCTAGCCCCACATTCGGGCTTGCCAGGTGTCTTTACTTCCCATTCACCGATGTCCCAAGATCCCGCGGCCAGAAGACAGAGGTCTAATTCCAAGTCCGGCCACCAGGTGTTTTGGGGATGAATGGCCAAGGTGGAGTTAATTACTTCTCCCGTAATTGCACTTAGAATCATCCAAGTCAGGTTCATCGGTTGATGAAAGTTAGCGGCAGCACTAAGCCGTAGGGACAACAGCATAAACAGTACTTTTATCGCCTTTATAGCTTGAGTTTAAGTGGATTTGTTTTGTCCAGCTTGGTTTTCCATTGGGAAAGGAATTCTTCCCTTAGGGCAAACAGGTCTGCAGGCCATACGTGGGTGTAGTGAACACAAGTGGATATGCCATCAACTTTGAGAGCAGTGGGTGTCGTCAAGACAACTAGGAAGGGCCCTTTCCACCTGGGCTCTAGGGTCTCTTGACGATGGTGGTGCACATACACCCAGTCTCCTGGTTGGTAGCAGTGGGGTTCAGGTGGTGGGCCTGATTCATATAATGCCTTCAGCTTCTTCCACATGTCCCTGTGGGAGTATTGTAAGGACCAGAGACAAAAGAGTAATCTTTGATCATCTATTTCTTTTAGCACCTCTGTTTTTAGGTTAGGAATTATTGGGAGAGGTATCCCATTCATAATTTCGAAGAGGGTAAGTCCCAGTTGGTAGGGGGAGTATCATACCCAGTATAGGGCAAAGGGGAGGAGAGCCACCCAGTCCCCACCAGTCTCAGCAACTAGTTTTGTTAATGTTTCTTTGAGTGTCCTATTTATCCCTTCTACTTGCCCTGAGCTCTGGAACCTGTAAGTGCAATATAACTTCTACCTAGCCCCCAAAGCCCAGGATACCCCCTGGCTTACCTGAGATACAAAGTCTGGCCCATTGTCCGACCTCACCTGTGCAGGAAACCAGAACTGCAGCAAAATGTCTTCAATCAGCTTTTTGGCCACCATCTGTGCTATTTCTCTCTTGGTGGGGAAAGCTTCTACCCACTCTGAAAAGGTATCTATGAATACCAATAGATATTTGTATCCATATTTACCCGGTTTTACCTCAGTGAAGTCCACTTCCCAGTATGCTCCTGGCTGACTCCCACGTTCTCTAGACCCGTGGTTGGCTGGGTGATGGGCAGTGTTAATGAGCTGGCAGGCCTTGCAGGTTGATACGATATTTTCTATCATCGATCTGACGTCTCTCATAATAATCTTGGTGTGTCTAATCAGGTCCTGCATCTTGCGGGTTCCCAGGTGAGTGGCGTGATGCATCCTCAGTAACACCTGCTTTCCTAGTACCTCCAGGATGATCAGGAAGCTGTCTACTGCCTTCCACCACCTGGTCAGTTGTTGGGTCATAGGCAAACTTTTTATCCAGTTTAAGTCTCTTGGTGAGTAGTTGAGTAAAGCTGGCAAAACAGGGCTCTCGGGGTCAGGCAACTGAAGGGTGGCTTCTATCACAGTGCCCTGGGCTGCATCACGAGCTGCCCTGTCTGCCAAATTGTTTCCCTTTGAGGTCAGGGTGTCTGACTTTTGGTGTCCTGGGCAGTGTATTATGGCTAATTTTTTTAGGAAGCCATAATGCCAAGAGGAGGGCTTTTATTTCTTCTTTATTTTTGATCATTTTACCCTTGGCCATGAAGAGTCCTCTCTCTCTGTAGATGGCCCTGTGTGTATGGGCAATATATCCGTAATGATGTTAAGTTTTTGTCCTTCCTCAACTGGAGGGCTTTTGTTAGTGCAATTAGTTCAGTCCTTTGAGCCAAAGTGCCCGGAGGTAGGGATTCCGCCCACACAATTTGGATTTTTGTGGTTATGGCTGCCCCTGTGTACCTGAGCCCATCTCAGACAAAACTGCTTCCATCCATATACCAGGTAACTTCAGCATCTGATAGAGGACGATCTTGTAAGTCCTCTCGCATCCCATATACCTGGGCTAGTATGTCACTGCAGTCATGGATTGTGGCTTCCAAACCTGGGTTAGGAAGCAATGTAGCCGGACTGAGAGCAGTAGGCTGCAGAAAGATGATTCTGGTGGGGTTTAGCAGTAATCCCTGGTAGTGGGTCAGCTGAGCATTGCTTATCCACCTATCTGGGGGTTGTTTTAGTATGCCCTCAATGGCATGGGGGGCAGTGATATGCAACTCTTGCCCCAGTGTCAGTTTGTCTGCATCCTTGACCATTAGGGCCACTGATGCAATCATGCGCAGGCATGAGGGCCAGCCTGACACCACAGGATCTAGGCATTTAGACAAGTAAACCACTGGCCACTTCCAAGGTCCCAGATGCTGCATCGGTACCCCTTTTGCCACTCCTTGTTTTTCATCTACATACAGGAGAAAGAGTTTTGTAACGTCAGGCAACCCTAGGGCAGGGGCTGACAGCAGGGCTGTTTTAATAGTCTTGAAAGCGGTCTCCATCTGCTCTGTCCAATTGAAAGGGGTGGTACTTTTTGTGGCTTCATATAAGGGTTTAGCAAGTTCTGCATAATTTGGGATCCAAAGATGGCAGAAACCAGTGAACCCCAAAAATTCTCTCACCCTTCGAGGTGAATCTGTGGTAGGCATTTTGAGTACCATCTCCTTTCATGCCTCTGACAGTCATCTCTGCCCTTCCTTTAATACATACCCTATGTAGGTGACCTCTGGTTGGCATATCTGAGCGTTTTTGGCCGAGGCTCAGTACCCTAATTTTCCAAGGGTCCACAATAGTTCTCATGTGCCCGTAAGGCAAGTCTGTGGTCCTTTGCTGCAATTAAGAGGTCATCTACATATTGTAACAAGGTTAGTTGAGAGTGTTGTTGTCTGAACTCACCCAGGTCCTCATGGAGGGCCTCATTGAAGATGGTGGGAGAATTCTTAAATCCCTGTGGCAGCCGAGTCCAGGTCAACTGGCAGTTGATTCCTTCTTCTGGGTCGGACCATTCAAAGGCAAAAAGCTCCTGGCTTCTGGGCACCAGGGGAAGGCTAAAGAAAGTGTCTTTTAAATTTAGGACCATATACCAGTGATGGTCTGGTGGGAGTGAGCTCAGGAGGTTGTATGTGTTCGGCACCATAGGATGAATATCTAAAACTCAGCGGCTGACTTCTTGTAAATCCTGTACTGGCCGATAGTCATGAGAATTTGTTTTTTTGACAGGGAGCAAGGGGGTGTTCCAGGCCGACTGGCAGGGTCTCAAGATTTTCTGGGCTAGGAGCCTGTGGATATGGGGAGTGATCCCCTGTTGGGCCTCCAGGGTCATGGGGTATTGTCGGACCCGGACGGGGTGGGCCCTTGGCTTGAGATCTATATATATAGGAGGGTGGTGTCCAGTCAAACCGGTTCCCTGTTTTGGCTCATGCATCAGGGAATTCATCTAGCCATTTTTGAATGTCTGCTTGGGGGAGCATCGGTTTTTGGTGCAACCAATATTCATCTTAATTGAATTGTCAGTACTTGAATCGCTCTGCCCAATTGGTCAAGTATTTTAGTTTCCCCTGGGAGGAAGTGAATCTGGGACCCCATTTTGGTCAACAGGTCTCTTCCCAACAGTGGGAAGGGGCATTCCGGAATGACCATGAAAGAGTGGGATACCCGGCCTGCACCCATGTCCACTGATCTTCGGGTAGTCCATTGGTATTGTTTTATTCCAGTAGTCCCCTGCACCCAGGAGGTCTTTCTGGCCAGTTTTCCCTGGGGCTCTAGCAAAACCGAATATTGAGCCCCCGTATCAACAAGGAATTCAACTGGGATCCCTCCACTCTTAGGGTTACCCTGGGTTGGGTTTGGGGAGGGGCACTGAACCCCATCTTCCCTGATTGCTCAGGTCTTCAACAGCCAGGATGGGGGTCTTTCGTGGTCCCTTCTTTTTCTTAGGGCATTCTTTGGCTCAATGTCCTTCCTCTTTACAATAGGCACATTGGTTCTTTCCTAATGCTGGTCGCGTATGGGGACGGCTCTTACTTCAGTAGCCAGGTGGCGCAACTGGCACTCCCTCTCTCCCAAGTCAGGAACTGTTGCAGCCAGCAGGATGTGTGCCAGGTTATGGGTTTGGCGATCTGCCACTTTGGCTTGTTTTTCTTCGGAGGTTTCTTGGGTGTTGTAGACTCTTTCTGCTACTGTTATTAAATCCTGGATACTCTTTTCACCCAGGCGTTCTAGTTTTTGTAACTTCTTCCTAATGTCAGGGGCCGCCTGGTTGACAAAATGCATTATCAAAGCAGCCTGAGTGCCTTCTGCTTCTGGATCCATGGGGGTGTATTGTCCAAAGGCCCCCATCAGCCTTTCCAGAAAGGCAGCTAGACTCTCTGTGGGGCCCTGATGAACATCTCCCACTCTAACTAGGTTAGTGGGTTTCTGTGCAGCTGCCTTAAGCCTCTGCAAAAGAGTCTGGTGGTAGACCCGGAGCCTCTTCTTACCTTGTGCTGTATTGTAATCCCAGTCAAGTTGCGATAAAGGAAAAGAGGTGTTAATTTTATCTATATTAGTAGTGGGTTCTCCATTTGCCCCTGGGATCCTTTTAAGGGCCTCATTCTGTATTCTCTCTTCTGTGGTGAAAAGAATCTAGAGCAGCTGTTGGCAGTCGTCCCAGGTGGGCTGATGAGTAAAAAGCACAGTTTCTAAAAGGTTAGTTAGATCTCTAGGGTTGTCATTCAACTTAGCATTCTGGGATCTCGTTATATAGGTCACTAGTAGAGAAGGGCCAATATTGATGAGGTTGTTTTCCTTCTTCATTGAGGTGCCGGCCACTCATAAGGGGAGGGCAACGGTTGAGTCTGCTGGCCCCTCCAGGGACATGGCTCGCTTATGGCAAGTATTTTGTGTGGGCCCCCCTTCCTGTGTTTTGGCCCTGGGTGGAGGGATGGTGTGGGCCAATGGTGGTTTGGGGGGTTGGTAAGGGGGAGGAAAGAGGAGTTCTTCTTCTGTTCCCCCCTGCAAGATGGGGTATAGTGGCCCTGTTGGTTCACATTCCTTGGGATACTTCAGTTTCTTTCCTACACGGGTCACCAACACCTGAGTGGTAGAAAATCCCTGCTGAAGCAAAAAAGGTTTTACCCAAGGAGTGGGGCACAATGATATTTTCCCATACTATGATATAGGGAACTTTGTCAGTGTGTCTGATCCACAGTCAGAAGATGATATCCTGGACTTTGTGTACAATTCCCAAGTCAAAGGTGCCTTCTGAGGGCCAGCCTCCATGGAAAGTCAGCCATTCTGTGCTGCAAAAAGTGATTAATTTATTCCTTTTAGTTTCTACACTGAGATCATGAGTGCACATCTTGACTTCCTTAAAATGGACAGTGATCAGAGATAGAGGAGTAGGGCTAGATTGACGTTGCCCCATCATTCCTGAATCAGTCAGATGTTGGTAAATTAACACAGACAATATGGACAGCCACACAGACAGACAGAGAGACAGGAGAAATAGACCTCCGGGAGTCCGGAGGCAAAACTGAAAGTAAGAACACTGCCTCTGGCCGTTCAGCGGGAGCGACCCACTATCATCTACAGAGAACAGGGGCACTCTGTCCCCTCCGAGGGGATTAGGGACATCTCCCAATGACCCACACCAGTGACCCGTCAGCATGTCTGCCTAAGGCATATACCAGTCTCAGAAAACAGGCCCTGTCAGAAATGAAAATAAAGAAGGAAAAAAGCTTACGGGCTGTAGATAACTCTCCGGATCAGTCTTCCCGTGGAGTTGGTGGGAGATCCTGGATGAGCCCCCAAATGCTATGCCCAAGTCACGAAATCTCCCAATGACCACCAAGGAGCCGACATCCGATACAAAAGCAAGAGAGTTTTTATTACCAAGCTCGAGCTGGGGCTCCCACCATTACCGATGCAGCGGCTATAGGGAGGAGCCCTGGGTTTTGTGTTACATTGCTTATATAGGGAATGTTAATGAATAAAACAAAAAGAGTTTCTAGGTAGGGGGCATCTGATTGGTCACTTTCTTTTGAAGGGTTGTGTGTTGGTTTTTGATTGGTCCCTATTTCCTAAGTAGACCATCCGTTCCTGAACGTTAAGTCAGGAGATTCTGGTCTGGGGTCTGATTGGCTCATGGGTGGTGGGGTAAGGTCAGGGGATTTCCAAAGGCTCTTTTCCTGGAACCTTACAAAATGGAGTTTTGCTGTTAACAAAATGGAGTAGCTTGGATTCTTCAGCATCTGCATATGCTAGTTATTCTTTTCTGCTAAGTCTGAAGCTCCAGACTGATGCACACTGAGCTGTGGAGGTGCAAAGTCTGGCACTAGAAGCTGCAGCTCTTGGTGAAATTTCACATTGCCAGTCCCACATCATTTCATCAATTATCAGGAGCAGATCATTTTGCCAAGTGCTGGGAAGAACAAAGGAATTGAGAAAGAGACAGTCAGCTCCTGGTCATCTTGCTCTGAGTGGCTTTTTCTGCCAGAGAATCTGGACTTGTAATCATAGCTGGATTGAGAAGAAGCAATTATGGTCGATTTTAGAAAAGAACACAGCAAGGGCAAAGAAATCAGGCAATAGCACCTTTGCATATGTTTCCAAACCAACTGCTCCATTTGGAGATGGTGGAATAGAAGGATGTGCACTCATCTTCTGAAAGAACTCCAAAATTATAACTCACTACTGAATAACCATCCATAGGAGAATGTTGTATCCCACCAAAAAGAGATACCCTATGTCCAAGGACAAGGAAAAGTCACAGCAAGATGGGGGGGGAGGGTTGAAAGAATCAAACCTCATGTCCTCCAGAGATGCTTGAAGGGCTCAAACAAAACCTTGTGTGCAACAGGAGACCCCATAGAGACTACGCCAGACCTACCCTTGAATGCTTGAGTGTCTCCTGCAGAGGTAAGATTTGGCAGTGGCCTGCCGCAGGGGCAGGGGATCTGGGTGCAGTAGGCCAGGTTGTGGCATTAGTCCTATTGGAGGAGGTCGCCATTAACCCCAAAATAGAGCTGCCAAAACTTACACAGGACTGGGGAAACAGACACTTCGAGGGTACAAACAAAACCTTATGCACACCAGGACCCAGGAGAAAGGAGCAGTGACCCGCAAGAGACTGTCCCAGACTTAGCCATGAGTGTCTATGAGTCTCTGGGAGCCTGCTGTAGGGTCAGGGGCACTGAGTGCAGCAGTGCCTGCATGTGACCTTTTGAAGGAGGTCACCATTATCTTCAGTAACTCCACCATAGTTTGGACTCAGGTCAAACAACAGGGAGGGAACACAGCCCTGCCCATCAACAAAAAATTAGACTAAAGTTTTACTAAGAATGGCCCCACCTATCAGAACAAGACCGAGTTTCCTCCTCAGTCAGTGTCTCCCATCAAGAAGCTTCCATAAGCCTTTTATCTTTATCCATCAGAGGGCAGATAGGATGAAAGCCACAATCACAGAAAACTAACCATACTGATCACATGGACCGTGCTGCTGCTAAGTCTCTTCAGTCGTGTCTGACTTTGTGCAACCCCATAGGCGGCAGCCCACCAGGCTCCCCCATCCCTGGGATTCTCTAGGCAAGAATACTGGAGTGGGTTGTCATTTCCTTCTCCAATGCATAAAAGTAAAAAGTCAAAGTGAAGTCGCTCTTAGCGACCCCATGGACTTCAGCCTACTAGGTTTCTCCATCCATGGGATTTTCCAGGCAAGAGTACTGGAGTGGGTGCCATTGCCTTCTCCATAGCCTTGTCTAACTCAGTGAAAATACGAGCCATGCTATGTAGGGCCACCAAAGACGGATGGGTTGTGGTGGAGAGTTCTGACAAAACATGGTCATCTGGAGAGGAAATGGAAAACAATTTCAGTATTCTTGTCTTGAGAACCCCATGAACAGTATGAAAAGGCAAAAAGATAGGACACTGAAAGATGAACTCCCCAGGCCAGTAGAAGCCCTATATGATATAGGAGAAGAGTGGGGGAAATAACTCCAGAAAGAATGAAGAGACAAAGGCAAAGAAAAAACAATACCTCGTTGTGGATGTGAACGGTGATGGAAGTAAAGTCTAATGCTATAAAGAACAATATTGCATAGGAACCTGGAATGTTAGGTCCATGAATCAAGGCAAATTGGAATGGGTCAAAAAGGAGATGGCAAGAGTGAACATTGACAGCTTAAGAATCAGTGAACTAAAATGGACTGGAATGATTGAATTTATTTCAGATGATAATTATATATACTACTGTGGACAAGAAGCCCTTAGAAGAAATAGAGTCGCCCTTAAATCAACAAAAGAGTCGGAAATACAGTTCTTGGGTGCAATCTCAGAAAATGATCTCTGCTCATTTCCAAGCAAACCATTCAGTATCACAGTAATCCAAATCTATACACCAACCAAAAATGCTGAAGAAGCTGAAGTTGAATATTTCTATGAATATCTGCAAGTTTCTAGAATTAACACCATAAAGTAAAATAAAATAAAATAAAATAAAATAAAAAAGATGTCCTTTTCATTATAGGGGAATGAAATGCAAAAGTAGGAAGTTACACACAAATTTGGCCTTGGACTACAGAATGAAGCAGGACAAAGGCTAACAGAATTTTCCCAAGAGAATGCACCAGTCATAACAAACAGCATCTTCCAACAACACAAGAGAAGACACTATACATGGATATCCAGATAGTCAATATTGAAATCAGATTGATTATATTATTTGCAGCCAAAGATGGAGAAGCTCTATACAGTCAGCAAAAACAAGGCCAGGAACTGACTGTGACTTAGATTGTGAACCCTTATTGCAAAATTCAGACTTAAATTGAGGAAAATAAGAAAAGCCACTAGACCATTCAGGTAGGACCTAAATCAAATTCCATTCGAATATACAGTGGAAGTGACAAAGAGATTCAAGGGACTAGATCTGATAGAGTTCCTGAAGGACTAGGGAGGGAGGATCATGACATTGCACAAGAGGCAGTGATCAAGACCATCCCCAAGAAAAAGAAATGCTAAAAGGCAAAATGGTTGTCTGAGGAGGCCTTACAAATAGTGGAGAAAAAAAAGAAGCTAAAGGCAAAGGATAAAATACACTCATTTCAATGTAGAGTTCCAAAGAATAGCAAGGAGAGATAAGAAAGCCTTCCTCATATTAATGCAAAGAAATAGAGGAAAACAATAGAATGAGAAAGACTAGAGATTGCTTCAAGAAAATTAGAGTAACCAAGGAAATATTTCAGGGAAAGATGGGCACAGTAAAGGATAGAAATGGTATGGACCTAACAGAACCAGAAGACATTAAAAAGAGGTGGCAAGAATACACAGAACCACTATGCAGAAAAGACAGTCATGACACAAATAACCATGATGGTATGATCACTCACCTAGAGCCAGACATTATGTAATGCAAAGTCAAGTGAGCCTTAGGGAGCATCACTTATGAGCAAGCTGGATTGGAGGTGATGGAATTCCAGTTGATCTATTTCAAATCCTAAAAGACGATGCTTTGAAAGTGCTACTCAGTATGTCAGCATATTTGGAAAACTCAACAGTGGCCACAGGACTGGAAAAGGTCAGTTTTTATTCCAATCCCAAAGAAAGGTAACACCAAAGAATGTTCAAACTAACACACAATTGCACTCCTCTCACATGCTAGCAAAGTAATGCCCAAAATTCTCCAAGCCAGGCTTCAACAGTATGCAAACTGCAAACTTCCAGATGTTCAAGCTAGATTTAGAAAAGGCAGAGGAACCAGAGATCAAATTGTCAACATCCATTGGATCATGGAAAAAGCAAGAGAGTTTCAGAAAACATCTACTTCTGCTTTATTGACTACACCAAGCCCTTTGACTGTGTGGATCACAACAAACTGTGGAAAATTCTTAAAGAGATGGGAATACTAGACCACCTTAAATTCTTCCTGAGAAATCTGTATGGAGGTCAAAAAGCAATAGTTAGAATGGACATGGAACAACAGACTGGTTCCAAATTGGGAAAGGAGTACGTCAAGGTTGTATATTGTTACCCAGCTTATTTAACTTATATGCAGAATACCTCTTGCAAAATGCTGGGCTGGAATCAGGTTGAAATCAAGATTACCAGGAAAAATATCAATATTCTCATGTATGCACATGACACCAACATTATGGCAGAAAGCAAGGGAGAACTAAAGAGCCTCTTGATGAGAGTGAAAGAGGAGAATGAAAAAGTCGGCTTAAAACTCAACATTCAGAAAACTAAGATCATGGCATTCAGTTGCATCACTTCATGTCAAAATGATGGGGAAACAATGAAAACAGTAACAAGTTAGTGACGGAATGAAACACCAACACGGCCAAGTGGTTTGAATTTCTTTTTTTTTTTTTGCTGCTTCTTGCAGCTGCTTTATTTTATATATTTTGCACAACAATCAGCAGGGCAAGTTGCCAAACACTATGATTTAATGACTATACAGTGCGCAGGTACGAGGCAAAATAATCTTTACCTTAACTTATTTACTGCAGCTAAAACTTTTTTCAAGGACTTTTTTTTTATCAACTTAGAGTCCGTTTGTCCAAGGACTGTTCCTTTTGAGGAAGCAGGTAAACATTTTTGTATGCAAGCAATGTTCACTTTTTCTTGGGGCCAAACAAAGGACTCTTGGCTGAATATCTCGTTTGCAAGAATGTTCGTCCTTGACCGGGAGTCTTGTTTGTAAGCGTCTTCCCAGCCTCCTTTATACTTTGTTCCCTACAGTAACAGACTTTATTTTGGGGCTCCAAAATCACTGCAGATGGTGACTGAAGCCATGAATTTAAAAGATACTTGCTCCTTGGACAAAAAGCTTATGACCAAACTAGACTGCATATTATAAAACAGAGACATTGCTTTGCCAACAAATGTCTGTCTATTCAAGGCTATGATTTTTCCAGGAGTCATGTATAGATGTGAGAAATAGACTATAAAGAAAGGTAAGCACCGAAGAATTTATGTTTTACACTGTGGTGTTGGCAAAGACTCTGAGAATCCCCTGGACTGCAAAGAGATCAAACCCATCAATCCTAAAGGAAATCAGTCCTGAAAATTAGTTGGAAGTACTGATGCTAAAGTAAAACTTTAATGCTTTGGCCACCTGATGTGAAGAACTGACCCCTTGGAAAAGACCCTGATGCTGGGAAAGACTGAAGGAGGGAGGAGAAGGGGACAACAGAGGATGAGACAGTAGGATGACATCACTGACTCTATGGACATGAGTTTGACTAAGCTGGGAGAGTTGGTGACGGACAGGGAAGCCTGGCCATCTGTAGTCCATGGGGTCACCAAGAGTCAGACACAACTGAGAGACTGAACTGACTGATGCTATTTATTGCTGTTGTTTAATTCCTAAATCATATCTGACTCTTTGAGACCTAATAGACATCAGACTTATCTTTCCTTCATGCCAGACTTTTTTGTTCTTCACTGCATCCTGGAGCTTGCTCAAAGTCATCTCCATTGAGTCATAATGCCATCCAACTATTTCATCCTGTCATCCCCTTCTCCTTATGCCCTCAAACTTTGGCAGCATCAGAGTCTTTTCTAATGAGTCGGCTCTTCACATCAAGTAGCCAAAGTATTGTAGTTTCAACTTTAGCATCAGTCCTTCCAATGAATTTTCAAGGTTGATTTCCTTTAGGATTTATTCAATTGAATTCCTTGCTGTCCAAGGGACTCTCAAGAGTCTTCAGCACCACAGTTTGAAAGCATCATTTCTCACTGCTCCCCAGTATTCTTTATGTATGCTCTTAACTTTGCTAAAAGAAAAAAAAAGAAAAAGGAAAAACTCTTCTGCTAATCCCATAGTTGATGCAATTATGTCAGTCAAGTCTGAGCTTACAGGTAGATCTTCCCCTGTTGTTTCTGTTCATTCAGTCATGTCCGACTCTCTTCAGCCCCATGGACTGCAGCAAGGCCAGCTCTCTTGTCCTTCTCCATCTGTTGGAGCTGCTCAAACTCATGTCCATTGAGTCAGTGATGCCATCCTACCATCTTCTCCTCTGTCATCGTCTTCTCCTCCTACCTTCAATCTTACCCCCTCATCAAATCTTTCCCTTTGATTGCCAAATTGATGCCTTGATTATGCTTTTCTTGGCATTTATCTGACTGTGTAAGAATGAGTTTAACATGTTTTTATACTATTAGACTGGGAGCTTTAAGAGTTCAAGAACATTCCTGCTTCCTTCACTCATACAGCCACAGCCTCTGCCATAATGGCCAGTTTTTCAATAATGTTGCAGCATAAATAAATGATGGATACAAGAGGAAAATACACAGTCACTTTTTAGTATATATGCCAATTGTTGATTATCAGAGTCACTCAGAAAATTGCTGCTGCTGCTAAGTTGCTTCAGTCGTGTCTGACTTTGTGCGACCCCATAGACAGCAGCCAACCAGGCTCCCCGTCCCTGGGATTCTCCAGGCAAGAACGCTGGAGTGGGTTGCCATTTCCTTCTCTGATGCATGAAAGTGAAAAGTGAAAGTAAAGTCACTCAGTCGTGTTCAACCCTCAGTGACTCCATGGACTGCAGCCCACCAGGCTCCTCCATCCGTGGGATTTTCCAGGCAAGAGTACTGGAGTGGGGTGCCATTGCCTTCTCCGCAGAAAATTTTAGAAGTGTCTAATTCCTGGGGTAGATTCTGAGAGATTCTGATTCAGGAGTTCAGGGCTCACTCACACCCATCTCCTGGGAGCTCACCTGATAAACAATGTCTCAGGCCCCACCTTAGATCTAATGAATCAGAATTTGCAATTTATCCAGATTCCTGTGTGATTCTTATGCAAATCAACATCTGAGAAACAGTAGTTAAAGTTATTTACTAAGTAATCTCCAGGTATTTCAAACTGTGGCCCTATTTGAGGACTGTCAGTCAAGAACATGGCCAAATCAATGGAAATAAAATTAAAAAATCACCACTGGCTTCCCATCATGGGCAGAACTGACATTACAATGTGCATTTGTCCATATAACACAGCATCTGTGGGAGAGGAGAAAAAAACCCCACAAAAAGCAACATTCATTATCGGACCTACTATAGTCAGGCAACACTGTAACCCAGATAATAAAAAAAGTAAAATCAAATATATTTCCTACTCTTAAGAGGATTTAGGTTTATGAGGGATAGGCTCACCAACAGTTGACAACACCTTCCATAGATATGAAATCTTGACAGAAACAAAGGGAAAAAATTATACTTGGAGCCCCTTAGGTACATGAACCTGGCAACACATCTTTACCCATAAGGAAGTATTTGTATATCATACAGAGGTGTGGAGATCCAGAGAAGCCTGGCAGGACTGAGAATTTTCAACCCAGATCTAGTGGGAGACACATGTGAGCCTGAAGGACCCCTGGGGTCCTACTATGCAGGTCAGAGCTTCCCTCTGCCAGGTACAGCGTTTGCCTTCAGGAAGCCCAAGGCCCAGAAGAGGAGAATGAGTAAAATGGCAATTAAATCACAGAATCTCAAATGCACAGACAGGAAACACCAGCTGTGTTCCCAATAACACTTAGATGTCAAGACAGTGGAGGAAAAGGAGAAATATTCTAGACAGAGATTATATTGTACTTGAAGGCTTAGAGATGAAGCAAGTCTTCATATATGTTAAGGAAAAACTAACACTTTTCAGTGTTTCTAGTGCATATGAGCTTCTAGTGAGGCAGATATACATCTGCAAGCTAGAAAGGAGACAGAGCTTGTAGGACCTTAAACGTCATGCAGAGTTTGGATTTCACTGTTTATCAGTGGAAAGCCTCCAAAGGATTTTATGTAGGAAAGCACCATGATCATATTTGAATTATCAGCTTTGTTAGGAAAGAATTGCAGAGAAGAAAGTGAGATGGAGAGATGAGCTGGGAGGCAGTCTCTGCTGTCCAGGTGGGAGACAGTGGGAACTGAATCACAAAGAGGAGTAAAAGAAGGACACAATTGTTACTCAAAATAAATAAATAAAAATAAAGTAATTCTCAAGCCTTTACACAGAGACTTTTTTCTCCTCTCTGTTATAACTCACAGGAGGTGGTTGCCGAATTTCCCACCTTATGGAATAATTTATTAGAAGCACAAGTTAAAATGCAGTGGGGATGTATGTGGGGTAAACAGGACTGCTTAGCAGCCCAGATATAAGAGCAAAAGGGTGAAGCTAAAAGGAAAATCTAATAAGCGGAGAGATTAAATAAACAAATAAAAAACAGACCCAGGGACTCTAAATCAATAGTATAGCATTTAGTCTGAGGCAAACTAGGCTAGAATGCTGAGTCCATCAACAGACTCAGACAGACAAGAGTAAGAGATATTTCTGAGGACAAGTCTCTTCAGGAAAAGAGTGAAATATGTTCATGAAGGTGGGGGTATTTACTTACTTTAAGCACTTTTTTATTTCTATTTCTATTCAAAATCATTCAAATGAAAGAAAGTACTTCCAGGTACATATGGAAAGCCACACAGTTCTGTTGACCATTAATCCCTGGCCTAGTTCACTTTTTCATTATCCTTGTCATCTGTTTTTTTTTTTTTCACCCTCAACACTCAAACTAAAATAAACTTTGAATGACTCTTGTTATCAGACCCTCGGTCGGAGAGTCTTTGGAGACTCTTAGAAGAGGTTTCTTCGTCCCCCTCTCCAGTTACCTATATAATAAAACTATTTCCCCCCTATGTACGTGAGTCCATGTGTAAAACCATCTTTCAGTGCTCCTCCTCTGTAGCAATTACTAACGTCACGAAAAGACTTTTATTCTCGTTCTTTGACCCAAGTATGTTGAAAGAAAAAGACTTTTATAAATTCAAAGACTTCCAGACGAGACGATCAAAAAGGTTCTCGTTTCTTACGGAGTAAGGACTAGAGACGGTACTTGAAGAAAGTTCTCCATAACTTTCGGTCGTTGACGTCTCCGGTCACTGAAGTAGGAAAATCTCGACCCTTTATTCGTCGTAAGAAATCAACCGTTGGTATTAGGACCTTCTCTTGTGTGCTAAACGTTCCGTTAATGGGTCTCTTAAGACGAGTGACAGGATGAAAATCCAATCTCATCTCGTTCACCTTCAACTCTACAGTGTTGTCTTTGTTATAAGGACGTCTGGACTTCACTAAAGACCAATACCATTAGACCTTACGGTCCCACTTTTATCGTTTCTCCCGACAACGTTTATGACACGGAGACTATGTCTCTTTATCAGTTTAACGCCCAAAACCGAAATCCCAATCTTTAATTTCTAAGACAATATCAATAACACGAAACAGTGTTCGGAATTCCCATAATGACGACTCAATCAAAGGATTCGATCGTCTAACAACTTCGAGACTCTGTGTCCACTGTCATTAAACTGTTTTACACACGGGTATCGTCTTCCCTCTCTATGACTCTATTTCCTTTCATTTTGTGGTGTTTTTATAAACAATGTTAAATTTTTAAACATTTCGAATCATTGACACTAGAAAGACCCTTAAATGGAGGAAAAAAAAAAAAAAAAAAAAATAAATTGAGGTGTAGTTATCTTACAGTGTTGTTAGTTTCTGTTGCATGATGAAGTAAATCAAATACATGCATACATATATCCCTTCCCTCTTGGACCTTCCTTCCATCCTCTCATCCTACCTTTCTAAGCCATCACAGAACACTAAGCTAAGCTCCCTGTGTTATACAGCAGCTTCTTACTAGTTACCTACTTTAAACATGGTAGTGTATATATGGGGCTTCCCAGGTGGGGCCAGTGGTAAAGAACTCACCTGCCAATACAAGAGACATAAGAGATGCAGGTTCAATTCCTGGGCTGGGAAGATCCCTAGAGGAGCTCATGGAAACCTTCTCCAGTATTCTGCCTGGAGAATCCTGGCAGAGACATAGGAGGACAGAGGAGCCTGGCTGGCTACAGTCCATAGGGTCACAAAGAGTCTGACAGAACTAAAGTGACTTAGCATGCACACATGCAGTGTATGTATGACAATCCCATTCTCCCACTTTATCCAACCTTCCCTTCTCTTCCCTCCCTGTGGCAACACATTAATTCTCTACATCAGCATCTCTATTCCTGCCCTGAAAATAGGTTCATCTGTACAATTTTTCTAGATTCTGCATATGGGAATATATCTCCTTTTAAAATAGTAACTATGAGAACAAGGGCATATAGATAAAGTTCAAATCCAAGAGACTATAATCAACCCTCTCTATCCATGGGAATAGCTTTCCAATTGATTAAGTCTGCAGATGTGGAACCTGTGGATACAGATAATCCTGTACTTCCTTGTTTCATAAAATAAATTTGAGCATCTGTAGTCTTTGGAATGTGCAGGGGATGGGGTCCTAGAACCAATCTCCAGTGAATATTAAGGGACAATTATATTTGGAAGATAAATCTTTGCAAGAGGAAGTCTTGTGAAAATATGACAGGTTGACTACAAATATTTCAGGATTGCAATAATAGTTATACACATTCCAGCTAACTATTTTGAGTGTTTACCTTTTTGCCGACACTCTGCCTTTGTTAGCTAATTTTACCTTCTCTTAAAAGGGAAGAAGCAACATCCTATTTTACTGATGAAAAAAATTTGTGTTGAGGGTTAACTAACTTAAATAAGGCCACATAACTAGTGAGTGGCAGGCTGGTAACCTAGCTCCAGGGCACAGTGCTCTGAACATTAACTTGGGTTAGTTTGTTTCTAAAAGAAAATTTCAGAATGTGCCAAATGCTAAGGGGAAAAAAAACTCCTGAATTTAGTGTTACAATTTTGACATGGAGCTGGGAAGCATATCTAGTTAATCTGATCAAAGGTCACCTACAAACAACCATCATCAGATTCAGTCTTCAAAAGAAAATCACTCCCATATTGATTTCATATAGTTCAGAATCACTTAATAGCTGTGACTTCTCTGAAAAAGTAAATGCACATTCCTGAACCTGGCTTCTACTGCCTTCATAATCTGGTTATAATCTATCCAGATTCAATACTCTGTGCTCTTCTTACATCCATATCTCTTCCCGCACTCTCCCTCAAAATCTCTACTGCAGCCACAGTGAATCACTACTCTCCCAAATGTACTGTGTATGCAGGCTTCTCATCCACTGTCAAAATTGGGATTGTTCTGATCACAGAAAATAAACATGCATTTTTGTTTCTCTAAAACACCATAGTGGGCTGAAACACTTGTGAACACAATAATTCATAGGCTTCTTCTAAGGATTTTATGAAAATGTGTATTTAATAAATTACCTAGCCAACAAAGACTGGTAGGGTTTTTATAGCAGTTAAAAGATTGAAACTGATCAGAGAATTCAGACTAAACATCTTCTTCCTGAACCTAAAATGTTTGGTTTTGCTTTTCACATTGATGACATTCAGCATCTAATCACCCTGTTGAGAAGACATTTATAAAGTTTTGTTATTTTTTCCAGGCCAAAACTGATTCTAGAATGTCTTTAGTTCCATTTATTAAAACTTAATTGCCTATAATTCACTAATTGAAGACACAGCAAAGAACTTCAAGAGTGTTACTTTGTTTAACATGCTCAAGTATCATACTCTCTATATATTATTAATTCCATATTTTTATAGATATTAAAAAAAGAAAGTTGAAAAGAATGTATAAATTTCCCTTTGCCAAAACAATCAGCATGTAGTAAAGCTAGTATTCAAATGAAGTATTTTTAATTCTAAAACTGTGTTTTTTCAGTAACTCAGATTGTCTTTCTGGGCCACCTGACTTATTCTTCAAAATCTAAAGCAACTGTAAATTTTAATTCACCCACATGGGACAATAAGGCTCTATTGACAGATTTCCTGTGATGATGTTTCACAGACAAATTGGTTTACACCTGGATTAAACAGAATAGTTTTGGGAAGATTATTTCAGTCCCTGATTTAACATTTATAGTTTCTTTCCCATAAGTGTACAAATCTGAATTGCTGAATAGCCAAGCCCCAAAAGTGATGACTTGAGAATAATGTCATGCAGAGAACAAGGCAAATGCAAGCTGTTTTTTTCCAATCGTGTTCTCATTCATATTTCTTTCTGGTTTAGGTCTTTCTGTCAACTTCATTCAATAAATGTCTCTGGAGGATATACTTTATGCCAGATTTTTAGAAACTGAAGTCACAAAAGTACACAATGTACTTTTTTTTTCTTTCTTTAAAAAAATTTTTTTGGTCTTGTTTGTTTATCATGGATTTTTTGAATCAATTTTTATGTATGTTTTGGCTATGTGCTGTAACATGTGAGACTTTAGATCCCTGACCAGGCTGCCTGCAGTGGAAGCTCAGAATTCCAACCACTGGACCACCAGAAAATTCCCCAGAGTGTACTCTCTATAGCAACCAGTGAAGTCCTTATTGCAGAGACCAACCTGTTGCAAAATAGAAATTTATGAACAATAATTCTGCAGATGTTTCTTTGCGGGGGATTGCCACAATCATATCAGTTTGGGGCATGCTTCATGCCATTAGCTCTTCCTTGATATTTGTTGTGTCTATTAGCTTATTAGATATCCTGTAATGAAGAAATACATTTTACTTTATTTAAGTCTGGTTTTGCACAAGAGAATTGTAGCTACAGAAATGTTACTTTTTCCTCTTGCAGAATGTAGTAAAATTCTATGAAATTAGATTTTCTTCAAACACATTTTTAAGGAAATAGTTATCTAAAATATTTTACTAGGCTCATAACCAGCATTTCTATCTCTCTTCCTTATCTAATCATTTTTTTACACAATTGTCAAGATTATCTTCCTCAGAGAATTATCAGATAATGCAAGCTCTGTTTTTTGTTGGAGTATCAAATAAAGCATTTTCAAACAAACAACCCAGACTATAATTTTACAATGAAATCTAACACATTATTAGAGCCTTTTCATTTAGTTTTATTTTCTGTCAAAGTTGCTTCCACAGCTTGATGTCCTTCTGTTTTTGTTGTTGTTGTTGTTGTCATCGTTGTTTGTTTATTTGTTTGTTTTTAGTCTCTCAAGCTGAATAGAATTGTACCATGTGTGTGGGGGGTGTGTGCTCAGCCATGTATGACTCTTTGTGAACCATGGACAGTAGCTCATCAGACTCCTCTTTATCCATCGGGTTTCCCAGGCATGAATCCTATGGATTCATTTCCCAGGGAATCCCATGGATGTCCCAGGCAAGAATACTGGAGTGGGTCACCATTTCCTTCTCCAGGGAATCCTTTCCCTCAAAGTCACCACAGGGCACATATCCTTAATATCTGTGTCTAGAATATCCCTTTTCTCTTTCTCTGCCTACATGTTTATTGAAAGTTAAAGGGAGAAAAAAGGGAAGCTTCAGAGGAAGCTGGTGGCCTAATTTAGTCTGAGGAGACATTTGAAAACAAATGAAATAAGATATTATTTTCTTAAAAGTTGGCTAAATGGAGTTTTACTGGGTGATATAGTGAGACACAGGATTTTGCTTGAATTGTTGTACATTATACTGCCAAAAAATAGATTGGAAATGTCAGTGGCTTGTTTTAATGTAAATTCTCTGTGTGTTTGGTAAAACATATTGGCTTCAAAGTAATAGTGTACTTTTGACTTGATATATATCGACTCATACCTAGTAGGGACTTATTGATTGTTTTCAGTAAATACTCTGTGAAATGTTTTCTCATTTAGCTAAAAATAAAGCTCAGCTTTCAACAAGATTTTTTTTCCCCCTGTTCAAGTAGAAAAATGTTGATCACAGTGCCTGTTCTTAAAGTAGATCTGAAACTATTAGTTTAATGTGTGCAAAATCCAGAGACCTGAGTGAAAAAACACTTTTTTAAAGATAATAGTGCTAATTTAGAAAATAGCATTTTCCTACCATGTTTATACACATAAAATGTGGTTAGTATTATTCCAACTATATAAAACTTGAAAATAAAAATAATGTAAAAAGATTAGAAAATGTGCATAAAATTAATATTAATCAGGAATATTCTCTAATTAGTTTCCAATTTATAAGTAAACATTTAACCAAGATCATGTTTTAGTCCCAAAGATGTGTTTGCATTGAGAACTTTCATTTCATTGTTTCTCCTCATGCAACTTGAAAACATTCTTTAACTTTCATTCATGTTGTATCACTTACTAAAATATTACATTTTCTACAATGAGATAAAGCTTAATTTTTTTTTCAAATTTATGTAGCTATAATTACTCTGTTTCTGACATTAAATAGGCCAAAAAAAAAAAAGTTACCATTTTTAGAT
>SJYG01000377.1:680819-691465 GCA_006410535.1 Litocranius walleri
TGGAACCGATTATACAGAGTGAAGTAAGCCAGAAAGAAAAACACCAATACAGTATACTGACACATATATATGGAATTTAAAAGATAGTAATGATGACCCTGTATGTGAGACAACAAAAGAGACACAGAGGTATAGAGCGGACTTTTGGACTCTGGGGGAGAGGGAGAGGGTGGGATGGTTTGGGAGAATGGCATTGAAACGTATACTATCTTGTGAGAAACGAAGTGCCAGTCTATGTTCAATGCAGGATGCAGGATGCATGGGGCTGATGCACAGGATGATTCAGGTAGATGGTGTGGGGTGGGAGGTGGGAGGGGGCTTTGGCATTGGGAGATTGTATTCACCTGTGGCTAATACATGTCAATGTATGGCAGAACAAATACAGTATTGTAATTAAAAAAATAAATTAATTAAATATATATATATATATATAGCATAGTGTAGAACACATATGTCATAGCATTAGAAACAGATATTTTACCTGTGTAATAGAGCATATCTTTTCATAACTGTTACAAAGATTGGGCACTAGTGATCAAATGTACTGGCAGCATGTAATGAGAAGGAGCTAGAATTAGCATCCATCTCGCATTAGAAAAGGTTTTTTGTAGGGACTATCTTTCAGACTGCCCTCAGCTCTGTTTCCTTAATTTTGGCTATGCTGCTGTCTATCACAGAAACCACTTTTTCCTGGAGGCTTTGCCAACTTACTCTCCAGGAACTTCAGCCAGTGGGAGATGCTGGAGGGTGATTGGAAGGGTGCCTCCAGCTGAGTGTGAGTCCAATCTGAAGAAGAGACTACTAGTCCTCCACTATGGTTCCTAGACTTGCTAGATGACAAAGTTGTAGTCCAGTATGCCAGGTTTCAGGAAGCTATCTTCTTTTCTGGTACCTCCATTTTTAGTGGTATTTGTTTCCTCTCTTGTTAATAGTTAGGTTTGTCTCTGGTCTCCATCATCATATAACCGATTTTCTGCATTAAATTTCTTCTGTTTGAAGTATTTAGATGAGCTGCTGTTTTCCTGATCAACCACCCAGAAATCCCTCCATCATTACTTTGTTTTGATTTTGTGAACCCTTGGTATCTTGAATATTTGTATTATTCATTTTAATGCTCCTATTAATTGGGCAGCCAAAATGTACCAGGCATTGTGAATTTCTGCCGGCCTACCTGTCTCTCTAGTTTCATATCAAGAGACAATTGCCTCAGAAGGTATGGAGGAGGGGTGGAGTGGGAGATTGGGACTGTTGTAGTTCAGTCTCTAAGTTGTGTATGATTCTTTGTAATACCACGGACTGTAGCATGCCAAGCTCTCCTGTCATCCACTATCTCCCAGAACTTTCTCAAATTTATGTCCATTGAGTCAGCAATGTTGCCTGACCATCTCATCTTATGCCATTCCTTCTCCTTTTGCCTGCAGCTTTTCCTGGCATCAGGGTCTTTTGCAATGACTTGGCTCTTTGCCTCAGGTGGCCAAAATATTGGAGTTCAGCTTCAGCATCAGCATCAGTCCTTTCCATGAATATTCAGTGTTGATTTCCTTTAAGATGAGCTGATTTGATCTCCTTGCAATCCAAGAGACTCTTAAGAGTCCTCTCCAGCACCACAATTTGAAAGCACCAATGTTTTGTTGCTTAGCATTCCAACTCTCACATCTATACATGACTACTGGAAAAACCAAAGCTTTGATAATATGGACCTTTGTTGGCAAAAGTGATGTCCTACTCAGTTTCAGTCACAAGTCTTGGTGTGTAGTCTGTGTTCATATGACCTCAGGCCTGTGATCTATTTAACTCATTACAATTTCTCATTCTCACTTTTAGGACATAAGACCATTATAGCAAAAAAAGAAAAAAAAATTATAGCAAGTTTACCACAAGTTATGTCAACTTGAGCCATTTGGTCATGATTAATGTATTCCTGCTCACCATCCTCCCCATATTTCACAGTAGAAGGAGTAGGTGCACACAGCATTAAGGATAGAATTCTGCTTTTGATTCTGGGCCATTTCAGCTCCAAAAGCTATAAGGTAGGCCTTTGTTAGCAGGGCATTTAGGACACCAATGAAGATAAAGCAAAATGGATACTGAGCTCTAGAAAGCCAGTGAATTCTGTATTATTTCAAAGCTGTGGTCACTTTTTTACCATTGACTAGGAATGAGCAATAGGGTGTAGTGTTGTATCTACAGATGTCTACAATGTATCTACAACTTCTACAATGTTGTGTGAAGAACTTCAGTTTATATGTCAGCTTTATACACAGAGGCATTATTAGACCACCAAAATGATGTGTTTGAAACGCTGACCAGTGAAAATCCTCTGTCTTTTAAGTTAACTGTGGTATTTCTTAAAATTCTTTTGATGTCTCAAGAACCACTAATGAATACAGATGAATACAAAGCCTGCTGTAGACACCAACTGTGAGAGCTTACATCAGACTGCTTAGCTGTAGAGTTCTTTCATTCCAAAAATCTTAATACCAATCTGGGGCATGTCTTTCCTCTGCTATCTTTGAGCCTCAAGATTAAAAGGAAATATCCAACTTAATTATAATGATGAGGTTGTGAGTAGGACGGTGAATTAAAACTAGTCAGGCTTGGATTTTGGATTCTAGCTCCAGCATGGACTAGTTATCAAAGTTTTATCCCTCTGGGCTTTGCCTGTTAAAATGCAGACATTTGTAGCATTTAAATTTGAAAGTTATTTGAAGAGTCACATTGATAATTCCTATTATATACATAAATTCTATGGACATGTCATGTATTTATGGCAAAGGGTGACTCTGATATATATATATATATATTTACTGATAATAGTTATTACTGATAATAATATATTTACCAATAATATTTACTGAATAATATTCAGGATGGAAAACTTGCTGTGGAAGAAAATCATATTGAAATCTCATTGCTGCATTTAAGATACTTGAGCTGAGAAAGCTAAATTGTCTTTACTATTCCAAGAAATAGCACTGTGCTTAAAGCAATATAGGGTAACCTACTGGACTAATTTATTTTGTCATTGGTTATTAGGAGGTTAAAGTGCAAGATTTCAAATTCCCTTTCAGATAAAAAATAAGCAAATTTAAAAATACCATGATTCTCTAATTTATATCTGTTGTGTTTGTGTATTGCAGTCTACAACATTTATAGAAAGTGCTGTCTGAAGCTCTTGAGAAATTCTGACATTCCATCCAACACACAGTGGAATCAACTTTCATTAAAAAGCATGTTCTATCTGAGAAAGAGCATCATTTACAATTCCAAATAGCATTTGATGCAATCCATAATATTATCCAGATCCAGGCTTAAAAAACAAAGGTTAATAATACTTCTTCAGATAACTCAGATTGCTTTTTTCTCTGATTTTGATAAAGCAAAAATAAAAATTTTATTAAATATTAAGGTCCATGAAATAAGAGCAATCTCCTTTCAGAACCAAGATTAAAAATATAATGGAAATTTGTCTTCCCAGTTTTCACTCAAAATTTCTATCTAACTTTTAAAAACCTTGTCTGTATTAATGAGGTTAAAAACTTTGATGCTCTAATATCTATTTGCTGGAGAATAAATAGTGCTTTACCTGGGTGTTCTGTTTTTCTGTCGCTGTTATACAGGTCATTTGACAGACCTATAATACATTTGAGTATTTCAAGTATTCTCTAGTCTTACAAGCACTTTACTGCCTCTTCTGATTCACTGTCTCCCCAAAATGATTTTCATTTATTCATGAATCCCATAAGAAATATAAACTTCTCCGCCTTTAGAATTTCAATTCTTTATTTGGCAGACTACATCCCTTGTTTTATAAACTGAAGTTATGATACAGTGTAAGTAGTTATGTTTGTACTTCCTCAGTTTTGAAATCTCAGTTAGCTGGTACTCTGGAAAATGAGATTTCTTTAAGATTTTCTTTACGGTTTATCTTTCTTTGCTTCTAAGTAGCATTAATGATAGAGACTTAAATGTGGCAATGAAACTTCAATGTGTATTACTTATCACTGACAAAAATTTAACTCACCTAAGATAAAAAACTAATATTTTAAAAGAGAGAAGAATATGGTAAAAAATAAAGTTAGATAGAAAATGGGTTAGAGATACAGGCATATATTTTATAGAAAAAGAAAGTTCAGTGTACTTAATCATATAAAACAGTTTTTAAAATATGCTTTCAAACTGGGTAATGAGGTAAATTTTTTTGAATTCAGTGATATTTGATTCTTACCCAGCACATTGGCAAAATGTAAAATTTGACCATGTGCTTAGTTGTTGAGACAATAGAGGAATAGTGACCCTAGAAACACAAAATGATCCTTTCCTACTGTAGGGAATGTGGCATTGCTGTCAAACTTACCTATGCATTAACTCTGTGATTTAAGTATTCCTCTTTTAAAAATATATTGCCAAAGATGGTACTGATGAACCTATTTCAGGGCAGCAATGCAGATGTAGACATAGAGAACAGACTGTGGACACAGTAGGAGGAGAGGGTGGGACAAATTGAGAGATTAACATGGAAACATATACATTATCATATGTAAAATAGATAACCAATGGGAATTTGCTGTATAATGCAAGGAACTCAAACCCAGGCTCTGTGATAACAAAGAGGGGTTGGATTGGGTGGGAGTTAGAAGGAAGGTTCAAGAGGGAAGAAACATACATGTACCTATGGCTATTTCATATTGATATTTGGCAGAAACCAACACAATGTTGTAAAACAGTTATCCTCCAAATAAAAATAAATAATTTAAAAAATATAAATGAGTTTTTAAAATTTAGAAAAAATATATATATATGTTGCAAGGCAGCCACATAGCATATCATCACCTGGATGGGATGTCCCTGTCAGGACACTCTCATCAGAGTTCCCAGCTCCACCCCACCACAGATCCCAGGTGCGTGATGGCAGTCCCCATTCAGTGGGGGAGATGGAGGGTCTGTCAAGTGAATCTGGTAAAAAAAAAAAAGAAAGAAGAAGAAGAAGAAGTGTACATATCTTATACACAGAAAACTTATTTTTTATAGCAAAAGATAGAGATACCCCAAATGTCCATTATAAGGGGAAGATTGAATAATCTAATAGATCTATGAAAATGAGAATAGGCAGCTTTATAAAGGAATGAGAAATATCTCTATATGATCCTATGAAAGATATCCTAAATATAAGGGCGAGAAGGAGGGAAACAATGTGGGGAAAATATTTTACTGTAAATAAATGCAATCATTTACTAATCAATTATTAAGAAACACAACACAGTAAAGGAACTATATTCTGATAAAAAAATTAATAAAAACTAAAACCTGAAGAGTTCATGTTAAAAAATATATGTTATGTATGTAGATACAAACACACATAAAAATCATGTCTGCACTTATAGAAAAATAATGAAAGCATAAATCATAAAATTAAACAGAAGGTTAATTTTGTAAGGAAGAAGGAAAAAAGGTGAAAGTGACAGGAATAGAAGTTAGAATTCTCTGAATATGTGATATTTTCCAGATATGACTTTTTAAGAATATAAATATTACATATACATGTAAAGTAATATCCAAAACCAGGCAAAATAAAACAAACACACCCAAATTTGTCTCCAAGTTGATGACATAATTAAATCAAGAAAAATTATGTCAAAATATATAAAACACAACAATTTTACTCTTATTCCAGTGGGTGGATTATACAATAAGGAAAAAGTCAACTTTCACCAAGCAAACAAAATATTAACTAGTTTAGTAGTCATATTGTCAAAGGTAATGGTGGTGTAATTATCCTGAAACTATTGACTAGGTATTATGAAATAAAGCATTGAACAATATTATTTTTTTATAATTTCTTTTTAATTGAAGAATAGTTGCTTTATAATATTACAATATTGTGTTGTTTTCTGCCATACATCAACATGAATTAGCCATAAATCTCCTCCCTCTTAAGCCTCCCTCCCACCTTCCACCCCATCTCACCCCTCTAGGTTGTAACAGAGTCAAAGTTTGTGTTCCCTGAGCCATACAGCAAATTTCCACTGGCCATCTATCTTACATATGGTAATACATATGTTTCCATGATACTATTTCCCTTCATTCTACCCTCTCCTCTGCCTACCACACCATGTTTATAAGTCTGTTTTCTATGTCTGTATCTCCATTGCTTACCTGCAAATAATTTCATCAGTACCATCTTTCTAGATTTCATGTATATGTGTTAATATATGACATTTGTTTTACATTGTCTGATTTACTTCACTCTGTATAATAGGTTCTAGGTTCATACATCTCATTACTACTGACGCAAACATGTTCCTTTTTTTATGGCTGAGTAATATTCTTTTGTATATATGTACCAGAGCTTCTTTATTTATTCACCTGGTGATGGACATCTAGGTTGATTCCATGTCCTCACTATTGTAAATACTGCTATAATGAACTTCTTGGTACATGTGACTTTTTAAATTATGGTTTTCTTAGAGTAGAATTAGGGCAAAGGAGATACAAGGTAAGGTCACTGAAGCTCAGTAAAAATCATGAAGTTTTGAACTTGAATTGGAAGTACCAGTATGGACTTGAGATTTGTCTGAACTAATAAGCACCAAAAAATTGACAAAACTAAAGTACTTGATTTACAACTCCTAATGAAGCCAGGAGGACCCCATGCCTGAAGGGTGACGGCCAAGAGGAGTTACCCCACATCTGAGGTCAAGGGCAGCAGCCTAGAGTGCCAGGCTGCAACGCCACAGGAATGGCCAAGAGGAGCTACCCCACATCCAAGGTCAGGGGTGGCGGCTGGGAGGAGTAACCCCACACCTGAGGCCAGGGGCAGCAGCTGGGAAGAGCAACACCACATCTAAGGAGTGGTTGCTGTGTGGACGTAGAAGGGCCTAGAGGAGCCATCCCACGTTGAAGGTCAGGAAGGGCAGTGGTGAGGAGATACCACTCATCCAAAGTAAGGAGCAGCGGCTGTGCTTTGCTGGAGGAGCCGTGAAGAGATACCCTATGCTCAAGGTAAGAGAAACCCAAGTAGGATGGTACGTGTTGCAAGAGAGCATCAGAAGGCAGACACAATAAAATCATATTCACAGAAAACAGGTCAATCCAATCACACTAGAACCACAACCTTGTCTAACTCAGTGAAACTAAGCTATGCCTGCAGGGCAACCCAGGGCTGGCGGGTCATGGTGGAGAGGGCTGACAGAATGTGGTCCACTGGAGAAGGGAATAGCAAATCACTTGAATATCCTTGCCTTGAGAACCCCATGAACAGTATGAAAAGGCAAAATGAAAGCATAATGAAAGAGGAACTCCCCAGGTCAGTAGGTGCCCAATATACTACTGGAGATCAGTGGAGAAATAACTCCAGAAAGAATGAAGGGATGGAGCCAAAGAAAAACAATACCCAGCTGTGGATGTGACTGGTGATAGAAGCAAGATCTGATGCTGTATAGAGCAATATTGCATAGGAACCTGGAATGTCAGGTCCATGAATTAAGGCAAATTGGAGTGGTCCAAAAAGAGATGGCAAAACTGAATGTTGACATTCAAGGAATCAGCGAATTAAAATGGATTGGAATAGGTGAATTTAACTTGACCATTATATCTACTACTGTGGGCAGGAATCCCTCAGAAGAAATGGAGTAGCTATCATGGTCAACAAAAGAGTCTGAAATGCAGTACTTGGATGCAATCTCAAAAATGACAGAATGATCTCTGTTCATCTCCAAGGTAAACCATTAAATATCACGGTAATCCAAGTCTATGCCCCAACAAGTAACGCTGAAGAAAGTGAAGTTGACCAGTTCTATGAAGACCTGAAGACCTTTTAGAACTAACACCTAAAAAAGATGTCCTTTTCATTATAGGGGACTGGAATGCTAAAGTAGGAAGTCAAGAAACACCTGGAGTAATGGGCAAATTTGGCCTTGGAATGCAGAGTGAAACAGGGTAAAGACTAACAAGAGTTTTGCCAAGAAAATGCACTGGTCATAGCAAACACCCTCTTCCAACAACACAAGAGAAGACTCTACACATAGACATCACCAGATGGTCAAAACCAATATCAGATTGATTATATTCTTTGCAGCCAAAGATGGAGATCATGAACTCCTTATTACCAAATTCAGTTTTAAGTTGAAGAAAGTAGGGATAATTGCTAGACCATTCAGGTATGACCTAAATCAAATCACTTATGATTATACAGTGGAAGTGAGAAATAGATTTAAAGGCCTGGATCTGATAGAGTACCTGATGAACCATGGACAGAGGTTCGTGACATTGTGCATGAGACAGGGATCAAGACCATCCCCATGGAAAAGAAATGCAAAAAAGCAAAATGGCTGTCTGAGGAGGCCTTAAAAAGCTGTGAAAAGAAGAGAGATGAAAAGCAAAGGAGAAAAGGAAAGACATGAGCATATGAATGCAGAGTTCCAAAGAATAGAAAGAAGAGATAAAAAAGCCTTTTTCAGTGATTAATGCAAATAAATAGAGGTAAACGACAGAATGGGAAATACTAGAGATCTCTTCAAGAAAATTAGAGATATCAAGGGAAAATTTCATGCAAAGATGGGCTCAATAAAGGACAAAAATGGCATGGACCTAACAGAAGCAGAAGATATTAAGAAGAGGTGGCAAGAATACACAGAAGAAAAAAGCTTCACAATCTGGAAAATCATGATGGTGTGATCACTCATCTAGAGCCAGACATCCTGGAATGTGAAGTCAAGTGGGCCTTAGAAAGCATCACTACGAACGAAGTTAGTGGAGGTGATGGAATTCCAATTGACCTATTTCAAATCCTGAAAGATGATGCTGTGAAAGTGCTGCACTCAATATGCCAGCAAATTTGGAAAGCTCAGCACTGGCCACAGGACTGGAAAAGGTCAGTTTTCATTCCAATCCCAAAGAAAGGCAATGCCAAAGAATGCTCAAACTACTGCACAATTTCACTCATCTCACATGCTAGTAAAGTAATGCTCAAAATTCTCCAAGCCAGGCTTCAGCAATATGTGAACCGTGAACTCCCTGATGTTCAAGCTCGTTTTAGAAAAGGCAGAGGAACCAGAGGTCAAATTGCCAACATCCACTGGATTATGGAAAAAGCAAGATTGTTTCAGAAAAACATCTATTTCTGCTTTATTGACTATGCCAAAGCCTTTGACTGTGTGGGTCACAATAAACTGTGGAAAATTCAGAGAGAGTGGGAATAGCAGACCACCTGCCTGCCTCTTGAGAAATCTGTGTGCAGGTCAGGAAGCAACAGTTAGAACTGGACATGGAACAGCAGACTTATTTCAAACAGAAAAAGGAGGAGGTCAAGGCTGTATATTGTCACACTGCTTATTTAACTTCTATGCAGAGTACATCATGAGAAACGTTGGACTGGAAGAAACACAAGTTGGAATCAAGATTGCTGGGAGAAATATCAATAACCTCAGACATGCAGATGACACCACCCTTATGGCAGAAAGTGAAGAGGAACTCAAAAGCCTCTTGATTAAAGTGAAAGAGGAAAGTGAAAAAGTTGGCTTAAAGCTCAACATTCAGAAAATGAAGATCATGGCATCTGGTCCCATCACTTCATGGGAAATAGATGGAGAAACAGTGGAAACAGTGTCAGACTTAATTTTTTTGGGCTCCAAAATCACTGTAGATGGTGACTGCAGCCATAAATTTGAAAGACTCTTACTCATTGGAAGAAAAGTTATGACCAACCTAGATAGTATATTCAAAGGCAGAAACATTACTTTGCCGACTAAGGTCCTTCTAGTCAAGGCTATGGTTTTTCCTGTGGTCATGTATGGATGTGAGAGTTGGACTGTGAAGAAAGCTAAGTGCCGAAGAATTTTTGCTTTTGAATTTTGGTGTTGGAGAAGACTCATGAGAGTACTTTGGACTGCAAGGAGATTCAACCAGTCCATTCTGAAGGAGATCAGCCCTGGGTTATCTTTGGAAGGAATGATGCTAAAGCTGAAATTCCAGTACTTTAGCCACATTATGAGAAGAGTTGACTCTTTTGAAGAGCCTCTGATGCTGGGAGGGATTAGGGGCAGGGGGAGAAGGGGACAATAAAGGATGAGATGTCTAGATGGCATCACTGACTCGATGGACATGAGTCTGAGTGAACTCCGGGAGTTGGTGATGGACAGGGAGGCCTGGCGTGCTGTGATTCATAGGGTCGCAAAGAGTTGGACACTACTGAGAGACTGAACTGAGCTGAACTGAATGAAGTATTGCATCTAGATAGTGACCATCAACAGCTGCCAACATCATTATTTTTGTACCATCCATTAAATGTTGTATATTCCCTAGTGGCAATAAACTACCAATCTGTGGAGAATGTTTACTGAAAGTTTTATGATTCTTATCAGACCCAAAAATAAATTAACAGGAAATGTTGGAAATTGAGAACACAGCACATGAGAGCAGAAAGACTGACTATGAAAACTTCACATGACAAATATCTGATTTCTTCAACAAACAATTGCAAGTGAAATTAAAAAGTTAGAATCAATAATTCAAACAAAATCTAAGAGATATATCAGACAACTGCCACATATTTGAATCCAAATTTAAGCAAGCAAACTTTTTAATTTTTTTTTTATTTACAGGAAAATTTGAAGGCTATCTACTAAATAACTGATTGTTAGTTTATT